>JALMGJ010000014.1:25943761-26468761 GCA_023362775.1 Charina bottae
GCTAAACGTTGGGTTTTTTCAAAACATTATGGAGGAAGACATTAAAAAAATACCCCTATTGTTTCCATTGGTTGTGAGAATTTTCATTTTAAAAAAGTTAAACATCCCCATAGCCAATTTTTAATAGGTTGGTTGGAAGGCAGCACTCAGCATGAATGTACACCCTGCCTAATTTTGTTGCCTGCAATGAAAAAAGGGATTGTTTTCAATTCTTGTTGTTCCGTTTGGAGGAATGCTTGAAATAAAATGGACTCTAGAACATGAGGCATTTTATTCTGACTTTGGAGCATTTGAAACATTTGTTTCAAACTTGGAATGTTTTGAGCTTAAAAAGTTTGGCACATTGTTACTGAAAAAAATATGGAGAGGTAGCTCCATTTATTTGTGATGGCATTGAAGCTATTGTACGATTTGTTGTGTCACGCAGGGGTTGTCCTGCCTTGTCCTGGAGGCGTTTCCTTGCCTCCGGTTGGTGGGGCCAGGTGGGCCTTGGGTTGGGTCTGCCGTCCCATTCCTGTGGCTGAGGCGGTCTTGTTTCCCTGCAGCCATCTGCCCAAGATCTACCAGGCCTTCATCATGTCAGCTACCTTCAGCGAGGATGTGGAGGCCCTGAAGGAGCTGGTGCTGCACAACCCTGTAAGAAATGGCGGGGTGGTGTTGCGGGACTTTCCCGATCTACAGGCTTCTCATTGCAGACTGCCAGCCTCGAGTCGGCTGTGGCTTTTGGCCCAGTCTGGAAGAAGCCGCCTTTCTGTGGAGGCGGAAAGTTTCCATACTCCTCTTCTGCAGGTGACCCTCCGGCTGCAGGAAGCCCCCTTGCCAGACAGCTCCCAGCTGAGCCAGTTCCAGATCCAGTGTGAGACCGAGGAGGACAAATTCCTGCTGCTGTATGCCCTCCTAAAGCTTTCGCTGGTGCCGGGAAAAGTTCTCCTCTTCGTCAACAGGATTGGCCGCTGCTACCGCCTCAGGCTTTTCCTGGAGCAGTTTGGGATCGCTGCCTGCGTGCTCAACTCGGAGCTGCCTGCGCATTCCCGGTGAGCCTCAGCCGGCCGGAGCTCGGGGTTGGGCCAGGAGGACCGTTGCTGCCGCTCTGAGTGGGTTGGCAGAGACGGCCTGATGTGTCGGAAGGGCCTGGATTTCCTGGACAGCTGCAGCTGTATTCCAGACTTACTCCCAGGAAAACACAATGCTTCAGCTGGTGGGAAGTGGTGAGGCTTGATGATCTCTGGGATTTGGAAAGAACCCGCAAGACCAGCAGCTCCTGGTTTCTTCCAGTTGTCACATCATCAGCCAGTTCAATCGGGGCTTCTACAGTTACATCATTGCGACAGATGAGCAGGACCTGGCAGAACCAGAGGGGACTAACAGGAGGAGGAAGAAGGGCACCAAAGCAGAAAGGTGAGCTTTGCCTCCCTCAAAATCCTTATGATGTGAGTGGGGATTAAATAAAGGGCTTTCTTCTTCGGCTTGATAGCTAGACAGTAGCAACCTCCTTGGCCTGCGCCTGTGTCTACTCTTCTGCTTTGCCTTTCAGGGGCAAAGATCAGGAATACGGGGTCTCGCGAGGCATTGACTTCCACAACGTGTCTGCTGTCTTCAACTTCGACTTCCCACCTTCATTGGAATCCTACATCCACCGAGCAGGCAGGTCAGTGGCAGCCGCTGCCAAGTCCAGGAGTGTCTCTCGCAGAAATGTGACAGTGTGGTAATGCCCAGCTCCTTTGGGGCTTCTCAAGGCTGTACCCTGGCACTCCAGATGTGCGCGGTTTTGGTAAAGAATCTGGCACAAAATTGGCTCGTTTTCATATAGCTTTTGGAGTCAGTTTCGAAAGGTTTTTTTTTTTAATATGGAGGGGTGGAGAATGCCTCTGGGTTTATTTGCTTAGAAGCATTTTCTCTGCCCCCCTCCCGGTGAGGTCTTGCTATGAACTTTCCCTGGGATGATAAATAACCCAGCAGGAAGCCACATTCTTTGCTCTGACCACAATGTTCTTCCGCTTCTATTTGAAAAATCCAAGAAATCAGTTTTGGAAGGTCTTGGCAACATTCTGGAGACGCCAGAGAAGTCTCTGGGCAGAATGTTGAGGGATTGGAAGGCAATGCTTCTGTCTAACACAGATTTAGCAGAGGGCTGCTTGGCTCTTCCTGTGACTAGAAGTAGGATTTTTGGGCGGAATGCAGCTTTTCGGATTCTCCCGAGTCTTCATTTTAGCCTCAACTGGGTAGGAGGAACAGATGCACTCAGATCTTAATTGTCCTTGAAGAGGATTGAACAACCAAAAATTGCAAATAGCAAAGTAAAAACCTGGAACCCCCAGATGTTTGCTCGGGGGCAAAGGCACGTCTTCCCACCAGTCACCTTGCATGAAGCTGGGGAGCCCAACCACTGGGTGGCGCTTCCGGGGAGGCAGAGCTGCATTCGTGCTCTGCCCTGGGCTGGAGGCAGCTGCCCTCTTACCCCCTCTGGGGCTCGCCCGCCATCCTCTGAGGTAGCGGGCTTCGCCTTGCTGCCCGCGCAGCCCTCGTTTGCCTCGGTTTCCAGGATTTGGGTGTGTCAGCTGTCGACCCTCCTTTGTAGGACAGCCCGTGTTCACAACCCAGGCACCGTCCTGACCTTCGTCTTGCCCTCTGAGGGCCTTCGGCTTGCCAAGATCGAAGAGGTGCTTACAGCCGGTGGGTGAGAGAAGAGCCGAGCTCAGGAAAAGTTCCAGGGGGGCAGAGGAGAGGGAGAGCATCCCCCAGGCCGTGGAGGAGTCAGCCTGGGCACAGTGCTGGGCGCCGGGCCCATCTCCCTCCTTGGCCAGCTCGGGGGGTCACAGTGTGTGGCGGGCAACGCAGGCCTTTCCCTCCAGCTGGTGTCTTCTGTTGGTCCCTTAGAGAGCAGCGGCAAGTACACCTTGAGGCCCTACCAGTTCCGGATGGGGGAGATCGCGGGACTCCGCTACCGCTGCCTGGTAAAAGCAATTTCGCACGGGGGAGACCAAGATGGGGCGCTCGGGAAAGGCACTGCTGAGCTGAAAAGCAGCTGCTTTTCTTACCTACACAATGTCCCATGATCTTGCAAGTGAGATCTGCGTTGCCATCATTGTCTTCGGGAAGAAAAGGCAGCTGGGGCAGTTTCAGAGAATCCTGAGCATTCAGTCTTTCCCATCCTGGCTTCGAGAGAAACTTCCTGGGAAAGAAAGTTATTTTCTGTAGCAAGTGGCTGCTGTTAAGCATTGGAGGGAATCCAGGCTGAATATCATAAACGGGGGGACATGATAGAATACCACGGAGGACACCAATGTGTCCTGCACCCCCAACTCTAGTTGGTTTATGGCATTAAAGAGGAAGGGGACAGGGTCCTTCGGACTGTAAATGCCACCACTTGTCAACTAGATCCATGTCCCTCCTGGCTGGTGAAGGCAGCCAGGGAGGTGACGTGTGGGTGGGTCCAGGTGATGGTGAATTCATCCTTGAGGGAGGGAGTGTTCGCAGCTGCCTTTAAAGCGGCGCTGGTGCACCCCCTCCTCAAGAAACCATTGCTGGGCCCCACCGTGCTGGACAATTTTTGTCCAGTCTCCCACCTTCCCTTTTTAGGGAAGTTCCAGGGGGGCAGAGGAGAGAGAGAGCATCCCCCAGGCTGTGGAGGAGTCAGCCTGGGCAGAGTGCTGGGCGCCGGGCCCATCTCCCTCCTTGGCCAGCTTGGGGGGTCACAGTGTGTGGTGGGCAACGTAGGCCTTTCCCTCAAGCTGGTGTCTTCTTTTTAGGGAAGGTGGTTGAGAAGGTGGTGGCGTTGCAGCTCCAGGGGATCCTGGATGAAATGGATTATCTGGACCCCTTTCAGTCAGGTTTCAGGCCCGGATATGGGACGGAAACAGCATTGGATGATCTCTGGTGGGAGCGGGATGGGGGCAGTGCATCCATCCTTGCTCCTCTTGACCTCTCAGCGTCTTTCGATACCATTAACCATGGTATCCTTTGGGGTCGGCTCAGGGAGTTGGTAGGTGGCGTGGTGTTGCGCTGGTTCTCCTTTCTCTGGGGGCCGGTCCCAATCGGTGTTGATAGGGGGTGAGGGTTCCGGCCTGCGGCCCCTCCTTTGTGGTGTGCCGCAGGGTTCGGTACTCTCCCCACTCCTTTTTAACATCTACATGAAACCACTGGGAGAGATCATCCATCACCATGGGGTGAGGTATCATCAATATGCCGATGATACCCAATAATACATCTCCATCCCGGGTGATATAAGTGATGCTGTGAAGACCTCTCTCGGTGCCTGGAGGCTGTAGGGGTCTGGATGGGGAACAACAGGCTTCAGATGAACCCTGGTAAGACGGAGTGGCTGTGGGTTGAGGGCTCCTCTGTATCCGGGAACTTAGCATCTTTGGCTCTGGATGGGGTTGCACTGCCCCAGACAAACCCGATGCGGAATCTGGGGGTCCTCCTGGACTCACGGCTCCTGCTCGAAGAGCAGGTGGCGGTCGTGGCCAGGAGGGCCTTTGCTCAACTCCGTGTTGTGCGCCAGCTACGCCCCTTCCTGGATCGAGAGGCCCTCCGGTCAGTCACTCATGCCCCAGTCATCTCCCGTATAGACTATTGCAATGCGCTCTACATGGGGCTACCCCTGAAGAGTATCCGGAAGCTACAGCTGGTTCAGAATGTGGCCGCGCAAGCAGTCTTGGGTGCCCCAAGGATGGCACACGTAACACCTTTGCTGTGGGAGCTGCATTGGGTGCCAGTTTGCTTCTGGGTCCAATTCAACCCTAACCCTATCACTTTTAAAGCCCCGCATGGCATGGGTCCAGGTTACCTGAGGGACCGTCCCACCCCCATTACATCGACCCGTCCCACCCGGTCAGGCAGAGAAGGCATGTTATGGACCCCGTCCATGAGAGATTGTCGATTGGTGGGGCCCAGGAAGCGAGCCTTCTCTGCCGTGGCCCCCGCCCTGTGGAACACTCTTCCCCCAGAGGCGAGGCAGGCCCCCCCTCTCCTGGCCTTCCGGAAAGGGGTAAAGACCTGGCTCTGCCATCTTGCTTGGGGCGGGAGGGGGGTAATCAATCCTGGGGGTGGTTAGCGCCCTAAAGAGGCCCCCGCATATTTATGAATTTAAATTAAGAACTTTTAATGTCGCCATCTTGGAGTTTATATTTATATTTAAGAGGTACTGTTTTTATTGTATTCTGTTTTTATTTTAGTTTTATTGTAAACTGCCCAGAGTCCCTCTTTTGAGGGAGATGGGCGGTGGCAAAATTTGGAATAAAAATAAATAAATAAATTAAGCAAGGGCTGCACTGTTAAGTCCTGACGCGCTCTCTCCCCGCTTGCCTCCAGGATGCCATGCGTTCAGTCACCAAGCAGGCTATCAAAGAGGCTCGACTCCGTGAGATCAAAGAAGAATTGCTCAACTCAGAGAAGCTCAAGGTATCCCGTATGGGGGCAGTGAAGCCGGCCCCGGCCTCCCCCCGCTCCCTTCTCCTTCCCAGGGGTAGCATCAGTCCAGTCATAGGTTTGATGGGGCTGATCAGAGCGTTGACTCTTTCTCTCTCAGACGTACTTTGAGGACAATCCCCGGGATCTGAACTTGCTGCGCCATGACAAGCCCCTTCACCCAGCAATCGTTAAGCCCCATCTGCGTAACGTGCCGGAATACTTGGGTAGGGACAGAGTTTTGGAATGGTGTCTCCGCTGCAGGGAGGGGCGGAGCAGGAAAGCCTGCTCGGAGGAGGAGGGCCAGGCAGGGACGGTTGGGCTTCCTGCCTTTGGGGTAGACCGATTGCTTCCCCTCCTTCCGGTACGTGTGTTCACTTCTCTTTTTGAACGGTTTTACGGCAGAGGATTCATCTGCGTTCCCAAGGAAGTAGAAGCGCACGGTGGGGTGGGCAAGGCCCGGACAAAAGGGGGTGGGAGGGGGGTCTTCCCGGAGTGTGATAAGCTCTTCCTCTTGCAGTGCCTCGTGGTCTCCGGCCAGCAGTTCGTCCCCTTCCGGGGAAACGCAAGCGGCGGAAAGGCCTGGCCTCCACTAGCAAGGTTGGTCCCACCCGCTGAGCCCGGTGGCTCACGCTCGGGCGGTGGCTCTCCGGGCGATGCTCCTCGGTTATGACAGACTGTCCCGTGGCCAAGGGGGACTAACTCCCACCCCCTCTCCTAGGGCCAGCAGAACCCCCTGCGCAGCTTCAAGAGCAGCAAGAAGAAATGGCGGACCCCGGCGAAGCTCCAGTAAGCCCCCGGAGTACTTGGTTGCTAACAGTTGCAGAACGAGTGCGCTTGATGGAGAGACGGGGTGTGTGTGCACCTGCTCAGGGCTCCTCTTCCCCCGTTCTCTTCTGGACAGAACAGGACCGTTTCTGAAAAGGTGGAAGCCGCTGAAGGGCCTGGCGGTGTAGTTTCCTGAGGGGGTTTCATTTCCCAGGTGTCAGAAGCGCAACAGAACCGCTCTGTCCTGTTTTTAGTTTTTTAAGAGTCGCTCGGCTCATCTTGCCAAACTCTCCCTTGCTTAACCATGGCTTGTTAAATAAATTACAGTTGGCTGGGTTCGCACAGCTCGCCAAGTCAAACCAAACCATGTGATGACGTATCTTCTTGGGTTAATTTCTGACTTTTACCGAGTTAAATGCTCTTGTGCGAATGGAACGAACAGGTAGAAGCAGCAGGGAAGGGCAGTCCCGCAAACCGCTCGGGCGATAAGCAGCCCCTTGAATTGCGCACAGAAGCACATGGGAGCCAGTACAGTTCACGGAGCGAAGGGGTATAAACTCTCTAAATAAAATCTACGTGTATGACCTGCTGTGAGACGACTGTCCGTGAAGCTGCTGGTCAGGGTCCGCTGCCAGAGAAGCACCTGTTCCTCCGAGCAGGCTGAAGCAGCCGAGCGCAGGGCGCACTGCCAGCCAGTGGGCTGTGAGGGCGGCTGGCGGACTCTTGCCCGGGCGCCAAGGCCAGGCCAGGGTTGTAAACCTTGGAGAGGCAGGATAAGAGGCTCAGGGTGTGGCCTTGGGTGGCCTGGCCTGATGTGACGTTGCACAGCAAGGATCAGGAGGGCAAGCGGGCTTCTTTCTGGCCTCGGGCTGTGCTCCGCTCATTTCTTACATCTCCATGTTTCACCTGGGGGGGTGGCTCCCGTTACATTGTGGGGCCAGCGTTGTTGTGATTTCTGTGCTGCATTTCAGGGGGAGGAAGGCGTCTTGAGGAAAAAGCGGGGGGGGAAGGGAGGGAGTTCGCTGGGGCGTTGGCAGCGTCCCCCTGGCCTTAACAGCTGGGAATTACGGGTTGCCCAGAGTTCTGCTTTGTCAAGAAGGCCGGTGGCCAGACCCGTCCGTGTGCCCTGGCATCCCAGGACGACGGGAAGAGGGGCCGCTGAGGAGCTCGAGTCCAGCCCAGGATCCAAGTTGCAGCACCCCAGCCGAACGGCTGCCCCGCCCCCTCTTGACTGCCTTGGGTGCCCATGGAGGCCGAACCTCCGGTGCTTCCCCTGCCTTTGCTGAGCGGGACAGGCGGGAGCCCTTTCCTCCGCCAGTCGAAGAGCGCTGTCAGTGCAGGAGCAGCAGCTGCGCTTGCCCAGAACGGGTCCTGTTGGAAATTACCTGTGAAAGCCAGTTCTGGGGAAGTGAGCAACACCAGTGGAGAGAATCTGGGTCCCCTCTGCCTGCAATAACAGCATTTCATCCATTTTGGGAGCTCTGAGACGCTTAGTTCGTTAACATGCTTGCCCGTCCAGTGGTGAAATAACTTGTTTAATGATGGCTTTCTCCTTGGCCTGAAGTTCGAGCAGGTGACGATTGTCTTTCGGTTCATCCATGTTCACATTCTTATTTCAGTTGTTTTTTGATGATAATTCAAAACTTTAAGGTTATCCCATTTTCTTTGGCAATGGAATAATGTGGCGTTGTAAAGATAATTGCCTTTCACCCGTCATTCCCAATATGAATGAATATCTTTATTATGGTCTTTGACCGCCTCTACAATAAAAGAAAATAGTTTAGTCCAACGATTTGTTGTCAGGAAAAAGAAAAACAAAACAGTGAAACAATATGTCTAATTAAAAGTTTTGCGGAATTGTATAACTTGATAAAAGTATTTGGCCACTTGGTGTGTGAGTGTACAGTCAGCATCCCCTAAAAAGAAATAAACGTAAAATCTATCAATATGACCCTCACATTAGGGAAGATTGGGTAGATCAGAGCACGTCTTGGGGCACCATAAAAAGGACACCGCAGGAGGACGTGGGCAAGAGTTTCTACCTCCCTGGATCCAGAAGGACAAAGTCTCTGTGAATAAAGAGCCCCATGAAATCTTCCTGCCAGCAGTGCTGAAGGCAGGGCATCAAAGCGAGCTCTGGAAAAGGCCCCTCTGTATTTGCTTAAGAGTAGATTGTATAGGATTATAAGATTGTATAGTAGATTGTATAAGGGGGCGTGGTGGCTCAGCGGGTAAGACGCCAGGCTTGTCGATCGGAAGATCGCAAGTTCAGAGGTTCGAATCCCTAGCCCCGCGTGCGGAGTGAGCTCCCGCACTAGCTCCAGCTCTTGCCAACCTAGCCATTCGAAAGCATGCAAATGCAAGGAGATGAATAGGTACCACTTCGGTGGGTAGGTAACAGCGTTCCGCGCGCGTCATGCGGCCACATGACCGTGGAAGCGTCTTTGGACAACGCTGGCTCTTTGGCTAACAAACGGAGATGAGCACCGGCCCCTAGAGTCGGACACGACTGCACAAATGTGCGGGGGGAACCTTTACCTTTTTACTTAAATATGATACGGAGACAGAACAAATAAAAACATGTATCATAAACTGGATGCAAAACTTCAAAGAAACAGTCCCAATTCAGCAATTGGAAGAACTGTGAAACAAACCTGTAAAATTCACTCCAAGATATGGTTCTGAGAGAGAATTGGTATAAAATGTTTTACAGATGGTATACAACTCTGTCAAAAATTGCCAAAATAGACAAATCATACAAATCATAATAATAATAAATGTTGGAAATGCCCAAGGAAATCATTTTGGACAGAACCATTTAACACTTGAAGGTTAAGCCTATTTACAAGATGCAGCAACCTAAAGCCAGCTAAGTTGTATTTTGTGGAAGACCCACAACAACCATCGAACTCTGGCCGTGAAAGCCTTCGACAATACATTGTATTTTGTGTCTTTGGAGGATCTGGGCAGAAATGGTGGTTCAATTACTTCTTCAGGGAGACAGGCAACAAAACGTTCATAGAGCGCTGCATCGTTACAACCAACTCTTGCATTGAAATCCCCACCTACTAGAATATATGCACCGGGAAACTTGTTCAGACAAAGAATGAGGAAGGCATCAGCCTGGTTCCAAGTTTGGGTGACCTGTGACTGGATCTGCTGAGGAGGAAGATAGATACTAATACATAGTAAGGAAAATCGGTCAAAGACTAACAAAACTGATTCAGCATTCTCAAATTGGGGGAGTTGTTTTACAATTTGAACACGTGCTTTAAATGGACCAAGTCCCCCCCTGGGTCTGCCACCGCTGAGGCTGGGCTGTGCAGGGGCTAGCAGAGGAAAGTAGTTGGGGATTGAAAATTCCCTCAGCATCCATGTCTCCTGCAAAAAAATTATGTCAAATTGGGACAGACATCCAAGAAAATCGGGGTCTGCTTGTTTTGGGGCCCATCCAGCTATATTCCAAGAGAGGACGGAGAGACTGTTAGCAGAATATAGTTGTCAGTTTGCTGGTTCTCTCGGGGTGCTGTCTCTGGACGGTTGCTCAGAAGGAGCAACCCTTGGGCTGAACAAATTGGTGATTGGGGGAGAAGGCAGAGAACACAGGAGACAATGTGGACAATGTCCTGAGTCGGGGGTAATTCCCCAGGGGAAGTTTTATGGGTAGAACAAATAAGGCCAGATTGGGGGTCAGAGTCAGAGGATTTATTATGTTCAGGGTTCCTGTGGAGATAATTAATTTGTGGGGAAGAATGGCAAGTTGTAGATGGGGCAACCGTTGGAGGAATGGAATCAGGGTCCATACAGGGGGGAGCCGGTGGGGGGTGGAGCTGTAGGCTGACCAGCCTGTTCTTTAGAGTCCAGTTGTGAGGGACGATCATCTGGAGGATCATAGAGGGATGGTGTTACGTTGATCAGCTTGGTGTTCCCTTCATTGGTGGGAATGAGTTTTGGACTGGAGCGCCTTCTTTTTTTGTTTTTTGGGGATGTTAAGCACTCAGAGGATGAACTTGTCCGTGTTTCAACAGGAGGACAATTGGAGGGCAAGAGGGTGTTGAGGGACTCAGTTGCAGCAGTCACTGACTGAAACATTGATTTAACTGCCTCGTTTGCTTATAATTGTTTGTTGTTCTTCTAGAGAGGGTGCCAAGCAACTGGGCTAGGTCTTCCTTATCCTCCGTAGGGTCGACTGATGTCTGTATCTCCCCTTTGATTAAACCGAGAGTGTTATGCCTCCTGTGCTTATCTGGTCCTGACCTTGGAGTGCTCTGCTGTGTTTCCCAGTGTGAAAACTGTGTGCACCACAAGATCAACAAAGCTGGGTTTCTTTGCTTTTGCCTTTCAAGCTCACGATGGCCTTGCACCTGCATCCCTCTTCTTATCGCGCTGTTCTTTTTTCGCTGTCTTTGGCCCTGACCGTTGCTCCATTGCCCTTCGCTGCCCCAGCCCTTCCTTCTCCACTGCGTGCGGCATGCACCCGTGTGAGGCTGTCCCCTCGGCTCTCGCTTCTTCAGCGGTGGGAATGGCTTGAATTGGCAGAAGCCTGGCTGCTTTTCTCATCCACCCCTTGCGCTCCCTTCTTTAAAGTCCGTGTGGACTTTAAAGGCCATAAAAGCAAAATAAGAGAGGATCCCTCGTCAAAATATGACGAGGGAGAGATGCTCTCCCTTTGGATTCTTCCCTACCGAATAATCTTTGACTTAAAGCCTTTGAAGAAATGGTTGAACCCTCCAGAGCTCCCCCTTTTCAAAGCCAGTTTTTCTGGAAGGGACACCATCAAATTTTCTCCTACCTGCAAAATCTTGCTGATGCTAAAGCGGGGGGCACCAAGTCAGGAGGCCCCATAGTCTATGCACAGGCCGACAGACACAAAATGAAATGACCTCCCTTGATCTTGACACTGTATTACTTTGATGTGGCCCAGGACCGCATTAGGCTTTTTGGCAGTGGCATCACACTGCTGGCTCATGTTCAACCTGTGATTCACCAAGACACCCAGATCCTTCTTGCATATGCTGCTGCTGTTTTTTATTGCACAGGTAGTTGCAAGTTTCCACCAAGTGCTCTGCTCACTTCTTGGCAAGAACTCTAGGAGGAAACAGTACAGAAGAAGACAAATAATTATTATAGCTGCCCACGCCAGTAGGCTCTATTACAGGAGGTTCTCTCTGGGAGTTCCAGAAGAACTTTGTGGTCTTTTCCAATACAGGATGTCTTGAGGATGGATTTGGATAATTCTTGCTTAAATTGTATTCATCGGGCCAAAACGGTTCCTATGGAAAGATTAATAACGGGACAGTCTCAGCCCTCTGTGTCACAACATAATAGGGTGGGCCCAGTATGTGGGGAAGGCTGGGCGTGCAGTTATAAGCCGCAAGCAGGGTTGAGACCGTGGCCCCAATGGATCCCTTCTCTTGGTCAGAGCAATGCTGGCTGCTAAGGCGGTCCTCAGCGGGCCCGTC
The DNA here is from genome assembly GCA_023362775.1 of Charina bottae. NCBI lineage: Eukaryota > Metazoa > Chordata > Lepidosauria > Squamata > Charinaidae > Charina > Charina bottae. Next base: position 25,955,401 of record JALMGJ010000014.1, read on the forward strand.
AAAGCCAGATCCCAAATAAGCCTGGCGGGGGGAGGAAGGCGAGTAGGTGGTGACTAAGCTAGCATAGCAAGGAGAACCCCAATGCTATCTCCAGGTTAATGATGAACTGGGATATAGCCCTGGTGCAGCCTGATTGGTGCGAGGCATCTGGAAAGTGGATGAAGAGCGAACGTGCACCTTGGCACTCCCTTTTCTCGGAGGAGCCAGTCTGCCTGCAGCCCCGACCTGCCAGGATGCTGTGGGTGGTCCTGTTTGCCTCCGTGGTGCTCAGAGCCAGACCGGGCCTGCTGAGTGAGGTCAGTGATGACGGCAGCAGTGGAGGCTTTGGGTTGGAGGGACTCGGTGGCACGGTGTGCTTTGGGGGGGCCTGGTGTCCCCGACTGTGAGGGACCAGGCTTCTTCTCAGATCCCTCTCAGCCCTCTGAAAGCAGGCATGCTTCAACCCGTCAGGGTCAATTTAGCTGCAAAGTAGTGATTCCTCCTCATGGCTTCCCTAAAAAAATATATCAGTAGTTGTGCGCAGCTGGAGGTTTGCACATGAAGAAACCTTTAGGGTAATATCCTTTAGGATCATTCATGAGAAGATGCCTCAGATTGTCCAGATGTAGGTAAGGGGTTCAGTTATGAGACTTGCCTTTTAGTGTTAGTCTCGAGGAGATTGCAGGCTGAAAGTAACCAAGAGCTGTTCCTGGAGACCGGCATTCTGGAAGGAAGAAGCAAAGGCTGGCTGGCTGGCTTCTGCCCATTTCTTTTTTATTTTTTGATAAATTTTATTAGAATTTTACAATACATCGTTAAAAGTTAGAAATAGAAAAAGAAATATAAATGCAAAAGAAAAAGAAAGAAAAGAAAAAGTGTAGTAAAGTAAAAGAAAAAGAAAAGTATGAAACATAGGTAACTTCCAATCTATCCCTGGTCATGGGAACAAGAAAATCTGTCCTAAGTGCTAGTTTTTCATGCAATAGATAAGAATAATTCTTTGTCTCATATACCCTATTATATTTATAGCCTAATCTTCAAATCCCCATGTATAGACTATTGCAATGCACTCTACATGGGGCTACCCTTGAAGAGTATCCGGAAGCTTCAACTGGTCCAGAATGCGGCTGCGCGCGCAGTTATGAGTGCCCCAAGATCGGCACACGTGATACCTCTGCTGCGTGAGCTGCACTGGTTACCAGTTTGCTTCCGGGTCCAATTCAAGGTGTTGGTTGTTACCTTTAAAGCCCTACATGGCATGGGACCAGGCTACCTTAGAGACCGCCTCATCCCCAGAGTATCGACCCGCCCCACCCGGTCATGCAGGGAGGGCATGCTACGGATCCCATCAGTAAAAGAATTTCACCTAGCGGGATCCAGGAGGCGTGCCTTCTCTGCCGTAGCACCCGCCCTTTGGAACATCTTGCCCCTTGAGGTGAGGCTAGCCCCCACACTCCTGACCTTCAGGAAGCAACTGAAAACCTGGCTCTGTCACCTCGCTTGGGACGGGATGAGTAATAGCTCTTCCTGGGGATGGCTCGCACCGTAAAGTTCGGTCACAAACATCACATGCAGCCTCTTGGATTTTATATTTTTATATTTTTATATTTTTAATAATTGTATAAGCATTTTATATATATGTTTTTAATCTCTGACTTGATTGTAAACCGCCCAGAGTCCCCTTGTGGGGGGAGATGGGCGGTGATATAAGTTAGAAATATAAATAAATAAATGTAAGCTTCGCCCCTCCTGCATTTCGCAAATAGTCCACCAGTGGTTTCCAGTCTTTGAGATAAGGACAACTTGAGCTTTCTTTTAATAAACAAGTGAGTTTATCATTTTCTGCCATGTCCATCAATTTTAACAACCATTCTTGTATCGTTGGTAAAATCTGAGTTTTTTTAACGTCTTGCTTTTTATATAATGATGAATAATAACAATGAAATGCTTCTTGGATACCTACATTGTCCATCAAAGTTCTCCCCTCATGTTGTACTTTAGAGATTAAATTCTTTTGTCTTTGTTTACGCAATTTCTAAGCTAACCATCTACCTGGTTTATTTGCAAATTCAAAATGTTTCTGTCTCACAAATTTCACCTGAGTCTCTAATTCCTGTATCATTAACATTGACATTTGTTTTTGTAAGAATTTAATTGGAGTCATCAAAGTCTCATCCAATGGGTTATCTCTCAAGCAAGTCTCTTTATTTTTAATTTCATCTAAAATCAGTTGGATTTTCTCTTGTTTTCTTCTCTTCATTTGTGTATTATATTGAATAAAATAACCCCTCATGTAAGCTTTACTAGCATCCCAAACAGACTGAATATTAGTGCCTTTATTTAAATTCAATTGGAAAAATTCTCTTAACTTTTTTTTAAAAGTGTCAACTATTTCATTTTTCTGTAAAATTGTCTCACTTAATCTCCATCGGAATGTATTCCTTTTCCCCTTAATGGTCAACATAACTGGATTATGATCCGAGAAAGTCTTAGATAATATTCAACCTTAGTGACATCCATCATCAGATTTTTGGAAATCAAAAACATACCAATTCGTGAAAATTATCTATATCTCTCAGAAAAATATGTATATTCCCTAGAATTCCCATTCAGTAGTCTCCAAATGTAAATCCAGCATGCCTTTCAGATCGAAAAATGTTTGGGGTAATTTTCCTTGCGTAAGTTTCGAGTCTTTTTGAGATTGTCTATCTTCCATCGGAGATATTACCCCATTCCAGTCGCCCATAAGGCACCAATTCTCATAAGGTAAATCCAACAATTTATCCATTAAGTTTTATAAAATACTCCTTTATCGACATTTGGGGCATACAGCCCATCAATCAACGTTTTAGTTCCTTGTATATTAACTTCAACTCCAACATATCTTCCTTCATCATCAGTAAATATCAGTTGTGGATTCAACTTTGATTGTATATACAAAACAACACCTTTGGTTTTTTTTAATCTAGCCAAAATAAATTCTTCCCCAAGTTGTTTTTGAGTCAGATAATCTTTTTTACAAATATGAGTCTCTTGTAAACAAATTACATCCAATTTCAATTTCTTCAAAAAATGAGAAATCTTTTTTCTCTTTTGGGGGGCGTTTGCCCCATTTATATTCCAAGTTAGGCATTTGTAATCCATAAGTATATTCATATTTTTTAAAAAAATTCTTTTTCTTTTAAAGATCCAATCCAGACGCACCCAAATCTGAGAGGTCCTCACCCTTTTCAGTGTCTTTTGGAGTCATTTCTTTTTCTTCTAAGTCTTTGCTTACATCTCCTAGGTCTGCCTTATATTTCACCAGGAAAGCTCTCGCCTTTAAAGTAGAATTTAGTCTGAATCTTTGCTCCTTGTACATGAATGTTACTCCTTCTAATCTCTCCCATCTAAATAAAATATTATGTTGCTTTAATTTATCTGTCAGAAAGGAGTAATCTCTTCTCTTTTGTAATATTCTTAAAGGGATTTCTTTTAAAACAATCACTCCTTTTCCTTTTATATTCAAACCAACGTTGTAATGTTTTTTTTCAAAACTTGATATCTTGTAACTTTTCTCACAAAGTGTATCAATATATCTCTTGGAACCTTTCTTTCTCTAGTGTTGGACCCAAAGTTGGTCCCGTGTCCAAGCACGTTTAACTTGGTACGAAGAACCCAAAATAAATTCACACCAAGACAAGAAATAGGATAACCCTTTTAATTGAGCTCAAGTAATAGGGGGCAACCTCCTCTGAAAAGGAGAGCCCCAGACAAAAGAAGCATCTGTTTTTATACATTTCAGATCTCTAACACATACATCACACAGGATATAAGTTTTTTTAGGATTTAACAGAAGTGTAAAGGTCAAGATTTCATTAAAGATTACAGATATCACAATTTAATTTACAGACATCACAAGTTAGTTGATAAGAGAAGGAGAGGGGTCTGGTGTTGGGTGGTTATCTCACAGGGATTCTGTGAGATAAACAAAGGTGGATGCAATCAAGATTTCCTTCCTGTGAAGAGATTAACTATTTGTCCTTAATTAAGATTTTCTGTGGCATCCACAGTTCATACATTCTGCTGAACATGTACACTTTCCATAGGAAGGGGGTTTAATAGAGTTCAATCCTTCAATTCCCCCCGTTGACTCTTCAGTGATCCATTTCACTGAGGAGTCACTTAGCTCTTTCAATTCTACTTGATAAGGCAATTCAGCTCTGGCTCTTTTAGGTAAGCAGGTTTTACATACAGAAATACATACAGGCGTACACTGAAGGGTAACACAGGTTATTACAATTAAAACGATTTTAACAACAATGGCACTGACCAAGGTTCTTAACCAGGTCCAAATACTGAAGTAGTCTGGAGAAGAGTTGGTCCTTAGCTTGCATTTTCCAGTCCACATCTTGGCTAGAAGGGTGAAAAAGATTAAGTCCATGCCTCAAAGTCCCATTGAAGTGATGCTTCGGATGATTCCAGCAACCAGCATGATCTCCCATAGACGTCAAAGGGTTCAGTCCATGGCTTCTTGCAGCTGTGGGGTCTCATAGGCGCAGAATGGACCTTTTCCTTGGCTCTCAGGTGCAAAGGTACAGCATTCTGTCCTGTTTCTGTACAAACACCACCTTTGGCTGCAAGAATCTGGTCTAGAACTAACCTACTCTGGAAACTATTTGCTAGCAATTCTTTGTGTAGGTGGCCAATTGCTTTGGTGCTGTATCACATGCTATCTGTTCTAAAAATATTGGGCACATAGTTATGATGGCAATACTGTAGGCCAAGCTCCTCATACAAATTCCGTGCCATTCTATGGGAGGCCATCTGACTTAGAGCCCTGGCCCAGCAGTCAGATGCATTTATTGTCTGCAGGAGGGTGTTACCACATGCCTGCATTAAGGCATCAGGTGGGGCAAAAGGGGAACCCACACACTTCCTTTCCTCCCAGCTTCCAGTGTATGTTCCTTCTTGGGCTCGTGTGCTAACCCAGTGAATGGGCAGCAAGCACTTGCCCAGTCTAACAACCTGGCTGGGGAAACAGGAATATTAACATTGAGACTCCTTGGTTTGTGTCACAATTGTTTAACTGAGGCAGCTTGAAAACCTGGGACACTGATTTCAGAGGAAGATGGGAGCTCTTGCCTTCTATGGGAGAGGAAGGAAACCAAATGTAGCAAAGAGAGAGAGAGAGACAAACAGCCAATCCTAATCTTACTTATAATTCAGCCTGTAATGCTTCCTTCTTTGATTCTTACCAGCCTTTGGGTGGGAGTGTGCAGTAGAGACATCAGCTTTTCCCTAAGCACCTGAAGCCTTTTGGTAGAGTTTTGCAGAGCTCTTTCTCACTTTGACTCTTAGACTGGAGGTAGCTGCAAGGCTGGTCTGGTGTCAAGTCAGTTCATGGAGTGCTTCTTTTGGTCTGCCCATCAGGATCTTGGGGTATCTGGCCATTTAGATTGCTTGTTCTGGAAAATATAAATTTCCTTTGCCCCCCCCCCCTCGTTTGCTCCTTATACCAAGTTTGTGGGTAAAGGGGCAAACTGTAGATCAGAGGGATGGCAAGAGAGGGAAAGGTGTAAAGCTTCTGTTTAGGAGGCTTCTGCTAGAGGCTTTCTTAGCAGATGACCCTGAGGAGATGCGAAAGGTCAGAGTCCATAAACGTGCAAGAGAAGAGAAAGTTAAGGGAAAGCATGCGGGTCCTATAAAAAGCAATGAGTGACTCAGAAATAAGATAAAGAAACCTTTTAATAGCTTAACTATGGTCCAGAAGCTGCAGTAGAGGATAGTTGTTTTGGGAAACCAGATTTATTGCCTGTTGCTATACTTGGTGGTGCCCTTTCCTTTTCTCTAGCTTAGAGAAATTTATTGTTCAAGCATGCATTCCTACTGCTTGGCTGGCATCTTTTATGAGTTTTACAGGGAAGTTTAAAAGAAAAACAAAGTCTAACTCATTCTTAACAGCTCAACTGTATATCACATGTAAGCACTGCAGAGGTTGAAATAGTTAGTAGCTGTTGTTGAAGTCGTTAGGTGTAGCTCAGATAAACTGGGACTTGGTAGACAAAAGACCATTCACAACCTTCCATCTGTATATCTGAAGCATTAACAGGTAGGGTCAAACAAAGAGCAAAGATGGGGTGGCTTAAGGCCACACACGCACACACATATACATGGGGGGGCAGAAATTAGCAAGAGGCACACTCATGGAGGCAGGACAGAGTGGGAAAAAAAAGGTATTGCTTTAGGGCTTTCATTTTCTGGGAACTAAAGCCTCAAAACAATAAGAGTAGGAAACTTTTCATGACATTTTCCTGAAAAAAAAACATTAGGTTGAGGGGGGTTTCTCCCCTGATTTTTTTTTCCTCCTGGCAAATGCCTGGATGAGCCCTGGTAATCATTTGGCAATGATTTCAGAGGTGGCTTGCCAGTGCCTCCTTCCTAGCCCAAAATCACCCAGCTGGCTTCCTTGCAACAATGGTAGGACTAGAACTCAATGTTCCCAGTTTCTACCCTGGTGCCTTTACCACTGCACCAAGCTGGCTCTCTTTAAAAAAACCGTTTGCCTTCCTTTCCTTGGCTTCAAGAAAAGGGAAGAAAAATTGGTACATACACTTAGCAATGACTTGTCACCTCCTTCACAGTGGCAAGGAGTTCCCAAGGCAATGCTTCATTAACCAAAAGTGTGTTAAACATTCCTGTTTCCTTTCCTCCTTTTTCTTTCTTTGCTAAAATGCCTTCACGTGCATTACCAAAGACAAATTCAGACCCAAGTGCAACAATCAATCATCCAGACACACAGCACATGCCTTCAGGCTCTCTGAATCACATTTCTTAAACTTTCTTATTACCATATAAAGCATAAACTTTCCTCTTGCTTCCTTCCTACCCAGACCATCTCTTCTGGTTCCTTCTAGAGCATGGCACTTTCTCAAACTTTCTGTCTACAGTACATACATTTACCATTCATCAACTTTCTTACAAACAAGGCATACAGTTATAGAAATCAAGGATAGCTGCAAGCATGGCAGCTGTCCTTACATGTGCTCCCCTCATCTCCTGCAATAGTTTGTTCTTTCCTATAAATAAGGGGTTCTAGCAGTAACCTTAATATTTTTTAATACTTCTCGAGCGGCTGTTTCTCCATCAAGGGAGCAAACTGTGGAAGCAGGGCCTTAAGGGCCAATGGGCATCTATGGTAGCCCAGAGCATCTTCCTGAGAGGACACAACAGAGGGTTCAGACACACAAACAGTCAAAACACTGAATGCACAGACATACTTAGAAAACAAAACAAAGCAAAAACTGCTAGTAACTCTTGGTTTTCACAAGCCTTGGGTGCAAAACGTTCCAGCTGGAGGAAGAGATTACACAAATTGCAAAGGCTCCAAGGAGCATGCACAGAGTGCCATGGGGCATTTTAAAATGGCCTCTTCCCCAACGATAGTCTTAGTCTAAACATTCCTTCCCCAGGGAGCTGATGAAAACTTGGACTGCCCTTTTTCTCCGTAGTCCCATTTCCTGGGAAGAGAAAGGGAGCTGCTCCATGCCCTTGCTGGCCAGGCAAAAATGGGCTGGAACTGCTCACCCAGGGACTGGGCTATGGGTCTTTTTCCTTGATCAGCTCGCTTCCCAAAGCCATATTGTATTCTAATGGGATCATCATCCCACAATTTCCAAAATAAATCATAATAAGCCTGGTCTTCCTCCCCAAATGTCAACACAAGGTCTCCTAATTTTTCATGCACATTGTAGTCAATTGATCCTTCCTTTGGCCAAATGCCTTCCGTTGCCTTAGTCCATGATTCACTTTTTCCACTGTAATTTCTGGGTTTTCAAAATGACCAAAGTGGCAGACCAAACACTGCAGAGGACTCGAACCCCACAGATTACCGGTTTGGTCAGATACCTTGCATAACTTTTTCCTTTTTACCTTTTGACCCTTGCGGTCCCTTTTGTCTAGTCTGCGCAGACCCTATTTTGTCCTACTTCTCTGGTTCCCTCCCAGACCACTCACTGCCCCCTCTAGGCTCATGGGATTCGGACAAAGACAAACACAGAAGGTATCTTACCCGTCTTCAGTGGACTGTTGTCAGCGGTGGCAGTTTTTGGAAGTTTCTTTGGTCTATTTCTCGTTTTTTTTCAGGACTTCGTCTTTGAGCCCAGGAGAGCGGTCAGAAACCCTTTCAGAAAAATTTCTGAATTTTAGATGGGTTAGATGAACCACAAGTCCTGAGACCAAGTTTTGTCCCGGCAGCGGCGTCACCAATTTTGTTGGACCCAAAGTTGGTCCCGTGTCCAAGCACGTTTAACTTGGTACGAAGAACCCAAAATAAATTCACACCAAGACGAGAAATAGGATAACCCTATTAATTGAGCTCAAGTAATAGGGGGCAACCTCCTCTGAAAAGGAGAGCCCCAGACAAAAGAAGCATCTGTTTTTATACATTTCAGATCTCTAACACATACATCACACAGGATATAAGTTTTTTTAGGATTTAACAGAAGTGTAAAGGTCAAGATTTCATTAAAGATTACAGATATCACAATTTAATTTACAGACATCACAAGTTAGTTGATAAGAGAAGGAGAGGGGATTCTGGTGTTAGGTGGTTATCTCACAGGGATTCTGTGAGATAAACAAAGGTGGATGCAATCAAGATTTCCTTCCTGTGAAGAGATTAACTATTTGTCCTTAATTAAGATTTTCTGTGGCATCCACAGTTCATACATTCTGCTGAACATGTACACATTCCATAGGAAGGGGGTTTAATAGAGTTCAATCCTTCACTAGCATAACATGAATTGACTCTAAAAATTTTATCAATTTCGAGATCAAGCTCCTGTTCTCTCATCTCCAAGAATTTAGCTAGAACAGCAACAATCATTTCCCTTGTATTCTCATTGGAATGTTCAGGAACTGCTCTCAATCTTAAAATAAATTCTTTCTCCCTCATTTCCGCTAATGCAATGGTATTTATATTTCTATCAATATCTTTGACAACTGCTTCTGATTTAGATTGTAGCGTCTGCACCCGCCTTTGTGTATTTTTGATGTCAACTGACAAATTATCTACAGCTTCTTTAACTTTCTACACCTCCTTCCTAAATTCCTGTTTTAAGTCCTGGGTCAATTCTCTCTTCATATCTTCTATCTTTCTATCCACTTGTTGACCCAGTGTTGTAATTGCAGCTAATACCTTTTCCATTTCTGTGGAGCATCCTTCTGCTGTCTCTAAAGAAGGTCTCTTAATTTCTTTCTCCTTCTCCTTCTTCCCTCTTGTGGCCATTATATAAATACAATGTCACTGCTATCAGTCTTTAAAAAGTTCCCTTCTTGCCACTTAACTCTTCCTCCTCCTACTTCCAACAAAAATAAAAATATAATCACGCAGTAACAGTTGTCATAACAACACAATTGTCATCCATTAGTTGTAACAGCCTTTAAAAAAAAAAATTCCAGAAGGCAACAGACAAAACAAGATAAGGAAGTATAAACAGTCCAGCCAATTCTCAGGTAGTTTTAAATTCAATGAAGACTCAACCCTAAAAACCCATCAAAAATTCATTAATCCAGCAAAAAATTATAAGTAAATAAAATAGTTTGTAATCCCAAAAGAGAGTTAAACCACTTTTCAGTCAAAAAATCTTCTAAAATTCATAAAAAGAGGTACTTCCATAACAAGGCAAAGTCCATCCATTAATTCCCACCATATAACAATTCCATGGCAAAGAATAAAAAGAAACTCACCAGCATCCAAAGCAAAGTCCAGGGATAGATCTTAGATAGTAATAAGAAAAATACTTTTAAAAAGAAAAAAAACAAGAGAGGGAGAGAGAAAAAACAAAGAATCCCCCTCTCCTCTGAGTGATCTAAGAAGCCGGAATTGGCTGACGCTACAATCTCTCCCTTAAAGGCTTTTGCTTGTTGCTCTCCGCAGAGCTCGGTGTTTTCCAGTTGCTCTCCCTGCTCCAACTCACAGCTTCTCTCGTGGTGGAAAAGACGAGAGAGGATCCGCGACCCTTTTGGGAAATCTGAACTCCCCTTATCCAGGGGAGTATTTCGGTGGTCTCTCTTCCTCCCAGACCCTCCGCACACTGAGAGCAGCTGGGAAGAGGCGCCAGAGCTCTGAAAACCTCTTCTAACGCGTAGCCATGTTCCGGCTGGAAGTTTTCGCTTCCGAAAAACACAAAGACCAGAGAAGCAAGGAATATTTTCAGCTTTGCTCCTGCACAGAAGATGAGTGGCATCTTCTGGAAAAGGGCATGGTTGGCTGGCACACTGAGTGGGAATACTGTATGTGATAACCTGATTATACAACTGATATTATCTAATGGGGGTAGGTGGCCACCCTCTGCTTTTCCTTCAGAATAGGGCAAACTGTTGTTGGCCGGGGGCTACATTTAATGGGGGGGGGGCATATAATACATGTGGGTAGGGCTAGTTTGGTGGTAAATGGGGAATTTTGTTTTTCAACTGTTGTATTTCTATTTAAGGTTAATTCTACAGTTTTCATATATTTCCACCTCAAAATGTCAGGAAATCGGACCATCCGTTTTCAGTCATCATATTTAGAGGTGGTTCCAAGGACAACAAAAAGGGGATTTGGGGGGCTGCATCCAATCCTGGGCTGCAGGTTGCTTGTCCCTGCCTTAGAAGATAACACAGTGTGCAAAGGGCTCCTTTTTCTGATTCTTTCTTAGTTGTGGGCAGGAGAAGGTGGTATTATTATTATTATTATTATTATTATTATTATTTATTTATTTATTTATTTATTTATTTATTTTATTTATTTATTTATCCCGCCTTTATTATTTTTACAAATAACTCAAGGTGGGGAACAGGCCTAATACTCCTTCCTCCTCCTATTTTCCCCACAACAGCAACCCTGTGACGTGAGTTGGGCTGAGAGAGTGACCGGCCCAAGGTCACCCAGCCAGCTTTCATGCCTAAGGCGGGATGAGAACTCTCAGTCTCCTGGTTTACCATTGGCTCCTTCCTAGGGCTGAGAGAGAGCGACTGGCCCCAGGTCACCCAGCCGCCTTTCATGCCTAAGGCGGGACTAGAACTCTCAGTCTCCTGGTTTGTCATTGGCTTCTTCCTAGGGCTGAGAGAGAGCGACTGGCCCCAGGTCACCTAGCCGGCTTTCATGCCTAAGGCGGGACTAGAACTCTCAGTCTCCTGGTTTGCCATTGGCTCCTTCCTAGGGCTGAGAGAGAGGGACTGGCCCCAGGTCACCCAGCCGGCTTTCATGCCTAAGGCGGGAATAGAAATCTCAGTCTCCTGGTTTGCCATTGGCTCCTTCCTAGGGCTGAGAGAGAGGGACTGGCCCCAGGTCACCCAGCCGGCTTTCGTGCCTAAGGCGGGACGAGAACTCTCAGTCTCCTGGTTTGCCATTGGCTCCTTCCTAGGGCTGAGAGAGAGGGACTGGCCCCAGGTCACCCAGCCGGCTTTCGTGCCTAAGGCGGGACTAGAACTCTCAGTCTCCTGGTTTACCATTGGCTCCTTCCTAGGGCTGAGAGAGAGCGACTGGCCCCAGGTCACCCAGCCGGCTTTCATGCCTAAGGCAGGACTAGAACTCTCAGTCTCCTGGTTTGCCATTGGCTGCTTCCTAGGGCTGAGAGACAGGGACTGGCCCAAGGTCACCCAGCCGGCTTTCAGGCCTAAGGCGGTACTAGAACTCTCAGTCTCCTGGTTTGTCATTGGCTCCTTCCTAGGGCTGAGAGAGAGGGACTGGCCCCAGGTCACCCAGCCACCTTTCGTGCCTAAGGCGGGACTAGAGCTCTCAGTCTCCTGGTTTGTCATTGGCTCCTTCCTAGTGCTGAGAGAGAGGGACTGGCCCCAGGTCACCCAGCCACCTTTCGTGCCTAAGGCGGGACTAGAACTCTCAGTCTCCTGGTTCGCCATTGGCTCCTTCCTAGGTCTGAGAGAGAGAGACTGGCCCCAGGTCACCCAGCCGCCTTTCATGCCTAAGGCGGGACTAGAACTTTCAGTCTCCTGGTTTGCCATTGGCTCCTTCCTAGGGCTGAGAGAGAGGGACTGGCCCCAGGTCACCCAGCCAGCTTTCATGCCTAAGGCGGGACTAGAACTCTGTCTCCTGGTTTGCCATTGGCTCCTTCCTAGGGCTGAGAGAGAGGGACTGGCCCCAGGTCACCCAGCCACCTTTTGTGCCTAAGGCGGGACTAGAGCTCTCAGTCTCCTGGTTCGCCATTGGCTCCTTCCTAGGTCTGAGAGAGAGAGACTGGCCCCAGGTCACCCAGCCGCCTTTCATGCCTAAGGCGGGACTAGAACTTTCAGTCTCCTGGTTTGCCATTGGCTCCTTCCTAGGGCTGAGAGAGAGGGACTGGCCCCAGGTCACCCAGCCAGCTTTCATGCCTAAGGCGGGACTAGAACTCTGTCTCCTGGTTTGCCATTGGCTCCTTCCTAGGGCTGAGAGAGAGGGACTGGCCCAAGGTCACCCAGCCACCTTTCGTGCCTAAGGCGGGACTAGAACTCTCAGTCTCCTGGTTCGCCATTGGCTCCTTCCTAGGGCTGAGAGAGAGCGACTGGCCCCAGGTCACCCAGCCGGCTTTCGTGCCTAAGGCGGGACTAGAACTCTCAGTCTCCTGGTTTGCCATTGGCTCCTTCCTAGGGCTGAGAGAGAGGGACTGGCCCCAGGTCACCCAGCCAGCTTTCGTGCCTAAGGCGGGACTAGAACTCTCAGTCTCCTGGTTTGCCATTGGCTCCTTTCTAGGGCTGAGAGAGAGGGACTGGCCCCAGGTCACCCAGCCGGCTTTCATGCCTAAAGCGGGACTAGAACTCTCTGTCTCCTGGTTCGCCATTGGCTCCTTCCTAGGGCTGAGAGACAGGGACTGGCCCCAGGTCACCCAGCCGGCTTTCGTGCCTAAGGCGGGACTAGAACTCTCAGTCTCCTGGTTTGTCATTGGCTCCTTCCTAGGGCTGAGAGAGAGTGACTGGCCCCAGGTCACCCAGCTGGCTTTCAGGCCTAAGGCGGGACTAGAACTCTTAGTCTCCTGGTTTGCCATTGGCTCCTTCCTAGGGCTGAGAGAGAGAGACTGGCCCCAGGTCACCCAGCCGCCTTTCATGCCTAAGGCGGGACTAGAACTCTCAGTCTCCTGGTTTGCCATTGGCTCCTTCCTAGGGCTGAGAGACGGGGACTGGTCCAAGGTCACCCAGCGGGACTAGAACTCACAGCCTCCTGGTTTCTAGCCTGTGCCCTTAACCACTAGACCAAACTGGCTCTCCAGTTTGAATGTTTCCAGTTTGAATTGACTCCTGATGCTCTGAGGGTCTGGGGAAGGGGGAATGAAAGGCAGCAACCCCTGATTCCAAGGGTTATCAACAGCTGTAGGAGCTTTCACTCAGTACTCCGTTCATCAATTTTTGAACTTCTGAAGGAGCCTAGTTTACTAAAGGGAAGAGGTTCTTCTTCCGATCACAAACCAGGCCTATCCGCGCTTCGGTCTTCGGTTCCTATTGCAACCCGTGCGGGGAGGGGCACCTCTGCTGGGTCTCTCTCCCAGCCCCTTCTGCCTGTGCAAACGCCCCCCCCATGGGGGGGGGGCATGGCGACTGACTCAGGTTTGGGTCTCTGCTTCTCAGGCTGCGGCTTTGACCGAAATCCACCGCGCAGGCTACTGCTCCTTCTACGACGACTGTGGCTGGAATCCTGAAGTTGATCTCGGACTCATCCCGCCCAGAGTGCCTTGCCTTTCCAACACTCCGGCCCGGCTGCTCCGCGGTTCCCACCTCCTCCTCCTCAAGAACGTCTGCCCGATGCTGTTCAAGGGAGCCATCGACACCCACGCCTGCTGCTCGCAGAGGCAGTTGCTGACCTTGGAGACCAGCCTCTCGCTGTCCCGGGTCCTGCTGTCTCGCTGCCCGGCCTGCATGGAGAACTTTGCCAACTTCCACTGCCAGAACATCTGCAGCCCAGACCAGAGCCTGTTCACCAACGTAACCCGGTACTTCAATCGCACCGTCCCGGGAGGGCTGCAGGTGGGCGTGCTGGAGTTTCAGTGTTACTACAACCAGCGCTTTTCTGAGGAAACCTATCAGTCGTGCAAGGGGGTCAGGCTGCCAGCCACCGGAGACTATGTCCTGAGTGCCATGTGTGGCAAGTACGGGGCGGCCGCGTGCAACACCCAGCGGTGGCTGGATTTCCAAGGTGACCCAAGAAATGGGATGGCCCCCTTGGAGATCTCCTTCCAGCTGAAACCGGGGGACTGGGCTGCTCCGGAGGGAGACATTTTGCCCCTCAACGGAACAGCCTGGAAGTGTAGTGAGGCTGTAGAGAATGGGTCCCGGTGCTCCTGCCCAGACTGTGAGCAGTCCTGTGCTCCCATCCAGCCGCCTCCTCCTCACCCTGGATCTCAGCCCTTCGAAGTGGGGAACATGGATGGAGTCCTGTTTGTCTGCATCCTTTTCTTCTGTATCCTCACACTATCGTTTATATCCTTCCTATTGTGGCAAAGATACTCCTCCTCTGAGAAGCGAAAGGGCCCCAGCGCAAAGGATGCAGCAACGAAGTTGACTGGCCCCGAGAAGGCGAGCCAGGCCATGTCTGGTTTCTTAGTGAGGGCCTTCAGCAGCTGGGGCACCCTGGTGGCCTCCCACCCCATCGCGGTCATTATCACGTCACTGGCAATCGTGGTGGGACTCTCCAGTGGAATCATCTGGATACAACTAACCACAGACCCCTTGGAGCTCTGGGCCTTTCCCGACAGCCCGGCCCGGCAGGAGAAGGCCCTGTATGAGAAGAACTTTGGGCCCTTCTTCAGGACCAACCAAGTCATCCTGACAGCCAAGAGCCGCTCAAGCCACATTTACGATTCTATGTTTTGGGGCAAGAAGAACTTCAGTGGGGTCCTCTCTAAAGAGGTGCTACTGGACTTGATGGACCTGCAGATAAAACTGCAAGACTTGGAGGTCTGGTCTGAAAAGCATGGTAGGAACATCACCTTGAAAGACGTTTGCTATGCACCTCTGAATCCCCAGAATGCCAGCCTCTCGGACTGTTGTGTTAACAGTCTGTTGCAGTTCTTCCAGAACAATCGTACCCGCCTTTTGTCGACAGCCGAACAGACTGTGGATGGGAAGAATGGCGCAGTGGACTGGAGAGACCACTTCCTTTACTGCATCAAGTGAGTGTGTGCTTAAGACCCCTCCTCCTTTTTATGATGGATTTGTTTCATCTTTTCATCCTTGCTAAGAATGGTAGTGTCTGGATAAGTCAGGAAGGAAATGCTGGCTCCACGTTTGGTGACATTATTTCCTTCTCATTGCCATCCATTCATTTGTCTTCTCCACCCATCTCTGAACTGCCACAAGAATGCCAGCTTAAAGTTGCCACCTTCACTGCCAGTCCCTCTGCTGCCTCTTGTGCCCCTGGCCTTGTCTGCTTCGGGAGCATGCCCCTTGCTAACGGAAGGCAACTGCTTCCTTGCCTGGCCCCGTGTCGTTTCCCTGCCATAGGTCGCCTGCCCGCCCGCCTGTGGGGTGACCTCCATCACTCCTGGCACCGCACCAGGAAGGGGGTGGCTGGGCTTTTCTAGGCTGGCTGGTTGCCCCTCCGCCCACCTCCTGTGGGCACCTCCCAAGCTAAAATAAGCTGAAGTAAAGAAAGACGAGTGCCCACTCTGAGCATGCAGCCAGCTGGGTCAGGTGGGCTGAAGCTAATGGGGGGGGGGCGACTTTGCCACTGACTCCTGGGGGCTTTGCCAGGGGAGCCTGGCAAGTAAGTGCGAACCCCAGCCGGCCCTGCCTCTTCTACCTCCTCCCCACTCCCTCGTTTGCAGCCTGCAGAGAGTCACTGCAGTCCTTGCAGGCCAGGGAAGTTCTCGGTTTCCCTTGGTTAATGGCAGCCTCCTGCGATGGGGCGGCTCTCTCTCCTGCAGCGGAAAGGCCGTTCCACGTCGCATTGTGCGCTTCCTTCTCTCCTTTGCTCCCATAGCTCCCCAGCCTCTTTCCAAGACATCACGGCACTGAAGCTGAGCTGCATGGCAGACTACGGAGCCCCTGTGTTCCCCTTCCTGGCTGTGGGTGGTTACTCAGGTAGGAGACACCACTCCCTCCCACGTGCCGAGTCCAGAGAGCAGCGGCCCTCTCCCCCACGGCACGCCCGGCAGGACTGGCACCGTCCAGTCAAGGGGAGGGTGACGTCAAGTGGGATGCAGAAGGGCTAGAGCTGGCACAGGGAGGATGCAGCGCTGGGTCCATGCCAGTCCATCACAGTGCCCTGGCAGCAGATTACCTTGGACTGGCATTGCTTTCTTGGTAGTTCTTCTTTCCTGGGGGCCTCAGCTGTGCCTTCTTTAAATTGGAATTAAGATACCTATAACTGCTGAAAGGCATGCGGAATGCTATAACATGTCCCAGTTCAGGATGATCTTCAAAATCTTGGCCACATAAACTGAGGACACGTGCTTGCTAAGAGGTAGGGCAGAAGGGGCACCTCCTTGCCCAGGATTTCCTCGCACTTTGGCCAAAGAAACCTTGGGGAGACCTTTGGGTCCATGGAGTGGAAGGGACTGCAAAACGAGGAGCCTGAATTGCTGCATGGACGTCTACCTGAGTCTTATTTGACGTGTTTACTGCATTTAGATCCTTTCTTCCCTTTGGAAGTTCCCTTTGGAAGTTTCATCCACAAATCAACATCCCAGGAATTCAGTGAACTCCATGATTGAGGGGACTTGAACAAAGATTTCCCCCTCCCCCATCTCAGCCTTAAGCCCTGTAGAAATATATTTTAATCATAGGCTATCGATCTCCTATTAGACTGTCGTACCACAGGTTCCAATGGTTCTCCAGAGAGGGGCCCACCAGCCAGGGTCTTTGCATGAACTGCTGTTGATGGGGAAGAGGGAGGGGATATTGGGGTCTTCTGCAGGATACTTTCTAGTCCTGCTCCCTCATCATAGTTTTCCTCCAATACTGAATTTTAGCATTTTAACTAAAAGTTAAGAGTTTTATTCGGTATCATCTATTGCTCTCCAGTCATATTTTTAAACTCATAGGAATGTCATGAGATGGATATTCTTATGGAAAACCCAAGTGAAAAAAGAAAATGAAGGTATTTCTAAATGTGAAGAAGTCCAAGGCTCTCAAGATCCATTTTTTCCAGAAATATTAATCACCCAGAAGAATGAGAGCCCCCTGAGAATAGTAGTAGTAATATTTTTTTAATTTTTCCACAGCTGACCAGTCAGTGGGGTGTTTGAAAGGTGTAGAACGGGTCCCCAAACTCTTCAGCTCATCGACCCCTTCATGAAGTTTCAGACTGTTCATTGACTCCCAAATGTTTATTATATGAAAATAATTTAATAAATACTACTTTAACTAATAGTACTATGAATAACAACAGCAACAACATCAACCCCTTGGATAGTCCCATCAACCCTTGGGCATCAATATTGACCACTCTGGAGAGTCCTGGTGTAGAAGGAAGCAGGATTGTACAGACAATAGCTCACTTTTTACTAGAAATGCTCTAGCGTGTTTCTTGTGTTTCGTTTCCCCCCCAATAAAATTGGGGTGACTGGCCACCAAATGGGGGGATGAAGCCAGAAGTGCCCAAAGCCCCTCGATCCCGCCACTGTTAGGGAGGGGCTGGAAAGGTCCCAGGCTGCGCCACGTGGTCACATTGCCAAGGTGCAGCGAAGCTCAACCGCCGGGGCAGCGCAACTGGCATCAACAGATTTTTCGGAATGCACATTAACCCAGCTGTGAGAAAGAACCCACTAGCCATCCTCATATGGAAATGTGAAACAGTAGCAATGGGAAAATAGAACCGATTAAAAATATGATTTCCTAGAAGGTATATGTGTAGAAAGAAAGAAGCGAGCAAGCTCGGTTGGAGAATTTTATCACAATGATGTTGCAATGAATCTAGGGTCCTAGCAGGGAAGTCAGGGCGGAATAAGTGCCAGAATCTGGGAATATAGTTAGCAGCAAAGAGGGAGAAAAGATTTATCAGCAATTCAGGGAATAATCTTCAGTGTTTAAGATTTAGAGCGAAGCAAATTGGTCAAAAAATAGAAAACCTCGACAGGATGGGAAGCAAAAACAGTTGGTTATGCAGCAGCTGATGAGGCAGAAAAAGAAAGAATGCTTGTCTTGTGCATCTGGGTAGCGAGGGAGATGGAGAGAAACAGAAATAGAGATGGTGGGCTTTAGAGTTTTCACACGGATCACATGATGAGTATTGTTTTCTGTGTCTCTGTGTGGCATTTGTGGTCCAAATGTCACTTTTATCGCTAGTTCTGAGCTGAACAATTAGAGGCTGTGAAGCCGTTTTGTGTGAACCATCCTCCAGTTAGAACCCTGAAAGGCTGAAAAGCAGCTTTTTCAGAGTCAGGGTCAAGGCAGCGTTTGCAGCTGTGCTGATGCGGAATGGCGGTCCAGGATGAACTAACCGATGTGTTTCCCACTAGCTGTCTCCTCGGCAGAAGCCGTTTTCCAACGGGACCCTCTAGAACCTGGCGCCGAGGGGCCTGTAGCAAGCCTGTGGGCCTCCTCCTCTGGCTGGCGGCCTCTGTCCCTGCTGTCTGGGGACTGGGCGGCAGTTTGGAGGTGGCTGTTGAAACGAGGCGGCCGCCCAGCACCCTGGTGACTCTCCTCTGTGCTTGACAGGGCTGGAGTACTCCGAAGCACAAGCTCTCATCCTCACCTTCTCCTTGAACAACTTTCTCTCCAGCGACCCACGTTTTGACTTTGTGATGTTGTGGGAGAAGCATTTCCTGAAGGTTGTGCAGGAATTCCAGAAGAAGCATGCTGAGAAATACGCCATCGCCTACATGGCTGAGGTGCGAGTGCCGCTGCCCCGCTCATCCTTGGGGGACCCAATTCGGCTGCAGGACAAGGCAGCCGCAACGTTTGCAAGGCTCTCTTCAGCCTTGGGAGCCCAGTAAGGGAGAAGGGGGTGGAAGGGGTCCAGAGGCGGGCACAGTTCCAGGTTCAGGATGCAGTAGAATTCCTTGGGAAAGGCAGGATATAAATCCACTTGAGGGAATAAATTTATAAGCTGTCACTGGCTGCGTTTTAGGAGGTCCTGAAATCAGTATCTTTGATTGCTCTTAGCCAAATTTTAAAAAGAACGGTGTCTATTATAGATGTGGAGATACCAGGACATGCGTCAGGTTAGCCATCTGCCTCCACCTTTCATAATTCCGTGGGGAAAGCTGCTTCCGGCAATTAAATCGGCTTCCTTGGTCCCAGAGAGGCAGCTGTATTACTTTTCTGCAGCAGAGAAAGCAAGAACAGCTCTTGGGGCACATGGATTTAAGCGGATGCATTGTCATGCCCCGGCTTTTCGACCCTTGGCTTTCCCAGACTGTGGGAGCAGAAAGGGAATCCCCTCCTGTCAGACAGAGATTTTGCCCCAACCCGAGTTGTGGACAGAGAAGCCTTATTTCAAAGCCTATCTTCCTACAAGTTGTGCTGTTTCGTTTGACCCTGGATTTTAAGACAGATGTTCTTATTTCCTTCTAAGAGTGCTTGAGTAAAGTCTATGTAGTTGGGTTATTGCATTCAACATTTTCTTTTTTCGGGGGGAGGGTCTCTGAATTTTCGTGGCAAGATTTTCTTCCTGGAGCTCCAGAGAGTCCCCCAGCTGGCTGCTTGTGCCCCAGGCAGGGCTAGAACGCGCAGTCTCCCGGTTTCTAGCTTGGTGCCAACCGGCTCTCCAAGTTATACTGGAAGGGAGCAAATCATTTTTAACAGGCATTTTTATACCGTTTCTTTAGAATTTGTATGGTTCTTGGGAGAATAAACATGGCAAAAGAAGAGAGTGAAAAGCAAAGCAAGGGAATATTTTGCGGACTTGCCCTCTACTGCGCTCCGCGCCTGTCCAGAGGGCAGCATTAAGGCTGTTTCCTGCGGTTTGAGAGCCGGCCTTTCTTACCCCTAACAGTCCCTTGGTGGGGTTGGAGAACGCCCTAGTCAAGCCCTTCCCCCCACCCACCGACCCCGGTTGCCCTCGGTTGCAAAGCCCCAGGCCTGGCTTATGGCCACTGGCTCCGCCCAGGCAGCCGGCTGGGGTGTGCGGATCCCGCAGCGCCCCCCCGGCTTGCTACCTGGACGGCCCAGAGGGTCGGGACACGCGGCGCTGGTCGGCGGCGGGGAACGCTCGCAAACCGCTTCCAACCGACCGCTGAGACGCCCAGGCACTTACGCCCGAATTGAAAGCCACAGCAAAGCTTTCCGGATTAACGAAAGGAGATGCTCTCACCCCGCACCCAGCCTCGGGGCCTCTTTTCTGCTGATGTTCCTTTCGCAGGTCCTTGACTCTTAACAGCTTGGTTCCTCCTGATCTCTTTTATCAGGGACCTTTTTGAGATTTCTGGCTTTTGTCCTCTCTGCTTGGTTCGTTTTTAGGCTATGGCCACAACTGTCTCCTCCTCACCCCTTCCTGAGACCCGCAGCGAGGCAAGCCGGGGGAGAGGCTTTGGGGGGCCACTTTTCCAGGTGCCAGGAAGAGCCCCGCTTCCCTTGCCATGGGGCACTGGAGGGCAATACCTGAAGAGACAAACTGGCAGGCGGGCTGCCCAACACAGGCGGCTTCTGCCAGCCCCCGAGAGCAGCAGCGCTGGGGCCAGCCATTTTCAAGGACTGCCCAGAGAGGGTGGGTCATGGGGCCCCCGGGGTGCAGCCCGGCTCCCGCTGCCCTGCTGTCTGGGTCCGGGGCTGGCAGCAGGGACCTGGCGTGGACCTGGAGGCCACAGCGTGGGATCCCAGAGTTCCAGAGAGACTGCTCATGCGCCACCTCTCCAGATCCTTCGTCTTCTGTCTGGGGCACCTTTACCAGTAAAGATTGGAGGAGTGGGGGCATTTTAGAGGTTTGCTCCCTACTCTGTTACCTTTAGGTGCAAAGCAACACTGTTTCTATCCCCCAGGAGTTTTAAACAACTCTTATGTCCCTTTTGGCTTTTCACACAGAATACTTAAGGTGGTGGCTCAGCGGGTAAGACGCCAGGCTTGTCGATCGGAAGATCGCAAGTTCGGAGGTTTGAATCCCTAGCCCCGTGTGATGGAGTGAGCTCCCGCACTCGCCCCAGCTCTTGCCAACCTAGCAATTCGAAAGCATGCAAATGCAAGTAGATTAATAGGCACCACTTCGGTGGGATGGTAACTGCGTTCCGCGCGCGTCATGCTGGCCACATGACCGTGGAAGCGTCCTCGGACAACGCTGGCTCTTTGGCTAACAAACGGAGATGAGCACCGGCCCCTAGAGTTGGACACGAGTGCACAAATGTGCGGGGGGAACCTTTACCTTTACTTAACTTGGTACCTATGAACCCATTTTCTAGGTTTGCAAAATACATAAATGAGCCAAGTGGGTTATTCTTGCAGAACATACACACCATAAAAAATTAAATAAGGTTAAAAACTAGCCAAGCTTAGCAGGTGGCGAGAATGTAACCCCAGTCTGTCACTAACCTGAGTGGTTACGGGAAGCCAGCTTTGAAATACTGCTTCTTGGCCTGTGGAGTTAATTTCATTGGTATTAAGTATTCCCTTCCATTCGCAGTTGATTTTTATTTATTCAGAACTAACCAAGGATGATAAGAAAAGCTGAATGTGGGTGTGTTAAAGGTGCAAACGACGAGCTGGCTTTGTCCATTGGTAGACGATTCTCCTCTCCTTCTTTCCCCCGCTGCAGCGCTCCTTGGAGGATGAAGTTAGCAGGACCACGTGGGAAGACCTCCCCATCTTCGCTGCCAGCTACTTGGTGATCTTTGTGTACATCGCAGTGGCCCTAGGCGAGTACTCCAGCTGCAGGCACCTCCTGGTAGGAAGCGGAGAGAAGGGGGGCACACACTCTGGGTCCACTATTGCTATATGACTTGTTCTAGGAGACAGTCGTCGCCTCTCCCCGGCCCGGCTCCATTCGTCCTTGGCTGTTCCATTTCAGTGGGATTTCCATCCTGGGCCGGTGCAAGTCTGGGGGTACAAATGATCCATCATTGACAGTTGTCCTGGGTCTGGCATCCTCTGGCCTCCCTTTGGCAGGCATGCTCTTCCCCTCCGGCCCACACTGCACTCGCGGTCAAAGACGTGTTTAGGGATCCTTCAAAGAAAGAAAAAGGAAAAGAAAAAAAGGGCTGTCCATCAGTATTTAACTGGGAAAGAGATGTGTTGCTCAGTCTGTCCTGAGCGAGCACATTACAGGCAGTCCTCGTTTAGCGACCACAATAGGGACCTGCCAATTGGTCATAAAGTGAAGCGGTCGCTAAGTGAAACCGCGACTGCTTACATTCTTACTTCAGCTTTCCTTTGCTTTACAGACCTACGATTGGTCGCAAAGTTACTTTTTCATCACCATTGTAACTGTGAACAGTCACTAATCGAGGACTACTCGTACAGTGCATCAGCTCTAGGGAAGGACTCAGTGTGAGATGTTTGCATACAAAGAAAAGGGGCTGTTGAGGAGTGCTAGCCCTTTGAGGGAGCTGGGCGTTGTGAGGAGCTTCCAGGCCAAGGCAGCAGGGAAGCCGGTCCGAAGGGCAGCTGCACTCCTGGTGGCTTTTCTTACTTGGCCAAGCCATGGGGAGGCCCTTGAGATGCCCTCAGCTGCTGTTTGGACACAAGGAGAGCAGCTGAGAGTGGCCCCATCTTGCCATGAGAGGCCGTGGCTCTCCGCTGTGAGGAGGTGCAGGGAAGCCCATGTTCGGAAAGGGTTCCTTGGGAGCAGAGGTGGTGTGAACGAGAGACTCGGGCTCCTCCGGACTCCACGGGGGCAGAAGGGGGTGAGGAGAACCCGTCCGACTTGCAAGGCTCTGCTACTGCAGCCGCATTCTGGTCTTTCGGGGGCGCGGGTCGGGGCCTGCTCCGCCTCATGGGGCCGACAGGAGGGGAGGCTGTTCCCGGTTTGTTCATGGAAGGGCGGGAAGCGTCACAGGGTTAGGGCCCCTCCGAACTCCCTGCAAGGCCAGGGCAACACGGGCAAGCGGCTGGCTGAGCCTGCCTCGCCAAGTCCCTGCAGGAGCTGCTTGTCCGCCGAGAGAGAGGCAGGGGAAACCTTACTTGCTTATCTATTTGGATAGTGCACATGGCTGCCCATCGCAGAGCAGTGACTCTGGGCGGCGTACCCAGATTCAAAGCCAGCCGTTGCAAACCACGGGATTCCTTCCTCTCTCCTCGGTCGAGCAGGAAAGGCGGCGGCGTTTCTTTCTGATCCTGGGAAGGGGAGGGCTCCGCTTGTCTGTTGCTCCCGGCCCGCGTGGATCCGTGGGGCGGTTCCCTCCCCCTCTCTGCCCCACTTGTGCGCTCCGTGCCCTCGGGGGTAGGAGGAGGCAGGTCCGGGTCCCCACGGGGGCCGTGGCTTCCCTTCCTGCTCTGCTTTCCAGGTGGACACCAAGGTGACCCTCGCTCTGGGTGGGACCGTCGTGGTCCTGGGGGCCGTGCTGTCCTCTTTGGGCTTCTACAGCTTTGTGGGGTTGCCCTCGTCCCTCATCATCATTGAAGTGGTGCCTTTTCTGGTGTTGGCGGTTGGTGCCGATAACATCTTCGTCTTTGTGTTGGAATACCAGGTGCGAACTACACACACACACACACACACACACACAGGAGACGGCTGGGCCCCAAACAACCAACAGCCCCTGTTCTGAATTGGGGCTTGGGGGAGAAAAGGGGTTCTGGAAAGCCAGAAGCAAGGCCACCCTTATTAGACGTGGGTTGGACGAAGTACGGGGGTGCGTTGCTCAGCTGGGGCCGGAGTGGCCCTTCTGGAGGAAGCCCCGGGGCGGCCCTTCTCACCCCCTGCCCCTGCCGTTGCAGCAATCCCAGCCGGGGCCTGGGGAAGCCCTGGAGCAGCACCTTGGGCGCACTTTGGGCAATGTGGCCCCCAGCATGCTCCTGTGCAGCCTCTCCGAAGTCATCTGCTTCTTCCTGGGTGAGTGAGGCTGGAGGCCAGCGGGCGGATCAGGCAGGTCTCCCACGTCCTGGCCCCGCGGGGGCCCCTATTCTCAGAGCCTCCCCTTGATGAGATAACGACTTCCTGGCGGCCTTGGCCGGTCGGTGGGCGAGGTGGGCCGCGACCTGCCTTGGGGCAGAGAGGCTGCGGGATCGGGGGGAGGGAGCTGTTGGGGGTCACAAGCAGAGGAGGAGACACCGGCCAGTTAGCACAACTCGGACCAAGCTTGGTTGGGGTTTTTCATTTTCTTTCTGTGGCTGTGAATGCAACCCTTTTAAAAAAATGTGTATTTCAGCATATTTATTTATTTTATTATTTAAATTTGTATCACCGCCCATCTCCTCCATACTCTGGGCGGTTCACAACAATAAGTTAAAAATATAATATAATATATTGTGCTAACCCAGGAAATACCCTGCTGCGTAGCAACCTCCCTGCCCGAGCTGTTGGAGGCTGTCTCAGGGTTGGCAGTGGAGTTCCCTAGACTTATGGTTCTGGGGGACTTCAATCTGCCTTCCCTGGGACGTGCCTCAGGGACAGCTCGGGAGTTCATGGCTACCATGGCAGCCATGGGCCTATCTCAGATTGTTCGAAACCCGACTCGAGACAGTGGCCTCACTCCGGACTTAGTTTTCTTGTCGGAGCAGTGGCAAAGTGATCTGAAGGGAGAGTTAGATCTATCCCCACTCTCATGGTCAGATCACGCCCTGGTGGCCTTGAGATTCTCCTATGCCGCCCCACTCCGCAGGGAGGCAGGACCCATTCGATTGGTCCGCCCCCGGCGACTGATGGACCCAATGAGGTTCCAGAAGGAGCTGGGGGTTATTTCCGAGGATCTATTGCACGGTCCAGCGGAGGTCCTGGCCGCTACCTGGAATAGGGAGGCGGCTGGGGCCTTGGACAGGATCGCGCCTGTGCGGCCTCTCTTGCCACATCTGACCCGACACTCCCCGTGGTTTACGGAGGAGTTGAGGGTCTTGAAGAGGGCTAAGAGACGCCTAGAGCGTCGCTGGAGAAAAACGAAGACTGAATCCGACCGAACACAAGCTAGAGCCGCGGTTAAGGCCTACCTTGTGGCGGTAAGAGTGGCGAAACGTCTATATTTCTCCGCTCTTATTGCATCCGCAGAATGCCGCCCGACGGCCCTGTTTAAGATAACACGATCTCTTCTGGGTAAGGTGGAGGCTGTAACCCACCTGCAGGGCCGTGCGGAAGAATTTTCTGAGCATCTGCAGGATAAAATCGCTCAAATTCGGTCTAGGTTGGACTCCAAGCGTGAAGCAGAGTCTGGGGAGATGCCGAGGGAGCGTCATTACCCGGTTATCTGGGAACAGTTTGATCCTGTTGGGCCTAAGGAAGTGGACAGGATCCTCCGGACTGTAAAGGCCACCACATGCCATCTAGACCCTTGCCCTTCCTGGCTGGTGCAAGCAGCCAGGGAGGTGACATGTGGTTGGGTCCAGGCGATGGTTAATATATCTCTGGGGGAGGGGGTGTTTCCGGATGCCTTCAAGGAGGCGCTGGTGCACCCCCTACTCAAGAAACCATCACTGGACCCTACGATATTGGATAATTTTCGTCCTGTCTCCCACCTCCCCTTTTTGGGGAAGGTGGTTGAGAAGGTGGTGGCGTTACAACTCCAGAGGATTCTGGATGAAATGGATTATCTAGACCCCTTTCAGTCGGGTTTCAGGCCGGGATATGGGGTGGAAACTGCATTGGTCGCGCTTATGGATGATCTCTGGTGGGAGCGGGATGGAGGAAGTGCGTCCATCCTGGCTCTCCTTGACCTCTCAGCGGCTTTCGATACCATCGACCATGGTATCCTTTTGGGACGACTCAAGGAGTTGGGGGTGGCTGGCATAGTTTTGCGCTGGTTCGCCTCCTTCCTCGGGGGTCGGTCCCAATCGGTAGTAATAGGAGATGAGAGATCCAACTCTCGACCCCTCCTTTGTGGGGTGCCGCAGGGTTCGGTTCTCTCTCCTCTCCTATTCAACATCTACATGAAACCACTGGGTGAGATCATCCGTCACCATGGGATGAGATATCATCAATACGCTGATGATACGCAATTGTACATCTCCATCCCTGGGGAAGTAAGTGATGCAGTGGCCGCCCTCTCTCAGTGCCTGGAGGCTGTGGGGGTCTGGATGGGGAGCAACAGGCTTCAGCTGAACCCTGGTAAGACGGAGTGGCTGTGGATTGATGGTTCTTCTGGATCTGGGAAATTATCATCTTTGGTTCTGGATGGGGTTGCGCTTCCCCATTCAGAACCAGTGCGGAACCTGGGGGTCCTACTGGACTCACGGCTCCTGCTCGAGGAGCAGGTGGCAGCCGTGGCCAGAAGGGGCTTTGCGCAACTTCGTGTTGTGCGCCAGTTACGCCCTTTCCTGGATCAGGAGTCCCTCCGTACAGTCACTCATGCCCTGGTCATCTCCCATATAGACTACTGCAATGCGCTCTACATGGGGCTACCCTTGAAGAGTATCCGGAAGCTCCAACTGGTCCAGAATGCGGCAGCGCGTGCAGTTATTGGTGCCCCTAGATCGGCCCATGTGACACCTCTGCTACGCCAGCTGCACTGGATACCAGTATGCTTCCGGGTGCAATTCAAGGTGTTGGTTTTGACCTTTAAAGCCCTACATGGCATGGGACCAGGATACCTGAGGGACCGCCTCATCCCCATAACTTCAAACCGTCCCACTCGATTATGTAGAGAGGGCATGCTTCGGACCCCGTCGGTAAGGGAGTTTCGGTTGACAGGGTCCAGAAGGCGTGCCTTCTCGGCAGTGGCACCTGCCCTTTGGAACATTCTGCCCCCATCACTCCTATCCTTCCGGAAGAATTTAAAGACCTGGTTGTGCCGCCTCGCGTGGGACGGGAATAGGAATAGCTCTTCATGGGTATGGTTGGTGTCTTAGAGCCCTTTTAAGATCATGTGGGTCCTAGGTTGGTTGAGATCGCCCGCTTGGATTTTCTATTTAATTTATAATAATAAGTAATTATATATTGGATTGTATATTTTTAGTAGAATTTTAATTTTTATGTCTGTAAACCGCCCAGAGTCCCCTGTGGGGGAGATGGCGCGGTGATAAAAGTCTAATAAATAAATAAATAAATAAATAAATAAATAAATAAATAGGTTAGCATAACATGCTGCAAAAAATCACTAGCCAAGTTGTGCAGACCCAGCCAGAGTGCAGATAAGTATGTGAAAGTAAATGTCCCCGTGTGGAAGCAAGCTTAGAGCCGGGCCCCTTCTCTGCGGCCCCGTGGCCCCGCAGGGTGACCCCTCCCTCTGCATGCCTTTCCTCGGCCTTCCAGGGGCCCTGACGCCCATGCCGGTGGTCCAGACCTTCGCCCTCTCCGCAGCCCTGGCGGTGCTCTTCGCCTTCCTGCTCCAGATGTCGCTGTTCGTGGCGCTGCTGTCCCTGGATGTCCGCAGATGGAAGGTCAGGCCGGCTGTCCGGCAGCCTGGGGCTGAGCTGTGCTACGGGCCCCTCCTGCGGTTCTCCCGCAGGTCCGGCCATGCGCTCTCCCTCCCTCTGCCCACAGGCTTCCCGTGTGGATCTCTGCTGCTGCCTCCGCCTGGCCGAACGCAGCCCGGTGAAGCCGCACGAAGGGCTCCTCCGTACATCCGTGCGCCGGTTCTACGCGCCGGCTTTGCTCGGCAGCAGCGTTGTCCGGGCGCTGGTGGTGAGTGTCCTGCCCGGGTGGGGGGTTGCTTGGAGGGGGCCTGGGGGGCCAGGCAGAGCGGGGAGCCTCCCCCCAGCTTTCCTTCTGGCACTTTCTCACTTCTCCAGGTGCTGTTCTTCACCTTCCTCTTCTGTGCTGGGATCTTCCTGACATTCCACGTCGAGGTGGGGTTGGAGCAAGAACTGGCAGTGCCCCAGGTGAGCTGGGACCAGGGCTGACCCAGCAGCAGGAAGAAAACCTGGGAGCCCTTTCATGTCTGAAGCCAGCACTGGGGAAAAAACCCTCCCTCCTGTATCAATAGGTGGAACTAAGTGGTAGAGTCAGGAGGACAAAGTTGGTAACAGAGGAAGGACTGAGATTGGGGAAGCACGCCCTCTGCTGGGAAGTACGGCCTTTGGCCCGGGAAGTAGTGAAGTAGTTTCGTTCTTTGCTATTCAACAAGTAGTTAGAGCAGGAGGCTGGATGGGGAAGTTAATAAAGACATTCAGTATAAATGAACCTCTGACTCATTATTATTAGAAGAGACCTTGAAACACCTCCCTCCCTCCCTCCCAAACCATTTTAAGCAGAGACACCTGAGATGGTTTAAAACAGAGCTTTCCAAACTGTGTGTCGCAACACAGTGTGTGGGCTACAGTGTCTGGGTGTGTCGCAGCTGCTGCTGCCTCTGAGCCCTGCCAGGATTCCGCGCAGGTCCTAGTGCCTGCCTTTTGCCCTGCTGTAAGAGTGTGTCGCGAAATGATGCATGTCTAAAAAGTGTCTGGTTTAAAAGATTGAATGGCTGATGCAGAAACTGTGAGTTAAGTTAGAGATTAATGAAAGCCACAGGTATTATTCTAGGCAAACCAACCAAATCACCAGTTACACACAGAGTTTTAATGCCTTAATCTTCCTTCTGCTACTTGTTCAGGCAGTGGAACCAGGCAGCCAAACTCTCTAGTGACAGATGCTCTTAATGGAGAAAAAGTAAACTCTTCCACAGCAACAACGTTCTCCGACCAACACTGTATTTCTGAAAACTGTTCAGAATGTCAGTTTTATAACTGACTAGACTCACTAGTTACACCAGACTAGAGAGGACTCCTGCTATCAGAACCAAATCTTCCGTGGGAACTAAGTTCTACTCCCCATTCTGGGCAAATTCCAGTCACCTGGAATGTCCTGAAACAAGTAGCGGAATGTGTCCTACAGAGGTCTGTGGGTCTTATTTTGCAATACCCTTTCAGTTGGGAAGACCAGTAAATTTAGTTGTTTTGGTTGGCTGGAAACTGGTATTCCTCGCTATTTTCTGAAACATGTTTTGAGTGGCTAATGGAAGATGTTTATTTTGGAAGTTTTGAGTCATCAAAGTTGTTGAGATGTGTGACTGATGTTGGTCTGATTCTTTGGATGTGAGGTTTTTTGCAGTTCTACCTTATTCTAGTTGGCCTCATGATATTAAGAACTTAACAAACATATACTGAAAGGTGATAATTTATTTTTAATACATTTCTATAAATTGCATTTTAGAAGGGCCAATTGTAGTCCATCTTACCTTGTTCTATTTTTTATACCATCTCAACATACCTGACTTACTTATTTTTATTTAATTAGAGGCAGTGAAGCTCCTTCCCCCCACTTCATTCCTCAGATTTAACTGTATAGAATACAGGGCAAAGCAAAGCTTCTTTCAGAATATTTGACAGTCCCGAGTCCTGCGGTGTCTGCTGATGGACCTTCCCCAGCTGGGTGGCACCCTTGTGACTGAAGGGCTTTGCCAGGCACAGTGGCGGTGGCTTTGCTCAGAAGAGGCCTTGTGGGTCTCAGGATGGGGCAACTCCCCAGTCAGGAGAGAGCAGAGAAGGAGCATGCCAAAAGTTATGGGCGGGTGAAGGCGCATCAGTCTTTTCCTCCTCGTTCAGCTTGTTGATGGGGATTTCTCTCTCTCTTTTAAAAATTCATGCAAGTAAGGAATTGGAAATTCACGACTGTCTTCCATAAAGAGGTAATAAGGAAAATGTAAGGTGCACAAACAAAAATGTGTGGTTAAATTGAACAGGGTAGAATCATTCCCACCTCTTCCTTCTGGAAGAGAGTGGCAATAACTGCTGCAACTTGCTTATCTGCTCCAGAATGCTGAGTTCCAACATTTTGAGAAATAAAGTAACCCACTTTTGTGAGAAGCTTTGAAAAAAGGGGGGAAGGGTGCTGTAGCCATGGCCCTGGTTCTTTTGGGGAGAACCCTGGCAAGGATCTGCCCTTGAGTGAGCCACTGGGACTCCAGTCTGGAGCTACCAGGAAGGTGGATCTTCTGTGGGACAGTTTCTACAGTCAAGGGGTGGCTAAACTTTCACTTGCTTTTTTTGCGGTTTCAGGACTCCTACATGCTGCAGTACTTCCAGTATCTCAACCAGTATTTAATGGTGGGTGCTCCAACCTACTTCGTTGCCACTGCTGGCTACAACTTCTCCACAGTGGCTGGAATGAACGGCATCTGTTCCAGTTCAGGCTGTAATAATGACTCGATGATGCAGAAGATCCAGTCTGCCACACGGTTCCCTGAGAGGTAAGCCACTTGGAAGCTGCTTTCCCACCTCCAGGTGGAAATTAAGCTTTCTGCATTATACCAGGCTTTCCTCTACTAAACTGAAAAGTGCCCTTTGATTTAAATTTTCTACATGAAAGGAGGTATCAGGTGGACTAACCGTGCTCGAAGCCAGAGCCGTAGCATGGCTGCCTTGCGGCTTTTAAGCACGTGCCCCTAAGAACACTGTGCTGTCAGGAAGCCGCTCCGTCGCGTTGGCGACTCCACAGCACGTCCCAAGCTCAGTGCTCCGGCTGAGGCCGGAATGGCGTCGATGAAAACGCAAACACGAAGAGCGTCTCTGGGATCTCCACCGAGTGTTCAAAAAGCGTCCTCAGCCAGGGCCTCCGCCAAGGCGCTCCTTGCCCTGAGGCTGGCCGACGTCCCGGGTTCTCTTGGTGCTTTCAGGTCCTTTCTGGCCATTCCTGCTTCTTCCTGGGTAGACGACTTCATCGACTGGCTGAACCCCTTATCCAGGTGTTGCCGCATCCACCGCAGTGGCCCGGAGGAGGGCAAGTTCTGCCCCTCAACTGACCGTAAGGAACCCTGCGTGGGAAGGTGGGGGTGGCTGACCGGAGTGGGCGAAGCAAAAGCTCATCTCATCTCAGTGCCTGTGGCAAAATGTGTGTGTGGGGGGCTGGACAGTGTCCAAGAGTCCAATTTCGGTCTCTTTTTGGTAGCCTCCCCTTCCTGCCTGCGGAACAAATGCATGGGCAGCTCCAGTGGCCCCCTCCGGCCGAACCCAGAAGAGTTCAACAGATTTCTGCCCTGGTTCCTCCAGGACACCCCCAACCTAGAATGTCCCAAGGGGTGAGTGCCACAAGCAGGTGGTGTGGAAGGGCTCGTGGGTCCGTTTTCGTCCGACGCGGCCTGTGCTGCTGACCGGCTGTTTGCCTGCACCGTCCAGAGGGACATCCGCTTTCCTCTCTCCACACAGGGGCCTTGGTGCTTACGACACATCCGTGCGGCTGGGGTCGGATGGGCAGATCTTGGGTGAGTAGGCCAGGCCATAGATACGCATCATCTGTGCGGCCAGCAGGCGGGCACCGGCTCGCCTCTGGGTACAGATGGGCAGAGAATTGGCTTGGATCATACGTCATCCTGCCCAATTTCCGAGGCAGGACTGTGATTTGTGGAGGAGGGCTGTGGTGGGGCCAGGACAACGGGGGCAGCAGCCGATGCAGGGACTGTCTCTCGCCTCAAACAGCGTCCCGGTTCATGGCCTACCACGCCCCGCTGAAGACCTCTCGGCAGCACACGGCAGCGCTGAAGGCAATGCGGGAGCTGGCAGCCGACATTACGACTACTCTGAGGAAAGTCCCTGGCACCGACCCAGACTTCCAGGTCTTCCCCTACACGTAAGTTGAGGGAAGGAGAAACGTGGCAGAGAGAGGAAGGGGGCAGCTGAGGAAGGAAATGGCTGCAGAGCCGGCCCATCACACCATTTACAGCATCTCCCATCTGTGATACAGAAAAAAAAGTAAGAGGAGAAACAAGGTACTGCTTAAACAGGAAGGAGGGCCGATTGACCACAGGCAGCTTGGAAGGTTTTCAGGAAGCAGGTATGAAAATGGCTTTGAATAGAATAGCAACATTCAGGCCTTTGCTGGGCAGACAGTGCGCTGTTCTGCACAGGAGCTCATAAGAATCATGCAGGTTGAGGTAAGGGATGACCCGGCTGAGGACAAGAGAGGCAGAATATCTGGGCCGTTTCAGTCCCTTCTTTTGCAGTACATTGTCACTCCTGAGAAAGCAGTTCAGATAGAAAAGTTGAGGTCAGCAAGCTGTTGGGAACAATCTCAAAGCTTTGTTGGAGGAAAGGAAAGATACTGCAGAGGAAAGCAGTCAAGAAGAGAGGGGGGGCTGGAAATAAAAAGCATACAGTATGAGGAAAGCTGAAGTGTAGAGAAGAGAAGACTGTGGGGAGACATGACAGTGGTCTCCAAGTTGCCCGAAGGGCTGTCATGGGGGACATGCGGCAGTTTGGTTCAAAATTATCCCAGAAGACAGAACAAGAAGCCACAGGCTTAAATTGCAAAGAAGCAGGTTTCGGTGTCAGGGTTCATGTCTATGAATCCTGCCATTGGGATTCGGGCTAGAGAATTGGTCAGCACGGTTCAACAGTGCAAGGGACGGCCTGAGGAGCTGCTGGACTCTCCTTCGCTGGTGTCAGGGAGACAACGGGCGGCGAAGGAGGGGGCTCCCTCCAGGAAGGGAAACGCATGCGTAGTACTGAATCTCTATGTTTCCCTCCCAAGAGGTTGAAGAAAGCCCCGCCCTAAGTTTGTGGACTTATTCTTTGGGCTTCGCCACTTCATGTTAGTTTAGATGGATTCTGTTAGGGTAGTAGGATAATAAATCACTAGAGCTTGATTCCAGCCTCAGCGTGTTATTTCTACGCCCGAAGTCAGGACAGCTGGGGTGCTCAAGCAGAGGCGGGGCAGCCCTCCGCCAAGGGTGCTGCGATCCTGGATCCCTGTCCTGGGCAGGGGGTGGACTAGGTGACCCGCCAGCTCCCTTCCCACCCTTATGTCCTACGATTCTGCAGGGAGGACGGTGGGCCTTGGTGTGCTCCCCCGCTTCTCCCAGGAGCCCCTCTCTTTCCACAGAATCACCTACGTGTTTTACGAGCAGTACCTGACTATTACTGCTGTTGGCGTCATCAACCTGGCCCTTTGCCTGGTGCCCACCTTCGCCGTGTGTTACATCCTGCTGGGCATGGACCTGCGTTCGGCCTTCATTAATCTGCTTACCATTGTCATGATCATAGTGGACACTGTGGGTGCCATGACCCTTTGGGGAATCTCCTACAATGCTGTCTCGCTCATCAACTTGGTCACAGTAAGCCCACCTTTCCCTGGGGATTAACACGTGGGGTGCGTGTGGGGTGGAGGGAGGGGGCGGGGGCGGGGGGGAGTATAGCTAAACTCCCAGCTGCATCCTGGGAAGGGTAAAATAAACAGCCCCTGAGCTGTGCTTCGTGTTCTTCTGGAGTATCCCCCTCCAGAGTCCTCACTGGAGATTTCTGGAGGTGTGGGATATTATGGGGAAAATGGCATTTGGGTGCAGAAGGAGAAATTAATATTCTTCCGGGAGGGAGGGAGGGATCTCTCAAAAATGAGATGAGAGTAAAAGTGCCCTCCGTGTTTTTTCCAAATGCATGAAATCGGTAAAGTAGCGTCTTTTAAAAACCCACCCTGGGAACTCTTTTTATTTACTAGAATTCTGTGGAAGCTTTTTTGGTGGGATGTTAGAGAGGCTCCCTTTTGGTGTGGGGAAGGTACAAAGGCAGCACGCAAACTGGTTCATGATTTCTGTCTTTTTTATTGTTCCAAAGCTGCAAACAAGGCACAACTTTGCTTTTCTAACAGTCTGCAAAGATTCTGTATCTCAAGGCCTTTCACTGGCCCCTGGCCGCTGGGGAACGTCCCGTTACAGAATTTGCATTTCTGTAACATTATTCTCCAGGATGGTAGACAATGGTTTCTTTTTCTGTGCAACATCCTTTCAAATATGGAGAAGTGATCCAATATCCCTTAGTAATCTCCAGATTGGACATTCTTGTTGCCTTTTTCTGAATCCTAACAGAGCGCCTAGAAGTAGACACAGTACTTGAGATGGGGACTTGAGATGGGGACATTGTTAACACAATGTGGAATTGTGTTAACAGTCCAACTGGACTGTGGATGATGGCTGCCTTAGTGAGGACACTTGTAGTTCTAAAGTGACTAACCTAGGAGACTTTCATGGCCGTGTGGAGGCGAAGCTGGGAGGAAATAAAATGCAGAGAGCAGAATCGCTGATCCTTCTTGTGCTTTGGACTGTGGCCTCCCACAAGAAAGATTGACCGTGATATGCTCGTGTGGGCGAACCACAGTGGCAAGGGCCTCGGGGGGGTCTCTCAGCGGCTTCCTGACATTCACTGCTAATTGCTCCGCTGTCCTGCAGGCGGTGGGCATCTCTGTGGAATTTGTCTCCCACGTCACCCACTCCTTTGCTGTCAGCACAAGACCCACCAAACTGGAACGCTCCAGAGAAGCCACAATCAACATGGGGAGTGCGGTAAGGACAGTGGAAGGGTGGGACCAAGTAAGCTGGGGGTAGAGAGAAGCGTGTGCCACTAATGGCACGTACTTGGAGGTGGCAGGTTCTGATAGCGGTTGCTTCTGTGCATTTCCGAGCAATGCACGACACACCATTTCCTCAGCCCTGAGAGCCAAGTCAGTCTCTCGCCTGCCGTTCACTGGCTAGTGTGCTCAGCTTTCCCGAAGGAGCAGCCCCCTCCCGATTGCCCGGTCGGCCTTAGACGTGCTGCAGCCGTGGGGTGTGCAGTTGGCCCCATTACCATTACGGGGAGCTGGGGAGGTGGTCTGAATCCCGCCATTCAGATGATCTCCAGGGCAAGGGGCTTCTGTGCCTCAAAGCTCCTGGGAGCAGCACTCCCCCCGCCCCCCCCCCCCCCGAGGTGTGATGCTGCTGTCCTTCAGGCCCTCTCCCCTCTTTCAGGTGTTTGCTGGTGTGGCCATGACTAACCTGCCAGGCATTGTGGTCCTGGCATTTGCCAAGGCCCAGCTGATCCAGCTCTTCTTCTTCCGCCTGAACCTCATCATCACACTCTTGGGAATGCTGCATGGCCTGGTTTTCCTGCCTGTCATCCTCAGCTACTTTGGTAAGTTTCTAACCCTTTGCTCCCTGGTCCCTTTCCTTTCTCTGCTTCTAAAGGAGGCTCCTGGCACCTGCAGACTTGCTGTTGAAAGGGTGTGTCTGTCGTCCTTGTCTTCCATTTGGAACTTTCCTGTGTTTTCCTACTGGCGCAAAAATCTGAAGCGGGAAAGGACTACAGTTGCGGTTGCATTTCACGCCTCAGTAAAAAATAGAAATAGGTCAGAAATAGTCAGGCATGAAGGTGGAATGACAAAAACAACGGTTTATTGAGAAAGTGAAGGCTACGTGTTACTGTTCGCTGCATTATTTCTCCTTCCCTTTCAAGTATCCTTCCTCGGTATTATCAACATTCTTTTATTTTCTGGCATTTTAATTGCTTCTCCAAGGGGCCCTGGAAAGAAGACTGGGGAGGGGTTGGGACTCTGCTGGTTTCCCCTCCACTTTGGAGCTTCAGTGCGCCTTTGCATTTCTCAAGCTCCACTCAGGGCACCCCTTGTAATTTTGATTTCTTGTTTTCTCATTTCATTATATAACACCCACACCCACACCCACCCCGTATTTTGAAATTATGTGCTTTGTCTTCTGGTACTTTGTCCTTCTGCAGCATTTTACCCACACTGTTCCGATTTGAGTGCCTAAATAGATATTGAGTAGTAACAGGATAATTATTAGTGGCCCTTGTAAGGTTTTCTTCCCATGCACCCAGGGCATGAGAGAGGGGAGTCATGACCAGTGGTAGTGTTTGCTCCACGATGAAAGACTTTAACAGCAGTTTTTGACCATTTTGTTCTGTGTTCCCACTTGCATCCATGTATCCTGCAAAAGCTCACATGGGCGGCCATCAATAAATCTGTGCTTCTGCTAAACTACCTGAGCCAAAAAGCGCATTTCATCCTGAAAGCTTTCTATGGGGGAAAGGGTGGCATTAAAGGCCAATACTAACTCAGCAGAGATTTTATCCCCTTCGTGGATCACTGCCTTGTCGTGGCGAAGGGGCTTGCGTAACTCAGTGAAGTCAGGTCAAGACGGACAGAACATGACGGAGAGTTCTGACAAAACGTGGTCCAAAATTGGAGGAGGGAATGGCAACCCACTCCAGTATCCTTGCCAAGAAAACCCCATGGACAGTATCAAAAGGCTAAAAGATATGACGCCGGAAGATGAGCCCCTCAGGTCGGAAGGGGTCCAAAATGCTACTGGGGAAGAGCGGAGGGCAATTCCGAGTAGCTCCAGAAAGAGTGAAACGGCTGGGCCAAAGCCGAAAGGACGCTCAGTTGTGGATGTGTCTGGAAGTGGAAGGAAAGTCCGATGCTGTAAAGAACAATATTGCATAGGAACCTGGAACGTAAGATCTATGAATCAAGGTAAGCTGGATGTGGTCAAACATGAGATGACAAGGTTGAACGACATCTTGGGAATCAGCGAACTAAAATGGACAGGAATGGGCGAATTTAATTCAGGAGACCATTATACATACCACTGTGGGCAAGAATCCCTTAGAAGAAATGGAGTAGCCCTCATAGTCAATAAAAGAGTGGGAAAGGCAGTACTGGGGTACAACCTCAAAAACGACAGAATGATCTCAGTTCGAATCCAAGGCAAACCATTCAACATCACAGTAATCCAAGTCTATGCCCCAACCACTGATGCCGAAGAAGCTGAAGTTGACCGGTTCTATGAAGACCTACAATACCTTCTAGAACTAACACCAAAAAAAGATGTCCTTTTCATCATAGGGTACTGGAATGCTAAAGTAGGAAGTCAAGAAATAACCGGAATAACAGGCAAGTTCGGCCTTGGAGTACAAAATGAAGCAGGGCAAAGGCTAATAGAGTTTTGTCAAGAGAACACGCTGGTCATAGCAAACACTGTTTTCCAACAACACAAGAGACGACTCTACGCATGGACATCACCAGATGGTCAATACCGAAATCAGATTGATTATATACTTTGCAGCCAAAGATGGAGAAGCTCTATACAATCAGCAAAAACAAGACCTGGAGCTGACTGTGGCTCAGATCATGAGCTTTTGATCGCAAAATTTAGGCTTAAATTGAAGAACGTAGGGAAAACCACTAGACCACTCAGGTATGACCTAAATCATATCCCTTATGAATATACAGTGGAGGTGAGGAATAGATTTAAAGGATTAGATCTGGTAGACAGAGTGCCTGAAGAACTATGGATGGAGGTTCGTAACATTGTACAGGAGGCAGCAACTAAAACCATCCCAAAGAAAAAGAAATGCAAGAAAGCAAAGTGGCTGACTGATGTGGCTTTACAAATAGCTGAGGAAAGAAGGGAAGCAAAAGGCAAGGGAGAAAGGGAAAGATATAACCAACTGAATGCAGATTTCCAGAGAATAGCAAGGAGAGATAAGAAGGCCTTCTTAAATGAACAATGCAAAGAAATTAACAGACCTAACAGAAGCAGAAGAGATTAAGAAGAGGCGGCAAGAATACACAGAAGAACTATACAAGAAAGATCTTAATGACCCTGATAAATATGATGGTGTGGTCACTGACCTTGAGCCGGACATCCTAGAGAGTGAAGTCAAGTGGGCCTTAGGAAGCATTACTAACAACAAAGCTAGCGGAGAAGACAGTATCCCAGCTGAGCTATTTAAAATCCTAAAAGATGATGCTGTTAAAGTGCTGCACTCAATATGCCAACAAATTTGGAAAACTCAACAGTGGCCACAGGATTGGAAAAGGTCAGTTTACGTTCCAATTCCAAAGAAGGGCAATGCCAAAGAATGTTCAAACTACCGTACAATTGCGCTCATTTCACATGCTAGCAAGGTTATGCTCAAAATCCTACAAGCTAGGCTTCAGCAGCATGTGAACCGAGAACTACCAGAAGTGCAAGCTGGGTTTTGAAGAGGCAGAGGAACTAGAGATCAGATTGCCAACATTTGCTGGATCATGGAAAAAGCAAGAGAATTCCAGAAAAACATCTACTTCTGCTTCATTGACTACGCTAAAGCCTTTGATTGTGTGGATCACAACAAACTGTGGCAAATTCTTAAAGAGATGGGAGTACCAGACCACCTTACCTGTCTCCTGAGAAACCTGTATGCGGGTCAAGAAGCAACAGTTAGAACCGGACATGGAACAACCGATTGGTTCAAAACTGGGAAAGGAGTACGACAAGGCTGTATATTGTCACCATGCTTATTTAACTTATATGCTGAGTACATCATGAGAAATGCCGGGCTGGATGAATCACAAGCCGGAGTTAAGATTGCCGGGAGAAATATCAACAACCTCAGATATATACCTTAATGATACCACCTTAATGGCAGAAAGTGAAGAGGAACTAAAGAGCCTCTTGATGAGGGTGAAAGCGGAGAGTGCAAAAGCTGGCTTGAAACTCAACATTAAAAAAACTCAGATCATGGAATCTGGTCCCATCACTTCCTGGCAAATAGAAGGGGAAGAAATGGAAGCAGTGACAGATTTTATTTTCTTGGGCTCCAAGATCACCGCAGACGGTGACTGCAGCCGTGAAATTAAAAGACGCTTGCTCCTTGGGAGGAAAGCTATGGCAAACCTAGACAGCATATTAAAAAGCAGAGACATCACCTTGCCGACAAAGGTCCGTCTAGGTAAAGCTATGGTTTTTCCAGTAGTAATGTATGGCTGTGAGAGTTGGACCATAGGGAAGGCTGAGCGCCAAATAATTGATGCTTTCGAACTGTGGTGCTGGAGAAGACTCTTGAGAGTCCCTTGGACTGCAAGGAGGTCCAATCAGTCAACCCTAAAGGAAATCAACCCTGACTGCTCATTGGAAGGACAGATGCTGAAGCTGAAGTTCAAATACTTTG
The DNA here is from genome assembly GCA_023362775.1 of Charina bottae. NCBI lineage: Eukaryota > Metazoa > Chordata > Lepidosauria > Squamata > Charinaidae > Charina > Charina bottae. The sequence goes on from JALMGJ010000014.1 coordinate 25,994,020, forward strand.
GCCACCTAATGCGAAGAGAGGACTCACTGGAAAAGACCCTGATGCTGGGAAAGACTGAAGGCAAAAGGAGAAGGGGACGGCAGAGGATGAGATGGTTAGATAGCATCACTGATGTGATGAACATGAACTTGAGTAAACTCTGGGAGGCAGTGGAGGACAGGAAGGCCTGGTGTGCTATGGTCCATGAGGTCACGAAGAGTCGGACACGACTAAATGACTGAACAACAAAGAGATTTTGTGCAGAGCCATTTTATTTCTATGACTCCAAAGTTGGAGAATAGAGCTCTAAGGAGGGTTTGAAATCCTATTTTATGAGTGTCCAATATGGGAATTTTTTCAGGGACTTCTTTTCATGCTTAATGGAAAATCTTCCCAGGTTAAGCGTATGTTCAGATTTTAGCTCCTGGACTAGGGCCATACTGTGGTAAAAAGGTAAAAGGTTCCCCCACACAGATGTGTCCGACTCTAGGAGCCGGTGCTCATCTCCGTTTGTTAGCCGAAGAGCCAGCGTTGTCCGAAGACGCTTCCACGGTCATGTGGCTGGCATGACACGCGCGGAACGCTGTTACCTTCCCACCGAAGTGGTACCTATTCATCTCCTTGCATTTGCATGCTTTCAACTTGCTAGGTTGGCAAGAGCCGGGGCGAGTGCGGGAGCTCACTCCGTCATACTGTGGTACAGTCACACAAACCAGAAAGTTCCCTTTCATCCTGGGGGCAATGGTTCGTACACTTTATTGCCACAAATAAAGAGTTTTCTTACGCATGGGGCGTGAGAGTCAATGTGTTGGAGTTGCTGGGGGCTGGATTTTCACCAAGTAGTATAACCAAAGTAAGCCTCATTGGGGATCTGTGTCCAGCTGCATTTGTACTGATAAAAGTTTCCATTTGTTCAGCCAATAGCCCAAGAAGCAGCAGCAGCAGCAGCGTTTCTCCATCGGGACAGCCTGACTCCACTGAGGGCTGGCTGGAGCCCCATTCAAATCAATGCCCAGAGAGTTTAAGAGATGAGTGTTGGGTTCTGCCTTACGGAACCCTTTGTTCCTCCCACAATGAAAGGTCATCAGCCCTATAAGGTAGAGCAGATTAAGAAACAGACGCCTTTTATTAGCACAGCTATAGTAACAGTCTGAACGGGCTGCACTGCCTCCCTGCCTCCTCTTCATGTGATTGGGGGAGAGGGGGCAGCCTGTCTGAATCGTTTTCGTAAACCCCTTTCTTGGCCTGGACTCAAGCCCCCTTTACCTGATCCTTGCCTCGACCGCTGTCACCCGTGGCTTTGGCCAGATCAGGTGTAAAGACCCAGTTCCGCCTCTCAATATAGGTAGAACTCGGGGGGCGATGCGGAACGTAGAACCTCGATACCCAAAGCTTTGCCAGTGGCTCCGGTTGCCTGGCTGGTGAGATGGACCCTGGTGTCTCAATGCAGTGTGAGGAGCAGGCCTAATAAGACATTTTTATTCACTTATTCAAGAGTTGGAAATTATAATGGGCTGTGAGAATAACCTTGAGGAACAAGAGGAAGACAAAGATCAGATAACAGAAATCTGAGTCCAAAGCAGGAACCTAATGTGAGAAAACATCTCACACTTGACCCTCCCTCGTTCTCTTTAGGATAAAGGGAGGGAGGCGGGAGGCACATTCAGAGTTGCAGGGTTCTAGCTTTAGTATCCATAACCAAGTCGGTGCCCAAGTCTGGCCTACCTCAAAGGGCTGACAGGAATGCTGCTGGAGAGGGTAGACGGGGGGCTCCTGCTCGCTGGTTTTCACCCCCGTGTGCAGCTTGCACTTGGTTGGAACACAGGAGCTCCACGCCCTACAGAGACCCGCGACGGCCATCCCAGCCAAGTTGGCCTTCCTATTGCTCCTCTTAACTCTTCTCCTCTTCTCTCAGGGCCTGCTGTCCGTCAAGCAACGCCAAGAACGGAGAACTCGTCCATCCCTTTGGAAGGCAGAGGTTCATCGCGCGGACCAGACCTCTATGAATCACAGCCAGTTTCCAGTCCCACGTTGTGACCCAGGCAGAGCTGGCATCTGGAGGTCTCCGCGTCTGTCTGCAGGACAGGAACTTTGGCCAGAAGCTGGCCCAGCCTGCCCGCCCGCCCGCCAGCCCGAGTAGAATGAGGCAGCTGCAGTGAGGGGAGACACGGGTCCTCCTGCTCTTCATTGCAGCACGTGAGGAGCTGGTTTCACATACCCTGCTCAGCCCTCAGGGGACTTGCTTATTTGTGGCTTAGAGTGCTGTGTTATCCCAGCCAATTGTGTGACTTCATCAACCAATCCTGGTTAAAGCAAAAGAAGACTTAGTGAGATGTGATGCAGTCAGCAGTGAGTTCACACATTGTGCTAAACCATAGTTTAACGATGGGTTACTTAATAAACTACAATTCATTGGGTTCACGACATGCTAAGCCACATCTCTGTGTGTGTGTGTGTGTGTGTGTGCGCCTTCGAGTCGGTCTTGACTCCCGGTGACTGCCTGGACTAGTCCCTGCAGCTTCCTTGGCTAGATTTGTGGAGGCCGTTTGCCCTCGTCGTCTTCTTCCTAGGACTGAGAGAGGGACTGGCCCAGAGTCACCCAGCTGGCTTCATGCCTAAGTGCCAGCCCTTCAGGGTAGAACAGATTAGGAAACCAGTGCTTGCAGGTCAGTACTACTTTTACTGTAAAGCTATAGCAACAGAATCTTGCAAGACTTCCTTCCTCCCTCCCTCCCTCCATCTTCATGTGAAGTGAGGGGGGGGGGCTTGCCTGAAACATTTCCCCAGGTGACATTCTTGCCCCGACTCAGGTCCCTTTCATCCGTTGCCTTGGAAGCGGCTCTTCCTCCTGCCGCTCAGGGCCATTCCCTCGGCCTTCTACAAGGCGGGACTAGAACGCGCAGCCTCCCGGTTTCTAGCCTGGTACCTTAACCGCGACACAAAACTAGCTCTCAAGCCACATTTTGCTCAATGTGTCTGAACCCAGACAGGCTTGGCAAAGAAATTGTGATGCATGTGTACATGTAACAGAGCAGATACCCCAAAACAAGAACCTTCAGAATCTTCTGTGTGGTACCGTGTGAATTTAGTTTCCCGTCATGAACGAGGAAACTGTCTGAAACATCGACCAGGGAGAGCAGAATAACCTGGGCCTGGCAGAGCACCTCAGCCACTGGAGGGCACCCGGGCTGCTCCCTTCACCAGTCTCTACCGGGCACAGCTGTGAAGCTCCTCGGTGTTCGGACTACTCTCGTGCATTATCACCTTGGGTTCCACAAACAGTGAAGGAATATAATAAATAATCCCTAAATTAAACATTTAACAGTGGAAGCCGGTTATAATACTGCTTAATATCCAAATCCAAGTCCTGTTCTATAGACTGGGCAGGGCCTATGGATCGGTGGTGGGAGGCAACGGTCCTCAAAAACATTTTTTAAAAGTTTTGTTTGCACCATTCACTGATGAAATACAAATGGCTTTAACTTGAATTATTTATTCCTTATTTTATATCCTGTTCTTTCACTAAAATAATGCTCAAGGTGGCTAACAAGAAAATAAAACACACAGAGCTGTCCTTAAAATATTTATTTACTATATTTGTTAACATTAAATAACAAATATTAATATTTGTTAACCACCCCAATTTTATTGAGCACTGTAAAACCAAACCAAGGATAACACAAGGAATGCAAATACAACGAATGCACGAAACAGGGTCGAAAGCTCATTCCAAGAGGAGTTTTCACGAGGGCTGTCGCAGGGCAGCCCGATGGCCTCCACGAGGTCCCACGAACCGCCCCCTCTGAAGACGTCCGTGCCTGCCGGGGGGAGTAAACACCTGCACGGCAGCGCCTGACAGAACGCCCCTGAGCCGCGCAAGGCGTTATGAGGAAGAGCCAGCACTTCGAATTGGGCCCGGAAGCTGACAGAGCCAGCGGGGTGGCCTGAAAATGGTGGCGGGGCTTCTCCCACCGCCCCCGGCTGCTGCGTTCTAGACCAACCGGCGCTCCCAGGTTCCCTCCCTAGAACACTTGGCTGTAGTTCAACAGCGCAGTGATCGGGGCATGAGTTCCCATCGCCAGGGCATCCTGGCTGAGCGCACCGGTCAGCCGGAGGCGGGGAAAGGCCCCTCCAGCCACCCGTCTGCCTGCTGTCCAAGCAGGAGCTCCGCGTTCAGAAGGACCTTAAGCCCTTTGGGGCGAGCGTGACCCCATCCAGAATTGCTGCTGGGACTGCTGTAACTGGATCACCTCGATGCTTATTGATGAAAAGCAGCTAAGTTTTGGAAGGGTTTAATCTGAGCATCCAGATCCTGCCAGCCTGAGGCGCAGCTTCAGACCGTGCGTGGCATCTCCAGCTCCGCTCGGCCCGCGGTCACATGTAAGCTTCAAAGAAAGTCAAGCGCTTTAAAACATTGAAGGTAACATAATAAAAAGGTATCAGTAATGTCACACAGCTGTCAGCCCCGCTAGGCAGACCAGACCAAGGAACCAGCTCCACAGGAAGGCCGCCCTGGCCGCGAAAGCAGGCCTGATGCTGCACCCCCCCCCCTCTTGCAGGTCAGTGAGTCACGGTGGCCCCTGCCGGAGCCGCTTCTGAAGTCGCCCGGATGCTATGGGCTGGAAAGATGCTTCACCCGTGCTGCACCCAGGGAGCGGGTTCTCTCAGTGGAACAGAGAGCAGCGGGCACCCGGTTCAAAACCAGCTGTGACCCTATTTGGCAAGACGATAGGATCTCGAAGTGATCTTGAGCCCAAAGGAACAGATTGCAGAGTTTTGTGACAAATGTGTGGTCTACCCCACCCAAAGCAGGATGCAAATGCCACATTCTCCTCCCTGCTCCTGCAGGAGGGCATCAGGAGCTCCTCTTCCGGCATCTGCCAGCCATCCCGGCTCCTGCTTGTCCTGCAAACAGATGCCCCTCCTCCTCCTCCGGAAATCTAGAAAGTTCATCTCTCAGCAGATGGGCCTCTAGACCAGAGCTTTCCAAACTTTTCATGTTGGTGACACACTTTTTAGACATGCATCATTTCGCGACGCACTCTTACAGCAGGGCGCAAGGCAGGCACTAGGACCTGCGCGGAATCCTGGCAGGCTCGAGGCAGCAGCAGCGTGGACACACCCAGACACTGCAGCCCACACACTAACCTGACAACACACAGTTTGGAAAGCTCTGGTCCAGGCTTTCCCCGTCACAACCGCTTCTCAGAAAGCCTGTGCTGGCAGAGCTGGGGCACCTGCTGTCCAAGTGGACAGCCGGCAGGCTGAGAAAGGCAAACACACAGGTGGTCCCCGCGTAACGACCACAACGGACCGGTATTTAGGTCGCTACGCGATGCGGTTGTTAAGTGAGACATCACATGACTGCTTCGCTTAGCGGCGGCAACCCCACCTCGTTAAGCGAATTTTACCGGTGGTTAGCCAGCACCCACCCCCATCCAAGCCATTCCGGGCTTGGTCCCTCGGTAAGGTAGGCGACCGCCTCCGATGCCCCGCGACTCTCTCCCCCATCTCTGCCTTTCAGCCCTTCCGGAGGGCGCAGCTTCAGCCAGGGAGGCAGCGCTGCCGAGGAGCGGCTCCAAGGGGGAGCCAGAGGCGGCGCGGCGCTGGGCGCGAGGCGGCCGTGGGGCTTGCCGGCCCCGCTTGCGGGGCTTCCCGGGCGGGGCAGCAGCCCAGGGCCACGGCTCCGCGGAGGGGCGGCGACGCTCGCGCGGCGGCCAGGCTCCCCCTCCCCTCCTCTCGACCGAGGCGGAGCCCCGCCCCGCCCCCCCGCCCGCCCGCCTGCCTGCCTGCCTCCCTCTCGCGAGACTTCGGCCGCCGGACCCAGGGGCCAATGGCGGCGGCGTGGCAAAGGGCCGCGGAGGCGAGTGGGGCGCGGGGGCCGGGGGGCCGGGGGCTCCGCGCGTGGCCGAAGCGGCGGCGGCGGCCCTGCGCGGCCCGTCCTCGCGCGCGGAGGGCGCCTGACCGCGCGGTTCCGCTTCCTTCCAGGCTTCCACGCGGGCCCTGAAGGGCGCCTGCGGGCTCCTCGGCGCGGGGCGCGGGTTCCGGAGCAGCGCCGCCTCGGGCAAGGTAGGAGCTGCGCCGGGGCGTTCCGGGAAGGTCGCGCAGGGCCCGCTCTCTCCCGAGGGAGGGCTCCGCGGGCGGGGCGGGGTGGGGGCGGCGGGCCCGCGGAGAGACCCCCGGAGCTCGCGCGCCGCGCTCTCCTTTGCAGAGCCACGCGGCCCGCATCCGCCCTCGGAAAGGAAACCAGCCGGTGACGTACGAAGAGGCCCACCCGCCGCACTTCATCGCCCACCGCAAGGGGTGGCTCTCTCAGCACACCGGTGAGAACCCGGGGGGAGGCAATCCCTTGGAGCCTTCGCTAAAGGCAGAAACAGGGAAGCCCCTTTCCCCAAGTCCTCTACTAAAATTAACGCCCCTCCAAGAGGAACCGCGGTTGCCACGAGGCATTTCCGATTACATGTAAGCAGCCGTCCTGTCTCCCCCATCTCCCCCCCCCCCCCGCCAGCAAAGAAGTCCCCACCGCCCTGGTGACCACTTGCTCTCGCCCTCGTTTTCCCAGCCTGTCGTCCCTTTTTCATCTACCTTCCCTTCCAGCTTCCCCAGATCACGCTTTACCGGCAGCAGTTTGTACTGGGGGGGGGGGCTGGGGGGGCTGGAAAGAAGAGGAGCCTCTGGGCTCCAGCTGCTCCATCCTACCTCCCTGCAACTTGTGGAGTCCAAAGGATGCTGGGAAAAGCAGGGCTGCAGCCTAGAGGTCGGAGTGGCTTTTCAAATGCTCCAAGTGAAACGCCGCATTCATGCTTGTGAATTCAATGGCAGCAGCCGCAAGTCTTTGCAAGTACAGTAGGTGTCTGAAACTGTTGTCGGGTGAGGTGGTTCCCCCTGGCCTGATCGGTTGGAGCCGTAGCGTGTGGCACAAGGCAGCCCCCATCTGGCTTAGCCGTGTTGATGTCCAGCAGACAGAGTAGAACAAACACATTGTAGTGACTCTCTAAGGCTCGCTGTACTCTAGGACTTCTCTTGGATCCACAAGAACAATAAAACTCGCCCTTGCTTCCTCGGACTGTCCTGCAGGTAACCTGGATGGTGAGAATGAGGCAGCCGAGCGCACGCTGGAGGACGTCTTCATCCGCAAGTTCATCTTTGGCACCTTTCATGGCTGTCTGGCTGATGAGATTGTGCTGAAGCGTCGGGCCAACACTTTGATAATCTGTGCCATTCTAACGCAGAATCTCCCGCCACATAAGATTTACTTCCTGGTTGGCTACACTGAGGTGCTGCTTTCCTCCTTCTACAAGTGCCCTGTTAAGATGGAGGTGCAGACCATACCTGAGAAGTTAATTTACAAGTATCTCTAATCCTGGCTGAGCCCACCATAGAAAGATGTTCCTGATTCCTGGCTGCTACTGATGGTCCTTCACACAAGACCCAGTGGGATTTTTGCTTCTTGCATCCTTGAACAGACTGATGTTTCCCAGCCACTGACTCTTCCTTCAGAGACTGGAAATAGATGGAAGCACCCAGGGACAGGAGAAATCTTGGCTATTTCTGGAAATGAGTTTGTTTGGTGTTGCTGAAATCCAAACAAGGAATATTTGTCCCCCATTTATGGCGCTTCCCAGATCTTTGTTTCTTTAGCTGTAGCAGTGGAAAGTCATTTACTTGGCACTGAACGGGGTGCTCCAGGCGGAGGTTGCAAATACCTACGTTGCCTGCAGGCTGCCATTCCAGGGCGGGGGGGATAGGTGTGTTTCTGCTGCAGGGAGATCGCCGTGCAAGGTGAAAAAGGTTAGGCTATGGCTGTCCCCCCCCCCCCTGCGCTTTCCGTACAGACTGCAGGGCAAGTGCTCCAGGGCACAAGAGGAAGGAACCTAGCCTGCCAAGAACAGGCTTGTAGGACAGCGGAGGGTTCTACCACAAACATGCTGAGACAAAATGACACTGAGGGTCATGCTAGATCCGTGCCAGAGTTAAACTCTGTAAGGAGCTGGCTGTGAGGTGGTGAAGCTAAGCTTCAGACAACCAGCGCAGAATGGCTTGGGGTGCTAGAAATGGAATGGCAATACGAGAGGTTCCTTTGAAAGAAAGTAGACCAGAAAATTGCATATGTAGCACCATGTACTGATAGCCTGGAAAGGTTCTTGCTTCTGCTCTGGGGAAGGGAATCTGTTCCTTTAGTCACATCAGTCACAGATAATGTATTCACACCTGGGAGTGGTCACATGGGACGAACAATTTGCTGGCAGTCCACATCCATGCACAGCTTGGCTCTTTCCTTCAGGGCGATGCTCTGTGTACTGAGAGTCTAGGAAAACACGGTTTGATTTCCCGCCACAAGTCATGCTTCCTTGTGGTGGTGTGACCATCCTGAGCTAGCAATCAGTACTCCTCACACGACACACACGTTGGAATCGAAAGGAATCTTTGTTGCAGTTCGTGATCCATACACTTTGAAGATTCAAGTGACTACATTTCCACAAGTTCCAATTTAAGTACATGTCTTCACTCCCCCTTTTTCCAACAAGTCTGTGTAAGTCGCTGCCTCTCTTCGTCTCGCGCCTCTTTTGTGCTGAATACCCTGTCCGGTGTCCGTGGTGCTGAATCCACATCGGCTGTCTCTTTCCTGCCCGTCCGCCCGCGCTCCCTGTCTGGCGTCGTGTCACGAATGGCTCCGTGGCAGGGGCCATTCGTGACAGGTGGTCATATTCAGCAGGCCTGAGTAGCTGGCAAAATCCACGAGGGACCAGTGCCATCCAAGTGTTGCAGCTAGAATTTTGTGCTAGAGGTGGAAGTAGCGGGGTGATGCCCGAGTGGACCTCGCCTGATCTCAGAAGCGCAGAAGGGTCACTCCTGGTTAACGCTCGGCTAGGAAACCACCCAGAAAATCTCAGGGCTGTGGGCCAGCCAGGGAGTCGGGCAGGAGCAAGTCTCTTCTCTCCCCTGGGATTTGTCTCAAAATTGAGCTTGACTTGAAGGAGACTTGACTTTTTTACAGGAAGTTGGGGGCAAGGAAGGGGCCCCTCTCCGGGAGCTCTTCTTTCCCTCTGAAGTACTCTGCTGCCGGGGGAGGGTGTCAGGTGAGGCCCTGTCTGAAGGCCAGGGCCCCAGGCCTAGGGAGTTGCTGTGAAAGTAATTTTGCTCACCCGTATCCCCCTCCACTGAAGGGAGGTTGGCAAAGGAGCTGAGGAGCAGCTGTGCTCCTTGGCCGCCTCTTCCACTTGTGCCCTGCACCCTGTGTGCACCCAGTGACCACCAGTAGGCTGGGCGCCAAGAGGGCTTGCTGTAACACCCGTGCAGGCTTGAGCTATTCCTGGGGTGGAGGGAAGACCTGGGGGGGGGGGGCGGTGGGGGGGGTCTGTTTTTACCAGCAGGAGCTGCTTCGGATTGGAATGCCCTGCTGTCTGAGGTCAGCCCAGCCCAGCCCAGCCCAGCCATGCTGTTTCCTGCCTTCCTGGAAATGATGATGATGGGCAGGGAGCCTTGACGTAACTAGAGCAAAGTGGAGGGTCGTCACTGTGGCCCCAAATGTGAATTCATTGAAAGCAGGCGTGTCTACTTAACGGGATTACTGAGTTAACCTGTTTTGGGGTTTTGCACAAGGTTGTCACTAAATTAAAAAATCCAAGGTTAATGGTAACCAAGCTTAGCGTGTACCACTCAGTGCAGAGCCAACGTGTGTGAATGTTGCTAATGTCAGCCTGTATAAAGGAGCTCTGTAAGATGATCCTGTGGCATAGGATCTTGCAAGTAATGCCCACAAGGGGCTTCTGGCCCACAAGGAAGGGTCCACCGGATGCTTGTGGCTGGAGACTGAGGGAGGCCATTTCCAGGCAGGGATTTCTGGTGAGCTGCGGAAAAGGGGGGCTCCTCGGAGAACTACTTCGCTGCTTTGAACTCTGATTCTGCTTCACAAGACAGGGCATGGGGTTTCTGGACACTGCCAGCTGTGCAGAACTAATGATGCCAGCAGCCAGAGAACGCACGTGGCGTAGCTCCAGCTTCCTGATGGGTTTCAACTTCGCCCTTCAGAAAGAGTCCGAAGCTCAGGAGCCCCCAGGAAGCCAAACGGGGAGGTGGGAGTGAATACTGCTGGGTTTAAGCAGGATTGTATTTATATTTCCCTTGGCTCTATTTCTTTCCATCAGACGTGAACCGGTTGGGATAAAACTTGTCTGGTTAACGCGATGTGTGGCCAAGAAGGCTAAACAGCCCGAAGGGCGCTCTGGCTGCTACTGCGCCTTGAGGAATGATACGTGTTCAGCTATGTGTTGTGTCATGAGCAGAATATTGGAACTGGCTGTTGAAGATCTGCGTATAATCCTTGTTACTGAGTGGCCCTCTGTTCTTCTGGAGATTGGCCATCTGTGTTCCCCAGCCTGGCCCATCTCTTTCATAAAGCTGCCACTGAAGAGGCCCGTTTGTTTTCCTAGGGAGTGGTGTCTGGAGAGCTTCTTAATGAGTGCACTGTTTGCTGTGTTGGTTTATGCCTAAACGCTGTGTTTACTACCTGTTCCCTTTTGCCAGTGTGTCGGTGTGAAAAACAACATCCCTGGAAGTAACTGAGGGTTAGTCACAGGGCCAGTTGGGCCAGACACAACTTTATTTTTAAATCGCAGCACAGAAGCACAAACAGCCAAGACACGCACTGGCAGTATTGGTGACCCATTCATTTTCTCTTGCTTGACACAAGCCATAATCTGTAATCCATCTCTTAGTTTCCCTTTCTTTTGTATCTGAACCTCTGTTTGGCTCCCTTTCTTCAAGGAAGGCTTTTAGACTTGGTTTTGTTTTGGATGCTTACCAGTTTACATATGCTGGGCTGTCCTTTCCTTTCCAACTCGAAGATGACTCTGGGCAGCGTAAAACAGGTCCAATACATGTATCAAAAGCACATGGAAAACCACATAATCGCCCGGACCAAAACAACACTCCCCAAGATACAAAAAACACACCGGGGGCTCCACAGTCACCCTAACCCCAGGCCTGGGACAGAACCGGCTATTAAACGTCTGGAAACCAAGGAGAGGGATCTGTGCGGATCAGCCAGGGCATGCTATTCCCAAGGGTGGGGCAGCAACAGAGAGGGCACCCTTCCTCGGTCCCGCAAGATGGCGGCCCTGCATTGAAGGGGCCTGGGCACACCCACTCCGCCCGATCAGACCAGGCGGCCGAAGCCACTGGAGGCAGGCGGTCCCTCAGATAACCAGGCCCTGTGACACCAGCACCTTGAATTGCACCCTAACCCTAACCTATTGGTCACCAGTGCAGCTCGTGTCGCAGTGATGACAGGTGGGCATAATGACGAGTGCCCGTCACTGCTTGGGCTGCTGCATTTTGAACTAGCTGTAGCTTCCAGATAGTCTTCAAGGGCAGCCCCACGTAGGGGGCATTGCAATAGTCCAATCATGAAGTTTTGCATCTTCAATATATTTATACCCACTGCTAGATGAGAGTTTTGTAGCATAAGACCTGCTCCCTGTGGAACATGGATCTTTGCAACCGATGCTGTTTCTGCTCACTGGATGGGAAGTTTTTCTCCCCAAATAAATGTTTAGTTAAACTTTCTGTTCTTTAGCAGAACCTGCAGCCAATGTAATGCCCACCAATAACACTGGAATCTTATGCTGTCTCTTACTTCACAGATGGCAAGTTGAGTTTTGCTTATTGAAAGCATTACAATAGGGTGGGTTGCTACAACATGCTAAGTGATTTACATGGCTTACAAACCACAATAGGTATTTTCACAAAATATGTATAATGCTAACATTCTAGAGTTATTAATTAGGTTTATACTCCATTTCTTCCAGAGGCACGAAGTACCCTGCAGCCCTCTACGTTCCTCCGACAACCCCCTTGTGAGGTAGGCTGAGCTAAGAGAGGATGACTGGCTTAAAGGCACTATAAACGTCTATAGCTGACAGTATGCTTGAGCCTGCATTTCCCTGGCCCTAGTCCAGCAGTTCAATTGCTACACCACATTCTAGCTTAGCGTTTTGTGTGAACCAGGCCCATTTTCAGCAGAATGCAACAAATCTTCCAGCTCACACAATGTGACAACAATTTCCTCAAGTCCTCAATATTAGTAAATGCTGGAGATTTGCAAGAAGATAGAAAATCATTCCACCTTCGAATTAATTTTAAAGTTTGTACTTCCCAGGATGCGCAGAGAGGAAAATATTTTACAAGCAGTCCCTTTTTCCTGCTAAAAAGGTAAAGGTTCCCCCCACTGGAGAATGTTCATCCCCCAAACCAAGAAGGAGGAGGAAGAGGAAATCAGGTGACTCAGGTAACATCCCACAAGCACAGTAGAGATGCGTTTACTAGAAAGACCCCCTATTATGCTTATGAGACAATGCTGAGTTGACTCCTGATAATCTCAACACCCCTTCTCAAGTTAGTATGTCTCAGAGTCCAGGTTCAACTTCTTCAGCAGTCCTTGGTAACTGCTCCTCGGCAATGGCTTCGTGAGAAAGTCCGCAGTCATGTTCCTTGTGGGACAATAGTCTAGTCTGACTATTCCTTGCTCTTGCAAGTTTCTTACTGCATTATACTTAACATCAATGTGTTTAGTTCTCCCATTAATCTTTTCTGACTGTGAGAGCCTAATACAACTTTGGTTGTCTTTGTAGAGCAATTTTTTCCTTTCAGCAACTCCATTTTGTTCAGGTGTGTATGGAGTGGTTAGTCTGTTTTCTATGCCTAGCTGTGTTATTTATTTATTTATTTATTTTATTATTGTATTTATACCCCGCCTATCCCCTCCCTAACGGAGGACTCTAGGCGGCTTACATACATCGTTATACATATACATCGTTATACATTATTTCATTAAACCGCGCGCCAAGGAAGGGGGAAAGGGAACCGACTCTTCTCTGGCTACTGGACTACTAGTCCCACAATGCCTTGCGTCGGAGCTGGCTGCTGATGTCCTGTAGATGTTGTTACTTCGGGATCCGTCGTGACCGCCGCCATTCAAAGGATCTTCAGTTCGGTGGAAGCCGACCCCCCGACAGGACGTCAGCAAATTTTCCCACTTAAGGTGGTACCCAATTTATCTACTTGCAAGCTTTCGAACTGTTGGGTCGACAGGAGCTGGGACTAGCAACGAGAGCTTACCTCGTTGCGCGGGGATTCGAACTGCCAACCTTCCGACCGGCAGTCTACAGCTTCAGCGGTTTAACCCGCTGAGCCACCGCGTCCCTCTTAGGTATGCATGGTTTGTGAAATGAACTCACCTCCTTGATCGCTCTGGAGGGCTTGAGGGGTTCTGTTGAACTTGTTGGTTACCATGGCTACATACGCTTTCAGCATGTCCGCTGTTTGGGATTTCTCCTTCAGTAGGTAGGTTACACAGTATCTGGAAAAATCATCTATAAAGCATAAAACATACTGTATTTATTTCCGCCCGCTGATGCTTGAAGAGGTCCACACAGATCAGTGTGGATAAGTTCTAGTTGCTTAGTTGCCCGCCTTTCCCTTTGTTTGGATATGGATGGTATTGTTGCCTTTCCTTTGATGCACATCACACATTTTGATTGGCATTTATCATGGTTGCTTATTTCAAAATCTCTTACCATGCCTTCAGTTTTCATTCTTAAAATTGTGTTAAAATGACGGTGCGCAAAATGCCTGTGCCAGGTGGTGGCACTGTTGTCCTGTTTTTGCTGCCAATAGGCAAGGCTGACATCTGGTGGCGGTTGTTCGCAGTGCACCTGGTAAACGTCATCTTTTTGAAAACCTGTAACATAAATATTTTCTCCACTGGTGACTTTACATTGCCCATTAGCATTAAAAATTACATTAAAACCTTTGTTATTCAATGTTGAGACACTCAGTAAATTGGCTTCCAAGCCCGGTCCATAAAAGACATCTGTTGCCATAAGATCTTTGTGTTCACTTCCATTGAAGCATCACAATGGCACACTTCCTTTTCCTTGAATCAAAATTGAATTGCCATCTGCTAATGTTATGCTTCCTTCTGGTTTTTCACTTAGCTCACAAAAGTCACTTTTATTCCCACATAGATGCCTGCTGGCCCCCGAATCGATTACCCATCGTCTGGGGCATTTATTGGTATCAGCTTTAAGAACAGTATCAGCTTTATAAACAGTGTGTAAAGCTTTTTCACTTTTAAAAGATTTTCCCTTGGAAAAATCCTTCTTGTCCCTGCTTCTACAAAACTTGGCAAAATGTCCTGGTTTCTTGCAAGCATTACAAACAATAGTCTTTTTGGTATTCTGATGAGTCACTAATGGCTCTAGCTCATTCCCTTCATTGCTAGGTAACCAATGTCTCTGCTAGGCAATCTACTGTTATGCAAATTCTCTTGCCTCTGACATTCCGATCTAATTGCTCCTAGCAGCTGAGAAAAAAATTGCCTTTCTAAATTCAAACCAGCAATGAAAGGGAAAAATCTATTTGGTAACGTGCTTAGCAAAAAAGACATCTTAAGTTTTCATTCATGAGATTCTGAACTGGGCTCAGCTGATCAAAGATGGCCTGTAATTTTATCAGGTGGTCATTTACATTTCCACTGTCTTCCAAATTACATGCATGCAGTTCTCGCAACAAAGAAATCACTTTCTGATCATCAGCTTCTGAATATAGGGTGCATAAATTCTCAATCATTTCCTTAGCAGTAGAAATATTTTTAATCTCTGATAATCTGTGATCTGGAAGAGATCTAGCAATGAGAATTTTAGCTCTCTTATCCTTTTTCTTCCATTGTTTATTGGCTTCCTCCCCATCCTCTGGTTTTGGTTCTGGTGAATCCAGAGCATCCAAACAATCTTCAAAATCTAGCTGCATCTTTAATCTGAACAGCCATGCTGAGTAATTATCCTCAGTCAATTTTGGTACGGGGGGGAGCCCCCTCCTCTTTCTCCATTGTTTAGAGGAAAAAAAATTCTGAACTTAGCTTTTAAAATATGCAAAGCAGCTTCCCTTTTTGTGGTTGTGAGGCCAACTGGTCTTGTACTGGTCTGTCATCTTGTTCTTCTTGGTGATTACTCGTAGCCGAGTAAGATTGTCTTCCAGGGGTAAAATCTTAACAGTGGATCCATAAGTGGCTGTAAGGCCAATTCTGGATCCGCACAACCTCCCACAATGAGGGCATAGGTGTCCAGGTGGAAGACGGTCACGATGAGGGTTTGCTTGACGTGCCTTCCTCTTAGCTCATTTCTCCCTTTCTCCCTGTATTCGTGCTTCTTCAAAGTCCGTAGCACCTTTAATAAAGGCTGACCTCCAATTGAAACGCTCATGAGTTAGGGTTTCCCAGTTCTCAATGCTGATATTAAATTTTTTGAATCTCTTTTGCTGTCCACCAATGTTCCGTTTTCCAATCTTAAGTTGGGAGTAAAGTAGCTGCTTTGGAAGACGATGGTCAGGCATTCGAACAACATGGCCGGTCCAGTGAAGTTGATGTTGGATGATCATTGTTTCAACGCTGGTGGTCTTAGCTTCTTCTAATACGCTAACATTAGTCCGCCTATCTTCCCAAGTAATTTGCAGAATTTTTCGGAGGCAGCGTTGATGGAATCTTTCAAGAAGTTGGAGGTGGCGTTTGTAGAGGGTCCATGTTTCACAGGCGTACAATAGGGTCAGTAGTACAATGGCTTTGTAAACAAGCATTTTGGTCTCCCTGCGAATGTCCTGATCCTCAAACACTCTACGCTTCATTCAGGAGAAAGCTACACTCGCAGAGCTCAGACAATGCTGAATTTCAGCATCGATGTCGGCTTTTGTAGATAGATGGCTGCCAAGATAAGAAAAGTGGTCAACATTTTCTAGTAACACACCTTTAAGCTGGATTGATGGCACTGCAGAGGCATTGCTTCGAACTTGCTGGTAAAGCACTTTGGTTTTTTTAATGTTAAGCGAGAGGCCAAGCTTTTCATATGCTTCTGCAAAGATGTTGAGGATAGTTTGAAGATCTTCCTCGGAGTGTGCACAGACTACGTTATCATCAGCATATTGAAGTTCTATAACAGAAGTTGTAATTACCTTATTTTTTGCTTTCAGCCTAAGATTAAAAAGCTTTCCATCTGTTTGATATATAATTTCTACACCAGTAGGAAGTTTCCCTTCAACAAGGTCATAGTGATGACCTTGCTCAACAATCATAGTGATGAAGATAGTGAATAAGGTTGGAGCAATAACACATCCCTGTTTAACGTTTACTGTTTACTGTTTACTGGTCTGTACTGGGCTCATGACCCTTGATGGAGTCTTGAAAGTTAATAAAAGAACTCCAAGCAGCTAACAACAATCTTGCAGAGAAGAAGCGTGAACCAGCAGGGAACTTTCACTTTAAGCTTAATTACATTCAGAATAAATTAAGTCTTCACACATTAGTTAGATGAAGAAAAATAGAGATAGCTTACATTTATTCAGTAGATCTGGATACGAGTAGATTCATAGTAGATCTGTGTGCAAGCAAGATGGAATGGACGAGAGCTGCATCCCTCCTGGTTGCAGGTGTGCCCAAAGGAGTAAGAAAAATGGAGAATGTTAATCCCCCAAACCAAGAAGAAGAGGAAATCAGATGACTCAGGTAACATCCCACAAGCACAGTAGAGATGCGTTTACTAGAAAGACCCCCTATTATGCTTATGAGACAATGCTGAGTTGACTCCTGATAATCCCAACACTTTTTACGGAGTGGCAAGTGGCTCTGTCGATCGCCTGCAGCTTGTGCTGCCTTAGGTAAAGGTAAAGGTTCCCCCCGCACATTTGTGCAGTCGTGTCCGACTCTAGGGGCTGGTGCTCATCTCCATTTGTTAGCCGAAGAGCCAGCGTTGTCCGAAGATGCTTCCACGGTCATGTGGCCGCATGACGCGCGCGGAACGCTGTTACCTACCCACCGAAGTGGTACCTATTCATCTACTTCCATTTGCATCCTTTCGAATTGCTAGGTTGGCAAGAGCTGGAGCTAGTGCGGGAGCTCACTCCGTCACATGGGACTAGGGATTCGAACCTCCGAACTTGCAATCTTCCGATTGACAAGCCTGGCGTCTTACCCACTGAGCCACCATGCCCCTTTTTGTGCTGCCTTAGGTTTATTTTAAACACCTGGATGCTTGAGGGGATCCACACACATCGGCAGACTACAGTGGAGTTGTTACGGTAGAGAAGTGGGTGCTACTTCTTGTGTCAGAGATCACCCGACTGGTGGAAGATTGACTCAAGAGAAGTCAATGACTTTCCAGGGTTGGTCATTAGTTCTGGATTTATGCCATGCCCTCCTTGGAAACAGCTGTCTTCTGAGGACAGAGTGGACTCTCCTGACCCCGCTTTTAACAACCGGCTCACTCCAGGAAAGGCAAGCAGATTCGGCCTTGCCAGTTGGCAGTGAGGGGCAGCCCTGTCCTCTGAGCTCAAAGGGCACAGCTGCTGCCTGCCAGATGGTTGCAGTCAAGCTAACCATGGCGCAACAACCCCGGCCCCGGATGGGGCAGGGACGGGATCCCAATTCGGACATCCAAGTCAGGCTTAGAGGGGGCCCCGGGAGCCCCTCCTCCTCAGCAGGTGCAGAGCGCTTGGTTGTGGGCGTGGCTTCTGATTTCCACACGGGCTAGGACGCGGGTGCCCTGCCGGGTGGCAGCACTAGACTGATCTTGAAACCTAAGCAGAGGAGCGCCCGGTTAAATTCCAGAGTGATAAACTAGAATAGGAACCTGAAAAAACATTCCAGGAGTGGGGCTGTTTATGTATGTACTGTGGCAAAAAAGAAAGACCACATGAATATGTCCATGCAATACCAGGAGTCGTGCTTGAGACAAAAAGGCCTTTAGCTTTGTGACCACGTTAGACAGAGGTGTTTTCTGAGCGGATGGGGTGGGGCAAGATAATCGACGGAGAGCTGTGCAGTGGGGGAAAGTGAAAGGTTTAAGGCATTGGATTTGTGTGGAGGGAAGAGGAAAAAAGTAACAATGCAATGACGTCGGGGAAATAGATTCTTCAGGCTTATTTTCCATTCTTTCGTGGAGATGTGGAGTCCAATGACTCCGCAGGACTGGAGCACTGCACGTGCTGCTGTTCTTTCACCCTGGGCCAGGGTTTCTCAGCCAGGGTTCTGTGGCACCCTCGGGTTCTGCGAGAGGTCGCTAGGGGTTCCCTGGGAGATCTCGATTTATTAAAAAAATTATTTCAAATTCAGGCAACTTCACATTAAAGAAGTAAGTTTCATTCTTTATTTTTAGTTTAAGAACAGTTAATGCATATATTGTATACAGGCCTACCCATGCAACAAATAGAATAATTTTGTAACTTCTGGCCTACATTTGCGCCTGAACTTGCAGGGGTTCCCCGAGGCCTGAAAAATATTTCAAGGGTTCCTCCAGGGTCAAAGGTTGAGAAAGGCTGCGGTCTGGACTATTGCATTAGCTCAGATGTGTTTAATCTCAGGAAAGAGCTGGATCGGATGTCCTCGGCCCATTAACTTGGCAGTAGAAATGATTTACTTTTGAGTACATCTTTCCCTCTGATATGCGTAAATACCTGGCACTCTATATAGCCGGGTGCCAATATTAATTCAGCCAATAAAAAAAGCTCAAGGTGCCTGGCAGGCGAACGGACGCTGTGTGAGGAGGCAGAACAGCCTTTTGCCTCTGAGTTTGGACTGATCCTGGCCAGGGCGAGGGCAGGGTTCGTGCACAGCCCGCCTGGCACTCTGGAAGAGGCACCACCTGGAGCTTCTCTTACTCGGTTCTCCCATAGCTGGAGTGGAGGAGAGGGATAGCGAGTGGAGTCACGGCATCCCACTGCCCCACTCCCAACTCATCTGGCTGCCGGCTGAGGGGACAATTTCAGAGAGCAGAGCTGGAAAGGAAAAAGGGAGAATGAGCACCAGGCCCAAATGAAAGGTGTATCAGAGGAAAAGGAGAATGGAGCCGTGGAGCTGGAAGGGGCCACGGGGATTCTCTAGTTCAATCTGTGGTGTGCCAGGAAAGCAATTAAACCACCTTCAAGAGACGGCTGTTTAGCGGCTTCTTACAAAGCTCCAGAGATGGAGAACCCATAATCTCCATAGGTAGACTATTCCCCTTTCGTACAGATGTTTTTCCTTATTTAAAGGACATCTAGATACAGTAGCTGCAACTTAAATCCGTTGTTTCTTGTCTTAATTCTGTGACAGTAAAAAACAGTTCACAATCTTCTTCCTTAGGACATCCTTTTATGTATCTGAGCACTGTTCTGTCTTCTCTTCTCCAGACTGAACATTCCTGGTTCCTCCAGACCAGCCTTTCTCAACCTTTGACCCTGGAGGAACCCTTGAAATATTTTTCAGGCCATGGGGAACCCCTGCACATTCAGGCTCAATGTAGGCCAGAAGTTACAAAATTATTTGTTGTAGGCGTAGGCCTGTATTTATGCATTAACAGCGTTCTTAAACTAAAAATAAAGAATGAAACTTACCTCTTTAATGTGAAGTTGCCTGAATCTGAAATAATTTTTTTAATAAATCGTGATCTCCCAGGAACCCCTAGTGACCTCTCGCGGAACCCTGGTTGAGAAACCCTGTTCAGACTGTCCTCATGGGACAGGTCCTCAGGTCCCTGTATCATCTGTTGCCCTCTTCTGAACCTGTTCTGACCTGCCAGTATCATCCTGGACACGTGGTACCCGGAACTCTACGCAGGACTCCAGATGCGCCTTCCCCAGTGCAGAGTACTGTAGGGGTGGAGCTGACATATATTTCATGTGGTGCTTCTTCAGCTGCAGCCAAGAACTGCCTTAAGAACCTTCAAGCGGCCATCTCACGACTGACTCACGTTCAGTTTGTTGTCAGTGACAACACCCAAAAGTCCTCCTCAGATGTTGTGTTTCAAAGCCATGAATTCCCATCTTATATGTATGCCATATGTTTTCCCTTCCTAAGTGTAATACTTTACATTTCTCCCTGTCCAGATCAGATTGTAATCTATTTTTGTCATCCTGGGTATTGAACATATCTGTTAATTTTGTATAGTCTGCAAATCTGATAAGCAGTTCATCAATTCCATTATCCAAGTCATTCTTAAAAAATGTTGAATATTACTGGCCTCAAGACAGATTCCCATGAGATCCCATTCTTATGAGATCCAACTCAATGTAGAGCCATTAATGCTGACTCTGAGTGTGGCGAGCCAGTTGCAGACCGACCTCATTGTAGTGCCACCTAAACTATGTTAACAGTGAGAATGTCACACGGAACTCTGTCACAAGCTTTTAAAAATCAAGATAAATTATTTGCACAGCATTCCCTTTGTCCACAAAATTAGTTTTCTTGTCAACGAAGTAGTGTCCTATTTCTGACAAACCCATGCTGATTCTTAACAATCACAGCATTGTCTTTCAAGATGCATGGACGTGGCCTGCTTTATTAGCGTTTTAACATCTTTCCAGGTAGTGATGTTGGGCTGACGGGGATCCTCTTTTTTCCTATCTTGAAGAGGTGGGACATGTTTACTCTTCTCCAGTCCTCTGGCTTTCCAGTTCTCCAGGGCTCCTCAGAGAAAATTGAGAGAGGTTCTGACAGTTCTTAGCCAGTTCGGTCTTCTAGGATGTATTTAATATGGGCCTGGAAACTTGAAGGCATTTACATGGACTAGAAGATCCTTTACCAGATCCTTGCTGACCTGCACCGTCCTGTCTATTGCCTGGGGGAAATTAGCCACAAATAAGTTGAAACTGAATCCTAGCAAGATGGTTTGTTTAGTAATTTATTTGATTTTTATCCCACCTTTAATTTTGGTCACCTTAAGGCTGCATACGTACCGAATGCCCCGCTTCTTATTTTTCCCACAACAACAATCTTGTGATGGCCGTGATCCTTTACTTATTAAATCAGAAACTCTTGCGACAAGCGATTAAGGATATGAAAGAGTTCTTTATTAATACAGGTGATCAGTCCCAGTTCAAAGACTCGAATGAAGAAAGCCCGCGCAAAACAGCAGTTAGCATCCTCCCCTTTGGACCCCGCTAAGGCCTCCACTGCGTGACAGCCCCTCCCTGCTCTCTCACAGTTCCCATACCCCCCTCCCCATTCTTCACTAACAAGGCGATGAAGCCATTTGGCCTGGCCTCGGTGTCAGGTTGTTCTCCTAAACCATCTTAATCAACATTCCCTGCAGGCATGCCTAACTTCTACTTCAAAACACTCCTACTAAACATTCTACTACAAAGCATTCTGTTTGAGACATTAATTACTATAGCCCCTTTCCACACTGCCAGGATGTCCATCCGGACAAGTCCTAGGAGGCGGTTTGGGATGAGACACCCAGCTGGCTCTCATGCCTAAGGGAGGACTAGAATTCAAGGCCTCCTGATTTTTGCCGTCTGCTCAGAAGCTGTCAGGCATGGGACGTTTACTGGCCCTGGACAGGACTTCACATCTTGGGGATGTTTCTGGATTCACACCTTCTACTTCATCTGGTGGAGGCCGTGGCCAATGAGCCTTTGTCCAGCTTTGACGGATGAACATCAGTTTGTTTATTTATAGACTGCTCCACTCTTATTACAACTCTGGATGGTTTACAAAATAAAATCAATAAGACGACAGCTATACACATTGCCTAAAAAGGAGAAAGTCTGGAAAAAAGCAACAGATGTAGTAGACCAAACATCTATTAAAGGGGTTCATTCCCCAGTCGAGCCCCAGGCTGGTTGTAAGGTCACCGTGGGAATCATAATTCTCTCAAGGGGAATGCTGTTCCAGAGGGCAAGCATCATGACAGAGAAGGCCAACTTCTGGGCTCCATCAGGTGACACTGTTTAACTGATGGGACCCGGAACATGCTGCCCTGGAATGTGAGGGTGACCTTGGAAGATGGGGGGAAGAGATGCCACCCGGGGAACAATCAGATAAGAGAGAAAGGATCCCGCAACAGAGTAACGGCCACGGAAAGAAACGTAGGAAGGAACCCGCCCTAATTACTCAGGCGGTAAATAGGGAGGGCGGGAGATTTGTCCTTTCAGACTTGCAAGATTCTGTTAATGTAGCCTTGCAGTAAAGTAGAATTAGCTCATCTGGCCCTGTTTCCTGTCTGGTCTACTTGGGAGGGCTGGCACATGCCGACTCTATCAAAGCACACGGTTTCAGGCAGAAGGCAGGCAGTCTCTCAGATAACCAGGACCTGTATCACGAAGGGCATTATAGGGCATCCTGAACTGTACTCCGAGGCCTATGCAGCTCAGAAGTAGAGCCGGGCATGCTGTGGCCTGCCCATCCCGCTACATTCCGGACCAGCTGCAGCTTCTGCGTGGTATTCAAGGGCAGCCTCACCTAGAGCACATTGCAAGGAGAGGCGCTCAAAGCACGACGGACCGTCCTAGAGGCCTCCATTTCGCTATGTTACACTTATACTGCACTGGCTGCCGGTTTGACTCAGAGTGCACTTCAGAATGCTGGCATACGGCTTGGGGCCACGTTATCCACGGGATCTTCTTTTACACATAGAATCTGCCTGCCCTGTGCTATCCTAGGTTCCTCCCCCGGAAGGTTAGAGGAGCAAGGGGCTTGGAAGCAGGCTGGGGCTGTCCCATCCCTTTGCAATATTTTTATCACCTGTGATTTGGATGCCCCCCTCCCAGCTGGAATTCCGGGTGGCAATGAAGACATTATTTCATTAAGCCTTGGTTGCCTGAAGTGCTTGTGGCTCTGGGCTGTTTTAAACGTTTTTTCAATAATATATATTGTTTTCAATTTATTGTGACCTCTGTGGGATTGGGCAGGATAAATACATGTATAAATCCAGGAACTAGAGCCAGTTTGGTCTAGTGGTTAAGGCAACAGGCTAGAAACCAAGAGGCTGTGAGTTCTAGTCCCGCCTTAAGCATGAAAGCCGGCTGGGTGGCCTTGGGCCACTCACTCTCTCTCAGCCCTAGGAAGGAGCCAATGGCAAACCAGGAGACTGAGAGATCTAGTCCCGCCTTAGGCCTGAAAGCCGGCTGGGTGACCTTGGGCCAGTCACTCTCTCTCAACGCAACTCACCTCACAGGGTTGTTGTTGTGGGCCTCTGAAGATCTCTTTCCCTTACCCCCAAAGGTTGGTTTACTGGACTTAAGAACGTGCTCTGGAACTACTCTCAGCTCCTGCGGCAACACCAAGTCTTACCAATCTGGATCCAGCAGCAGCCACGAACGAGGAGATCCCGCTCTCTCTCTCTCTCTGCCTCTGGATCTGCTGTTGAAAAGCGCATGTCATCACTGCGGGGGGGGGGGGGGGGGGGAGGAAAGAAACTCCCTCGAGCCAAGTTTTACTCTTGGTGATTTCGCGGAGACGTTCATGCCGTTTTCTCGGCAGTCGTGTGGACACGGGCCGCCACTGCCTTCTTCGGGATCCCTTTTCAACCCCCGAGTCCGACCTGCAGCTCCAAAAGGTACTGTAGCCACCTTCGGAACATAAACATCCACCCTTATAATTTTCAATGTTCTTCCCCATCGTCTGCTTCCAGAAACCATAAAGTTCCAAGCGGGCAAGCCTTCTGCGCCCGCATGTGCCCAGGTGGCAACCGGCCTTGCGCCTGGGCCAGAAAACGAGGATGGCCACGGCTTCAGTTCCGGTTCTATTCTTTATTACGCTCCCAGGCAAATAAAACACAAATACATAATTTAAAACAGAAAAACACCAATACAAAATTTGAAATACAGAACAAAAGAAACCTTGAGACGATTAATTAAGAGGCAAAGGTATCCCCGGGCTTCCGGAAGCCACAGCCATCGCAGGGAACTTGGCAGCGTCCGCCCTCGCTTCCTCCGCCCCCGGCAGGGCTCCTCGTCGGCCGGGCGGCAGCTGGGGGCGGGGCGGGGCGGGGTCACGTGGGCCGCCGGCTATAAGGCGGGCTCCCGCGCGCGCTAGACGGAGCCGGCGAGCTGCTGAGCGGGCAGACGCGCACGAGTCCGGCGGGCGGGCAGAGTAGGGACCTCCGCGGTGGGTCCGGCTCCGGCGCGCAGGGAGCCATCTTGTGGCTGCGCCCGCGGGCCGGCTGACGCGCGGCTTCTCGTTGCAGGAGGGAGGCGCGGCGCCGTACATGGCGGGGCGGCGGGGCGGCCCGCGGAACAGGCCCGCCGCGCCCCTCTGATAGCGCCGGGCGGCGCGCCCCGGGCGGCATGGCGTCGGCCGCCCCCACGGCCCTGGCGGCGGGCCTGGTCACGGCGACGGCGGCGGCGGCGGCGGCGGGCCCGCTGAGCGCCTTCCTGTGGATGCTGGCGCTGGGCTTCGTGATCGCCTTCGTGCTGGCCTTCTCGGTGGGCGCCAACGACGTGGCCAACTCCTTCGGGACGGCGGTGGGCTCGGGCGTGGTGAGCCTGCGGCGGGCCTGCGTGCTGGCCTCGGTCTTCGAGACGGCGGGCTCGGTGCTGCTGGGCGCCAGGGTCAGCGAGACCATCCAGAAGGGGCTCATCGACGTCCGCCTGTACGCCGCCGCCCCGGAGCTGCTCATGGCCGGCTCGGTCAGCGCCATGTTCGGTGAGTGCCGCCCCGGCCCCGGGGGGGTCTGCGGAGGAAGGCCGGGCCGCCTGACGCCCTTTCTCCGCCAGGTTCGGCCGTGTGGCAGCTGGCCGCCTCCTTCCTGAGGCTCCCCATCTCCGGGACCCACTGCATCGTGGGGGCGACCATCGGGTTCTCGCTGGTGGCCAAAGGACAGGAGGGAGTCCGGTGGTCCGAGCTGCTGAAAGTCGGTGAGCGGGAAGCGCCTCCCTCGCGCGGCCGGGCCGCTCCGAGAGCGATCTCGGTTCAGTGGGAGAGTTGGCGCCCTTCCCTCTTGTAACGCCCCTTCCCGTTTGGGCTCTCTCTAGTGTTGTCCTGGTTCATCTCCCCGCTTCTTTCTGGCGTCATGTCTGCGCTCCTGTTCTTCGTGGTTAGGAGGTTTATTCTTTCCAAGGTACGTATGATGCCGGCAAAAGTGGGAACTGACGCTTTTCCCTCGCGCGTGCTGCTGGCAGATACGGCCTAATCTTGGGTAGCCGGAGTCCGAAAGGTGACCACGTGCGGGTTGTGCTGGATAAAGATGGTCTCTATCTTAGCCGGTTGCAGGGCACAGCCCCAAGCCCCAGGACTTTCCGCTACGGAATGTTTTCTCTGCACTGAACGGAACAGTTTTCAGGAAACTTGGCCTGTACCTGGGTACAGAAAGTGCTGCCTAGGAGCCTGAGAAAAAGCAGGAGACTTGTTGTTCAAGATTTTATTCTCTGGCGGTCTGTCCGAAGGAGTGGTTCCCATGTCTGAAAGTTCAGTCTGTTGCTGAACAGATTTGTGTTCTGAAATTTAATTCAGCGTAATCTTCATTTTGTAAAGGGCTGGTGGGCATGAACAAACTAAGATATAGTGAGTTGCTCCTCAGCATGAGAAAGTAGATCTGCTATTCTCCTGAATTTTTGAAATTTTCTAAATTACAACATTTTAAAAATATTTTATCCAGTGTCCTATATAGGTATTTAACTGATGTAGCAGCGATGTTTGATTTATAATTATTAGGTTGTAAACGTAGAATTTTATAGTTGGGACGTGCCTTCAGACCATCGGATCGATGGGAATCCAATTTAAGACACCCCAACAGTTGAGTGTTCATTGTCCATTGAACCCGAATGTGTCTATTGAAGGGCAGTCTGCTGCTTCTCTTGGTAGCGGTTTCCATTGTCAAGTTTTTAGTAGGGGGACATTTTCCCCTAATGTTGCCTTTTAACTTTAGACCATTATTTCAATCCTGCTCTCTGGAGCTGTGTTGAGAGCAGGTCGTTGCCATATGGCTTCTCTTTGCAACTGACCCTTTTAAGCTTTGCTGAGATTAGGTCTGAGGAGAAATTGACTGTTGGGGAAGAAACAATCTCAGATGCCTTTGATGGTTTCCTGGCATTGGGAAGACCACAAAAAAGTGTGGTCGGGTGGGATGGGAGAAGCTGAAAAAGCTACGGAATCCACAATTGCAAAGCTATGAAGATTTATATAGCTCTGGGTCAGTTCATAGCATTTTTTTTTTCAATACTCCCTTCTCTTCCCTAAAAATAACAGGAAGGCAGTAAGTCGATGAAGGTTCTCAGTCATCCAGGTGGAACAGTCTGTGGCTTGAATCATGTCAACTGGATTTCTATTTTCTCAGAAACATTTCACTCCTTATCCAAGACTGAAGAAGCTCCTTGGATAAGGAGTGAAACGTTTCTACTGAGAAAATAGAAATCCAGTTGACATGATTCAAGCCACAGGAAGGCAGTAAGTGTTTCCTACTTCTGCCCTGTTGGTGCAGGATTAGTGTTGGCCCTTTAAAATACGTCGCATGTTTGCATTGTATTTAGAGATGTAAAATTTCTGGATTTTTTTTTTTAAGTAATGTGTCCATATCATAAAACATATTTTTTGTAGGCAGATCCTGTTCCAAATGGATTACGTGCATTGCCCATTTTCTATGCTTGCACAATTGGGATCAATCTCTTCTCGGTCATGTTTAGCGGTTCACCTTGTAAGTAGAGCTTCAGATATTGAGGTTTAATTTTATAATCCTTTTTAAGCTTCTCAATCAAACACAGAATTTACCCCTTTTGCTTTACAGGACCGAATTCTTCTAGAAGGCAACTGGTCTCGGCCATTACAGAAGGCTGCAGGCCAGCATGCGCTGAGTTCAACTTTAGATAGTTACCCGTCCAAGAGGCCTGTTCACTCTGTAAATTACTAGAATCCTTCCTTCTTAATCCTCACAGGAGCGACTATTTCTGACCCGCTGCTGGTGTTCCACAGTCCCCCGCAGTTACCTGCAGACCCTGATCTGACTTCTCCTTTTCCTCCTCATGCTGTGCTCTGCTGAAACTCGGGATGCTAGCTGCTGCTAAACCAGAACGTTTTCTGTGTTCTTCTAATCAAATTCTGACCAGCTAGGAGGCTTTGGATGGATTTCTCACTCTGGCGCTCTATGCCATGAATATTAGATTCCAAAGAATTTTCCTGCCTTCCCCTTCCCCAAGAAGTTCTGGCAACAAATGCATGGAAGAGGAATGTCATACTTCTGTGTTGGATCCTTCTGAATCTCTTGAAATATTAAACTGGGTGTTGGTGGGGGAAAGAAGCTGGATTCAACTTGAATAGGACTTTAGCATTTTTGGTATAAACCAGGGAGATGTCATATTTACAAGGGCATTTCTGCTGGAATGCAGCCTGGTGCAACAGGTCCTAAACTCCAGGTAGTTGAATGAACTTTAAGTGCTTGAAACTGCTTTTTCCCTCTGCTGCTTCTAACGGGGTAGAGCAGCCCTTTTGTATGTGTTACTGGAAATGTAAGTGAATGATGAGTAAGATACCTCGGCCATAACCATCTCACCTGGAATTCATTGCTAAGATGCTCTTAGCAACCTAATTTTTCTAATCCTGTAAAAATGCTTCCATCGTTGGACCCCATTAATTTTAAGGCATATGTTGTATTTGCAAAATGCACCAAACTATCATTTACAATTCCAATGCCTGTAAACTCCAGCGGCTCATTTTACATTAGATACTGCCCTGACTAATTGGGAAAGAATTAGATCAGTTGTGATACCAATTTTGTGGTCGTGTTTTGTCTCAGGTATGCTTTCTGTTTCTATTGGCCTACGTTCATTTTCCCTTTCAGCCAAGAAAATCAGTGATAAAATGAATAAAAGCATGATTCTTGTATGGGGTGTATAATACATGAGCACTGAAGTAGTTTGCAAAATATGAGCAAGGGGAGAAACTAAGGCCAGATTGAAACTGATTCAAGAAAAAAAACAAGATTTCTTGGTTTCCTTTTCTTGAAGTTACATACAATTTCTAGGAACTACCGTAGTCGTTTTAATTTTTTTATGACTGGACTTGGGTATTTTATAGTTCAGTGTGTTGTGGAAGCCTTGCTGTCCTAGCTTGTTCTGTGAGCCAGGATGGCCTGTTAGGCAATACAGTTTATTGGTTTGTGCTTGGCATGTAAAATGAACGTAGCAATTGTATGTGATTAACTTCGGCTTAACAGGCGCTGCAGCAGTGAGGACCAAATGGCATGCATGCAGTGGCGTAACCACATAGGTGCTTTGGTTATGTAAGTCATAATGCCATCTTGCAGCCATTTGGTCTAACCTGCAAAACGGGGTGAAAGGGAATTAACATTGGCTGTAGGGAATTTTCCTTGCTATTATGAGCACATGAAACTCACCATTAAGTGCTTGGCTGAGGGGTATTTTTTGTGTTCTTAGAAAGGGCCCTTGGCACAGCGTTTCAAGATGCATTGTTTTATTTCCTAGTGCTGGGCTTTGACAAACTTCCCCTCTGGGGCATCATCCTTATTTCTTCGGGGAGTGCTGTTTTGTGTGCCCTCATTGTCTGGTTTCTTATCTGTCCAATAATGAAGAAGAAAATTGAACGTAAGTAGAACTGGAATGTGATTGTGCGACATAGTTGAGCCTTTAGTTGTTGTGCTTCTAGGTGACTGTCCAGTTAAACAGTTGAATTTAAATTGAGCTTCAAGTAAACTGTGCTGTGTTCATGCATGCCGCAAGTTGCTTCTTGGCACGTTCCACTCTAGTGCCAGGTAACTCTGTGTAGCTAGAGCAGAGTCTGGAATGTGTGCTGAGAGCACAGCCGGGGCAGATCCAATGTAATCTCAACTAATCCATTGCAAAAGTAGGAAGGATGCCTTCCATGTTGCTGCACTGGTACCAGTTCTGTGCCTGTGGGGAAAAGGGCCACTTGGCTGCCGAGAGTTTATGCCTGTCCAAGATCCCCACAGCTGAATGTTGCTGGGATCTCTTTTTCTGAATGCACCAATTTATACAATGTGTCATAAAGAGAGTGTTAGTTTGGTGTCTTTGCAGTGTGGAATCTTCTTGTTCCTAGAGCTGTGTACATTTGTTACTGTGCTCCTAGCTCTAGCAAGCAGTTTCCCTTCCCTCGTTCCAGTCCACCCCTTCAGGATGTATTCTTTTGGATCCTGTTTCAAGGCACAGCTTGGAAAATATAAAATGCAGGTTGTGTCACGGTTCCTCATCCTATTGAACACTCTGCAGAATTCTTGCAACTCAGGCCACATGGTGCTTATACCTGGCATTGGACAATATGTCGAACTGTTACATACAACTTTATGGAGAGAGTGAGGACTCAAGATTGTTTTCAAGTATTGTGGAGTGTAAATGTCCATATCCCTTGTTATATATGTTGTAGCGATTTGCAGATCTTTTGCTTTGCTTCTTGGTTAAACTTTGGGTACTGGCCTTGGAATATGTTGGGGAGGTGAATGCTTTTCTTAGTTGCAACTTGCTTGTTTCTGCAGAAGAGATAAAGTCCAGCCCTTCCGAGAGTCCATTAATGAGGAAAAAGAGCAGTCTGAAAGAGCAAGATGAAATTAAGACGATAGATAACAGCATTGCTGATGATGAAGATAGGAGCAGCACAGCTGACGTGCCTCACAAAGCAACTGTTGAGGAAAGGGCTGTCTCTTTCAACCTGGGAGACTTGGAGGAGATTCCAGAACGTGAGAAGCTTCCCAAGGTTGAGATGAAGGAAACAATTCTTGATAGTGGTGAGTTGATCTTCAACCTGCATTTTAACGGATGTACAGGTGGCTCTAGTAAGTGCCGGTATACGTTCAGGGGAGGTCTGCTAATGACTTAAGAAATGAGCACCTTGTAGCAGCTTCCGTGCTGTTGAGGTCAAACTGCCTTTATGTCTGCAGGAGCCATGCAGCTTCCCAATGGGAGTCTTGTTCAGCTGAACCGTGTGGTGAGCAACCAGATGGGCTCCAGTGGACATTATCACACGGTGCATAAGGATTCTGGGCTGTATAAGGAGCTCCTTCATAAACTTCACTTGGCCAAAGTGGGTGACTGCATGGGAGATTCCGGAGACAGGCCTTTGCGGCGCAACAACAGCTACACCTCTTACACCATGGCCATCTGCGGCATGCCCCTGGACTCACTCCGAGTCAGAGAGGCGGAGCCAAAGGGAGCAGATGAGGTGGAGAAGCTGACGTGGCCCGGAGTAGATTCCAGGAAGAGGGTCCGCATGGACAGCTACACCAGCTACTGCAATGCTGTGGCAGATGCCCACCCAGCTGATGTGGATTTGCAGAAAGTGGAGATGGGGGCTGTTAATAGGAAGGATAGCAGTTGCTCTCTGGATGAGTGGCACGACCAGGACAAGCCGGAAGTTTCCCTGCTTTTCCAGTTCCTGCAGATCCTGACGGCCTGCTTTGGCTCCTTCGCCCATGGAGGGAACGATGTGAGGTCAGTGGCCGGCTTGGTCTGGTTGCCCTCATGTAACTAATTCTTGCTGCTTTCTTTGCACGTGAATAAAGGTATTCTCGGGCAGAGTTGGCCTTTGGCGTATAACTCCTATCCATTTATCGACAGAAAAAATCCTCTAGACTGGGGGGGGGGGGGTATTTTTTCTTCCGCTGCTTTAGGGATGTCTGGCTTGGTTGACTGACATGGTGTGTTTTCCCTTTTGGCAGCAATGCTATTGGTCCTCTTGTTGCCCTGTACTTGGTCTATCAAACGGGTGACGTGTCTTCCAAGGTGGCCACTCCTATTTGGCTTTTACTCTATGGTGGTGTTGGGATCTGCACTGGCTTGTGGATCTGGGGCAGAAGAGTCATTCAGACCATGGGGAAGGATCTCACTCCCATCACGCCTTCTAGGTAAGAGGAGAAGTTTTCAGTCAAGGATAATGCCACAGACTGGGGGAAAATCTGCTTGACGTCGGAGCTGGGCTGGAACTGAGTGGGATAGTTTGAGAGCCTGGTGAGCTTGGAACTTATTTCAGGGATCCTTTGGAAATTTTCATGTATGTTTTGTAGAAATTGGCTTGAAGAATTCAGTGTTACACATTTATATACCTAAAGTGTTGGCAGGTGTTACCATGTCTGTCTTTAAAAAGAATAATTCAGAGGAGTATAAACTCTTTCTAATGGTACTCTTAATGTTTCAGCTCAATTTCTTCCTAACCCCATTGAACTCTGTCCTTTTCTGATCACTCTATTGATTGAAATGTACTTTCCCGCAGTGGCTTCAGCATCGAGCTGGCATCTGCTTTGACTGTGGTCATGGCTTCAAATATTGGTTTGCCTATCAGCACAACTCACTGTAAAGTAAGTATAAAGTGCATCTGTAAAATTAATACTAACATTGTTGGCGGCAGCCACCTTGTTAAGGCCTGCGTGATTCTTCCGTGCTTGTCATTGACCTTCGTATCTCTCTCTAGAAAGCTCCAGTTTCATTCTAATAGTTAGGTTGAGGGAGAATAATTTAAATTATCCAAGTCCACCCATTACGTTGATCACATTTGGCTTTCTATTAAACTTACAATATATTTTCTTTGGGTTTCATTGCAAGGCTATATTTCTTAGATCCATGTGCTAGTATGTCATAATAGTGTGGATCAGATGAATTCTCTATTTTTCTGAAGTGTGGAGAGTTTTTGATGCTGTGGAGTTTTATTGGTCAGATGCCTTCTTTTTGGGGAGTATTTGTATAAACTTGAGTCCAGGGAAAATATGTGTGAGAACAGCTGTGAATGGCATTTGTGTTCTAGCTGAGTACCGACTGGAGCTTTGTTAAGTTCTGTACTTTGTCTCTCCAAGGTGGGATCGGTGGTCTCTGTGGGCTGGCTGCGGTCGAAGAAAGCTGTTGATTGGCGTCTGTTCCGCAATATCTTCATGGCCTGGTTTGTCACCGTCCCCATTTCTGGAATCATCAGTGCAGCCATCATGGCTCTACTCAAGTACCCTGTCCTGGGAGCGTGAAAGTTGTTCTGAAAACCTGGTAGCTTTGCTGCACAAGCATCTGTCTGCACCTTCTTGCCAAGTGGCTGAAACAGTGTTAGGCTGACTCCACCAACTGCAGGAAGGGCAGTGTCTTCTTCGTGCTGTATCTGCTTTCATGCACAGCCTCTTCCTTGGAACTAGAAAAGCCCTAGATCTACAAATCATTGTGTCTATATTTCTATACTGTTTTGTTTCTGGCTTTAACTTCATACTTAATGTTGTCAGAGGTATCATTCTTGTTTTGCAAGCTAAACACAAACTTTAGTGAGCACGATGAGGAGAATGCAAGCTAGCAGAAAATCAGTGTGGTGAATGCCACTTTTATAAATGAAATGTTTCTAAATAAACAGGCTGCCTGGGATGAATGTGGGGGTGGGGCAATGGTGAATTTATAATAGTACTCTTGATATGATGTACTTGCAGCAGCAGTTACACAGTGCAGTGGGAGACCACAAAAATACTGAACATAATAAGTTTAAAACATGATTGAATGAAAGGCCTGTTTCGAAGCAGAGAAAGATTTGGCTAATAAGTCTTACTTTTCCCTTTCGGAAAGAGTTGTAGGGTTCTTGTTTGGAGGAACAAGTAATTTCCAAACATCTTTTTCTAAGTAAGTGTGTGTGTGTGTGAGAGAGAGAGACAGTATCTTTATTTAATACTTTTTTGGTACCTTCAAGAATTCTTGAAACATTCAGATGAATAAATATTTAACAAATTTTGCAGGAACTGTGTTTGAAAAGTACTGTATTATATATCTTGTACAGTTCTAAAAATGCAATTAAATATTTCTGCCCTGTTGTTAAAAGCAATTGGAATTTTCATTTAACCTGTAGGTGGTTAGTTTTTGCCGCCTTTTTAATAATGTATCATACTGAATCGAGATGAATAGCCAGGTGATTTCTGTGTGGTGGACTTGATTTTAAAAAATTAAATGGAAGAGGCTGAAACCAGATACTTTATTCCACTTCCCTGTTTCTCTTAAGCCACAACCCAAACTTAGCTTGTGGCACTCGTGAAACAAAGCCCAAATTTGGGGCTGAACCAATTTCTTGAGGGTTGTTATCTGTAAAAAAAAGCTTTACTGTGGTTTGGAAGCTACGTCATAGAGCCAGTTTGGTCTAGTGCATAGCTTTCCAAACTCTGTGTCGCGAAGCGGGGGTGCGTATGGCGGCGGTGTGCATGGCAGCGGCGCGCCATCAGCGCTTCCACGTTTTAGCGAGGCCGCCATGCACACCCCCCCCCGTGCGCGCCGCTGCCGCCGTTGGTGTGTCGCCAACGGTGGCAGTTTGGAAAGCACTGGTCTAGTGCCTGTCTCTCAGCCCTAGGAAGGAGCCAATGGCAAACCAGGAGACAGAGTTCTAGTCCCGTCTTAGGCACAAAAGCTGGCTGGGCGACCTTGGGCCAGTCACATACACTTAGCCCAACTCACCTCACAGGGTTGTGGGGAAAATAGGAGGAGGGAGTATTAGGTATGTTCGCCGCCTTGAGTTATTTATAAAAAAAAAATAAAGGGATTAAAAAACCATAGACTCAAGAATTTTGAACAAAGGTTTTATTTGAACAAAACTGATGGAATTTTGCAGTGTGCACTATACATACACATAGGACAAGTGGGAAATTCAAGGATAGCTGTAATTCTGCAAAGTTTATTATTTGCCAACTGCAAAGCATACAATATTTTTAATGTCAAAACCTGGCCAATATTTTATTTTCCAAAATAGAACATTGTTAATGTTAGGTACACTTTGGCTGTGATCAAAGATGCAGCTATAGGCAAAATCAATAGGATGATCTTGTTTTGGGGAATGCTTCCTTCATAAAAGATAGCTAGATCAAGTATATTTCTGTGTAAATTGTTACATATACATCTCATATTTGGTCCTTAGCAAATGCTTGTGTATAGTTTAAATAAAGAATGCAACATATTCTGTTTGCTTTAATAGAATGTAGGTATGGGAAGAATAAAATGTACCCTGTACAGTTAGAACTAGCCCAGCAGAACCCAAGCGGAAGTAGGAATGAAGTACAAAGAGCGCTTAATGGGAGAACATTTTTCATCAGTAGTTCCAAGTCTTTGGATGCAGCTGGATCCAAACGGTGTATGTTTTGGCTTCGGCTAATGAGATCATGTAGTGGTACTTAAAAGTTCGATTTTTTTAAATTTCTGCATAAATATGACCTAAACACACAAGTCCTAAAACTAGATTGAGAGAACCCAATTAAATGAGTCAAAAACATTTGTTCATTTATTTATTGAGGAAAATGATCCAAAGCTATATATTTGTGTGTGGCAAAAGTATGGGAACCTTTGCTTTCAGTAATGTGTGACATGCGCACCTCCCCCCCCCCCCGGGCAGCAATAACTGCAACTAAATGTTTCCGATAACTTGATCAGTCCTGCACATCGGCTTGGAGGAATTTTGCCCCATTCCTCATTACAGAATAGCTTCAACTCGGATGTTGGGTTCCCTCGCATGGACTGCCTACTTCAGGTTCTTGCACAGCATTTCTATAGGATTAAGGTCAGGGCTTTGACTTGGTCATTCCAAAACGTTAACTTTCTTCTGCTTTAACCATTCCTTGGTTGTACAACCTGTGTGTTTTGGGTCGTCGTCTTGCTGCATGACCCACTTTCTCTTGAGCTTCAGTTCATGGACAGATTCCCTGACATTTCCCTGTAGAATTTGCTGGTACAATTCAGGATTCATAGTTCCATCAATGATGGCAAGCCGCCCTGGTCCAGAGGCAGCAAAGCAGGCCCAAACATGATACTGCCACCACCACCACGTTTCACAGATGGGATAAGGTTCTTCTCCTGGAATGCAGCGCTTGCCTTTCGCCACATAAAACGCTTTTCATGCAAGGCAAAAAAGTTCTATTTTGGTCTCATCCATCCACAAAACATTCTTCCAACAGCCTTCTGGCTTATCCACATGGGCTTCTGCAAACTAGATGGGCAGCAGCGTTCTTTTTGGAGAGGAGTGGATTTCTCGCAACCCTGCCATGTACACCATTGTTCAGCGTCGTCCTGATGGTGGTCTCATGAACACTGTTAGTTCCTTAGATGTCACCCTGGGGTTTGAGAGCTCCTGGAGTATTAACATGCCTTGCTCCTGGTGTGGTCTTGGTTGGTCGACTGTTCCTTGGGAGGGTAGCAGTGGTGTTGAATTGCCTCCATTTGTACACGATCTGCCTGACTGGATTGGAGGAGTCCAAACTCTTTGGAAATGGTTTTGTAACCTTTTCCAGCCTGGTGAGCATGAACAACTGTTTTTTGGAGGTCTTCAGAAATCTCCTTTGTTCGGGCAATGATATACTTCCACATCCCTGTTGTGAAGATCAGACTTTGATAGTGAATACCCAGAATTCTGTTCTTTAAATAAGGCAGGACCTCCCACACTCACACCTGATTATCCCATTGATTGAAACACCTGACTTTAATTTCCCCTTCAAATGAATTGATAATCCTAGGGGTTCACATACCTTTGTCACACACAAATAGGTGTCCTTTGGATCATTTTCCTCAATACATACTATATTACTACTAAATACTAAATACTAGGGGCGTGGTGGCTCAGTGGTTAAGACGCTAGGCTTGTCGATTGAAGATTGCAAGTTCGGAGGTTCGAATCCCTAGCCCTGCGTGATGGAGTGAGCTCACGCACTAGCCCCAGCTCTTTCCAACCTAGCAATTCGAAAGCATGCAAATGCAAGGAGATGAATAGGTACCACTTCGGTGGGTAGGTAACAGCGTTCCGCGTGCGTCATGCAGCCACATGACCGTGGAAGCATCTTCGGACAACGCTGGCTCTTCGGCTAACAAACGGAGATGAGCACCGGCCCCTAGAGTCAGACACGACTGCACAAATGTGCGGGGGAAACTTTTACCTTTTTAATAATGTTCTTGACTCATTGGTTTAATTGGGTTCTCTCTACCTAGTTTTAGGACTTGTGTGGAGAACAGGTCACATTTTAGGTCATATTGATGCAGAAATACTGAAAATTCAAAAGGGTTTACAAACTTCAAAGCACCACTGTAGGAATTATGCATAGGTGGTTCATCCATGTTGTGTAATTGGATGGTTATCTGGAGCTAGATGAGGTTCTATTTCTCCTGAAAGAAGTACTTGTTGATTTTGCTTCATTGCTGGAAATGTAGGTTGCTCACCATCAGAAGATGGTCCCAGGTCAGAAGATGGTCAAAATGCTACTGGGGAGGAACAGAGGATAAGTTCAACTAGCCCCAGATGTGATGACGCAGCTAGCTCAAAGCCGAAAGGACGGCTAGCGGCCGACGGTGCTGGTGGTGAACAACGAATCCAATGTTCTAAAGATCAACACACCATGGGAACCTGGAATGTAAGATCTATGAGCTAGGACAAATTGGATGTGGTTATTGGTGAGATATTCTGGAGGTGACAGACTCGACCATGGGGGAGCTGGGGATGGCGATGGCTGACAGGAAGCTTTGGCGTGGGCTGGTCCATGAAGTCATGAAGAGTCGGAAGCGACTGAATGAATAAGCAACAAAAACACGTGGCTTGCAGTTCCTTTTCCAACATAGGCCAGTAAAGCTATTTGACTGTGTGTCTGCAGACTTGGTCTCTCATACCCATGCTTTGTGTGACTTTTAAACTAGGTTGTCCAAATCCAGATCGTTTTGCGGGGCTTCCTGTAGAGATAGGATTCCATGGCCTATGCAGCTTGCGCAAGCGTTTGCTTGACAGCTGCTTTTGCTTTCCAAAGGTTTCTACATCTTAGGAGGAGGGTTCCTCTTCCATTAGGACTTTCAGAAAAGAGTAAAGTGTCAGTGCTCCCACTTGGTGATGGCACATTCTCCCCAGAGGTTTGATTGGCATTTCCCTTCATTCTTCTTATGCCATTTGATCTCCTAAATAGGTAGAATTGCAGTGGTGACTTTGGTTGGCTTATTTTTTTACCTTTCACAAATCATTTGGCTTTGGGAATTGTCTTCACAGAAATGATTAGTATTTATTTATTTATTTGTCATATTTGTCTACCGCCCATCTCGCATGCGACTCTGGGCGGCTTACAGATATTAAAATGACAAAACACTAAAAACACTACAATATAAATATAAGTATAAATACATAAAAATACAGATAAAAATATACAAATATAAAAATATAAAAATACGAAATATGAAATACAAAATTCAAGATGGCAATAAGATCTTATCCTTGGCACCATCATGTATAAAGTATGCATGCTTTATATTCACGATAGTACTTTGATACATAGAAATACCAAGTGAACTTGGACCCCAGTGTAATAACTTATAACCATTTCAAGTGTAAATAAGGTCTGGAAGAAATTGAGCTAATCTCTGCCTAATCTACAGTATATAGGTTTCACTTCTTTGGCTTTATGACTTCTTCTGTATAATTTTTGTAGGAAATCAAATAAATCAGAATGAATCTGCCTAAATTACCACTAACTTTCTGGTTGTGTAGAATCAGGTTTTACCAATGAATCTGTCTGAAGGAAACTGCTTGTCAGAGCTAAGGGAGTAGTGCCAGTTTCTTCAAAAGCTAGTTCTTCTTACTCTCATGTGAGTAAGCACTTCAGCAATCACATGACAAAGTAATTTACTCGCAATGTTGAAAATCTCTTCTTTAGTGGAACATCCTGAAGCGTGCATTTGAATTTAGTGTGCAAGTTGCAATCTGTAACTCTACCATTCTTAATCCCACCGCTGTTTATGTCAAGACAAGGTGGTTGGAGCTCCTGGCTGATGGACCTGGTGGGACGGATTAAGATGACAGCTGCAGCAGAGTTTCTCTTCCTTTGATTCAGGAGGAAGTCCTTGAGAGAGTCCGATCTGGGTGACCTGCACAGCACAGGGAGACTGTCAAGAGAAGGAGAAATGCCTTGCAAGGCTGGCATTGAGCAGAAGTTTGATGCAGGCGCTGGGTGTGCTTGCTGCCTTTGTGCTCCGCAGGAGAGCATTGTCTAGATATGATGCCCTCGGGAAAATTTAAAAGGTTCCAAAAGAAAAGGCACAAAGGATGCGGAAGTCATGCAGTATCCTGAATATCACAGGTTCCTGCTGTGGCTCCGAGGCATTCAGAAACAGCAGCCCAGCCATGCTGTTCGGGTAGCACCTCTTCTAGTACGATGACGTTCTCAGAGAGGGACTTAGAGCTTCACCCTCTCATATATGCAGAACGGAGCTGCTCTCTAGCCTGCTGATGAAGCGTGAGGAGAAACACGGCACTTGCTTCGCGGGTTGCTGCAGTCCAAACAAATCCCCTTAAGGATTAAGCAAGCATTCAAAACCTGATCTGTTTTACTGTTTCTTTTTATATATAAATTTATTGAAAGTTTTAACAATAAAGCCCTACATGGCATGGGTCCAGGTTACCTGAGGGACCGTCCCACCCCCATTACATCGACCCGTCCCACCCGGTCAGGCAGAGAAGGCATGTTATGGACCCCGTCCATGAGAGATTGTCGATTGGTGGGGCCCAGGAAGCGAGCCTTCTCTGCCGTGGCCCCCGCCCTGTGGAACACGCTTCCCCCAGAGGCGAGGCAGGCCCCCACTCTCCTGGCCTTCCGGAAAGGGGTAAAGACCTGGCTCTGCCATCTCGCTTGGGGCGGGAGGGGGGTAATCAATCCTGGGGGTGGTTAGCGCCCTAAAGAGGCCCCCGCATATTTATGAATTTAAATTAAGAACTTTTAATGTCGCCATCCTGGATTTTATATTTTATATTTATATTTTTATGAAGAATTTTGCTTTTATTGTATTTTAACCTGTAGTTATTTTAATTTTATTGTAAACCGCCCAGAGTCGCTCTTAGTGAGATGGGCGGTGACGAAATATGAAATATAATTAAATAAATAAAACAAAACAAAACAAAACTAAGGTCTCTCTTATAGTTCTTCTTTATCAGATCCAGCTCTGCAGAGACCTCCATCAGCCAAGACTGTGGTCCAACTTCCCACAACCGGGGGAGTTAGTTCCAACAAAGGCCACCCCCCTGGTCCCAAAGCCTAGCCTGTGCTATATCCAAAGAACAAAAAGGAAAAAGATTCATTAATCTGCCACTCGGGGGGTCAATGGGGCAAGCAGAAAACACCCTGCTTTTCATAACTCGCAGGAGAGCCTCTGTGCTGATGCTCTTCTCAACCTGGCCTCAGGCCTGCGAGAGCCATGAAGCAATGGAACAGCCTGCCTCCTGAAGTTGTGGGGGTATCCTGATTGACTAGGACTCGACCCGGAAGAGGTATAGAACTAAATAACTTTATTTAAAACAACAAACACAAGGCAATTCAATCAGAGGGCTTACTGAAATTGAGCAATTTATTGACAAGTCTCTTCAGCATGGTGACACGTCATGCTTGAAGGTGAAGACAGGCACAGTGACAAGGCAAGATTCTACGGCGCGAATCAAGGTGTCAGCAAGACCAGGTTCCGGAGCAAGGATCGCAGCAGCAGCGGGGCAAGATTCCGGGGCGGAGGTCGCAGTGACCACAAGGCAAGGTTCCGGAGCAGAGACTGAGGCGACAGCCAGGCAAGTTTCTGCGGCGGGAGTTAAGGCTGGTGCGGAAGCGCCGGCTGGCTTCGGCTCCTGGCTGTCCACTAGAGGCAAGTGCGGCAAGGGCTCAATGCCGGTTAGGGAATGCTCTTTGGTTGCGGTGGCAAGGTGGTCTGGGCGATTCTCTGGGTCCAGGCTTGAGGTTTCTGACAGTTGGTGAGAACGGTTGTCACCGACAACCTTCTCCTGTCTCTGGTGCCTTTTGATAGCGTCCAGTTCCCGCCTTCTGCGAACTGGAGCCAATAATCTTTCTTGCTGTTCGGCTCTTTTTGCCGCTCTCCTAGCTCGCGTGTTGATAAGTGGCTGCGCGTCCTCTTTGAATTTCCTCCAATTGGCGGTTCTGGATCCAACGCTGGTTCCTGTTTGATTTTCGTGCCTTCTTCATTTCTTCCTGCCTTTGCAATGGTCGACTCTCTCTCGCAACGGTCGGGTCCCCCTTCTCCGTGTCGGATTCAGACTCTATCCTTATACTATCCCCCCTGCAGGATCCTCTCTCTCCCGCATTTGTGGTCTGGGCTTGTGCGGGTATCACTGGTGATATTGCTGCACTCTTAGAGGTGCGTACACATTCAAGGAGTCCTCCCAGGAAAATTCATACGGTCCGTACCACTTCCACTCGATTAAGTACTAGAGGTGGCCCCAACGTATGCGGGAGTCAAGAATTTGGGCGACTTCATATTCACTCTCGCCGTTAATGACAACTGGAAGAGGCGGTGGCTTCCTGGTTCTGAGTGGGCTAGGCTCTGAAGCAGGGATTAGCAGGGACCTGTGAAAGACGAATGTGAGGAGGTGTGACAACCCTTAGTGTCAAAATTCCCAATTAAGAAATCTTTCAGGCAATTACACCAAAAGATTCATTTATTAAGGATCAGTACACTTCAGGTGAGGCAAAGCCTTGAATAAAGATTTTCATGTGTAAAGCTGCATTATCAAAATGTCCCTCTGACATCAGCCCTAGTTAAGACATAACAATTCATTTCCCACTCCAAGCAACCCTCCACCCGACAGAATGTCTGTTGAAAGAGCAGGTGCTTATCACAGTTCCTGGCAAGCTATGCTGGAATGCCAAGAGGGAGGCTAGCGTCTTGAAGCAATGAAATGCAGGGCCAGCAATCTACACATATACAGCATTCAGAGAAGCATGTCAGATGAACATGCGAGGCTGAAAGGAGGGAGGGTTAGTTGGAAGGCGACAGGGTTGATGATAGCATCCACGGGAAATGGCCCCAGGAAGTGGTGGTCCAGCTTTCTGGAAGGACGCGGGGAAGCCAAGTCCCTTGTGGACAGCCATGCTAGATCGCTGATTTTTAGTGGTTGCCTGCGATGATCGACGAAACACTTATAATCCTCCTTCGCCTTATCCAATTGTTTGTGGAGGATCTGATGACTGACCTGAAGCTCTTGGAGGAAGCGTTTCGTGGCCGGCACAGAAGAATCTGGGGTTGCTAAAGGAAATAGATGAGGATGGAGCCCATAATTGGTGAGGAATGGGGACATTTTGGTAAAGGTATGCTGCACGTTATTATATACAAACTCAGTTACTGCTAATAAATCTGCCCAGTTGTCTTATTGGAAGTTGACATAGCAGTGGAGGTATTCCTCCAGAATGTCATTTACTCTCTCTGTACCTCCATCTGATTCTGGGTGATAAGCAGACAAGTGACCTTGTACATTTAGATTTTTCAATAGCGCCCTCCTTAATCGGGCGGTGAACTGCGACTCCCGGTCAGATACCACACTCCTTGTCAATCCATGAAGCTTGAAAACATGTTGGACGCCATTTCTTGCGCTGTTGGCAGACCTGCACACGCAATGAAGTTGTCATTCCTCAGTGTGACTGTGACACTGAGGAAGAAGAAAACGAAACCCAAAGAAGAAACAAAACTTACCCTAGGCTGCAACAATCCCAATCTTGTGATGAACAGGTGCAAGTTCAAAAGTGCAACACCCGTGATCAATCTTGTGATGGGCGGACGCCAGACTCACGGACGCCAAAGAAGCAGGTGCGGAGCAACGAACCTGGAGATGA
This sequence comes from Charina bottae, assembly GCA_023362775.1. NCBI lineage: Eukaryota > Metazoa > Chordata > Lepidosauria > Squamata > Charinaidae > Charina > Charina bottae. The sequence goes on from JALMGJ010000014.1 coordinate 26,035,323, forward strand.
CCTGACAGCATGGGAAAATCCCGAGCAGCTGATTGGTGTTCCAGACTCACTTCCTTGTTCAACACCAAGCAGCGCAAGACAAAGGTGGGCAGATAAGTGCGCCCAGCAGTGGGAGCTCCAATTGGCTCCCGAAGAGAAATGCGGGCCAAGAGCAGGATAAAGGAGCGCAAGAGCAAGTGGACAACCGTTCCACATACCATACCGCAACTCCGGAAGGATCACAGCTAGAATCGTCAGAGAAGCCTCTCCCTGAAGAATTGGAGCCAGAGTCTCTTCTCATTTCTGAATCTACCCCAGCCGCAAAAGTAGCTCAGCTTGCTTCAGCATCAATAGGAGTGAGAACGTTAGCTCATAGCTTTTCAGGAAACTCCAGTGGGAAGGCTCCAGCATTGCTGGGTGATTGTCAGCTGGTGTCTTCAGCTTTGCAGTGTTCACTAGTCTTGCCGGGGCATTGCCTGGCCAATACAGCTAAGTACCTTGCTCAGCCTTGTGCGGTTCATCGCGTCAATTTTGGGTCGCCCCATTCTGTCCTTGGGGGGCTGCCAAGCCCACCATACCCAGTCCTCCAATACAGATAACACTGTATACAGACAGTGTTATCTAGTGGGGGTGATTTAGTTTGCCTTGCAGCTTCCATTCCATTGGTAGTGGTTCCAGTCCAGTCTGCCTTGAGGCTCCAGTCCAGTATCCCAGAGGAACCAGTCCAGTCGGCATTGCAGTTCCAGTCCAGTGTTCCAGAGGTTCCAGTCCAGTTTGCCTTGAGATTCCAGTCCAGAGTTCCAGAAGAACCAGTCCAGTCTGTGTTGCAATCCCAGTCCAGTGCTTCAGAGGAACCAGTTCAGCCTGTCTTGTGATTGCAGTCCAGGGGTCCAGAGGAGCCAGCCCAGTCTGCATTGCAGTTCCAGTCCAGTGTCCAGAAGAACCAGCCCAGATTATCCTGCAGTTCCAGTCCAGAGTTCCAGAAGATCCAGCCCAGATTATCCTGCAGTTCCAGTTCAGAGTTTCAGAGGATCCAGTCCAGTATATCTTGTAGTTCCAGTCTAGAGTTCCAGAGGAACCAGTCCAGTGTATCCTGCAGTCCAGTCTAGATTTCCAGGGGAACCAGTCCAAGCTTACCTGCTGTTCCAGTCTAGTGTTTCCAGAGAGCCAGCCCAGCCTTGTCAGCTTCAAGCAGAAGCCAAGTCTACCTCAAATCTCCTAGCCAACTTATCCAGAACTTTCGACACTTGCTGCTGAACTTAGTTGTGCTATCGCATAGCTGCATATATTCAAGTGCACCAATTGATCCAGTATTCTCCAATTGTATTATGGGACTACAATTTGTAAATAGTTTTCATTAATAAAACTATTTTATTAAAACGTTCTGGTGGTCAAAGTCCGAACAGAACAGAAGTGTGCAATTTTGGTCATGTTATCCACTATTACCAAAGTGGTCGTGGTGCCTTGGGAAGTCAGGAGGTCTGTAATGAAATCCATAGAGATGGCCTCCCATGGTTGTCCAGGTGTGGGTAGCAGCATCAGCAAGCCAGGAGGTTTCCTGGTTCGATACTTCGCTCTGCGACACTCCAGACAGGACATTACGTATTGCTTTATGTCATTCCGGATGTGTGGCCACCAGAACTCCCTAGAGACCAAATTCAAGGTTTTAAAAAATTCAAAATGACCTGCAGCGGGGTTGTCATGACAGAGCTGTAGAGCTAGTTCTCACAGTTATCCTGGGGGTACATAATAACGTCCTTGGAAACATAATGTGTACTGGATCCAGACCCAAGGAGTCGCTTGGTCTGCAGAGTTGTGCGAGCTCCTGTCTTTGTCTTGTTACAAATGGGTCCCTGTTTTGGTGTTCTTTGATTTGCTGTAGCAGGTCACAAGGCTCGGAAGTGGCGGCAAATTGGTAAACTGGAATGATGTTTTGAGGTGCTGAGGGCTCTCCCAACTGGTCATACTCCGGCTTCCTTGATAGGGCATCAGCTCACTGGTTCTGACCCCGTGGGATGTAAGTTACTCAGAAGTTGAACCATGAAAAAGAAGAGACCAGCGGATTTGCCACTGTTTCAGATTTCTTGCAGTTTTTAAATGCTCTAAATTTCGATGGTCGGTCCGGACTTCTATTGGATGGCGGGCTCCTTCTAGGTGATGCCTCCATGCTTCAACACCACCTTGATGGCCAGGAGCTCCTTGTCCCAGATAGTGTAGGCCTTCTCGGCGGATGCCAGCTTCCAGGAATGGTAAGCACAAGGACACAAGGTACCGGTTCTTGAGCCGACTTGTAGTAATATGGCCCCAATGGCCACATCCGACACGTCTGTTTCCACCACGAATGGCTGAGTGAGGTCCGGGTGTCACAAGATAGGTTTGGAAATAAAAGTGGTCTTTAGCTTCTCAAAGGCTCATTGTTCAGTGTCACCCCAACTGAATTTGGTCCTCTTTCACAATGGATTAGACCAGTGCTTTCCAAACTGCCGCTGTTGGCGACACACCAATGGCGGCAGCGGTGGTGGCGCGTGGGCGTGGTCGTGGTCGTGCACTGTGGCAGCGCAGGGGCGAGTGCGGTGGTGGCGTGCATGGCAGCGGCGGTAGCGGTGGCGGCCTCGTGTTTTCCACTAAAACCTGGAAGCGCTGATGGCATGCTGCTGATGCCGCCGTGCACGCCACTGTGCGTGCCCCCGCGCTGCTGTCGTGCACGTCCACTTCCGGGTTTTGTCGCGACACACTAAAGCAGAGCTTTCCAACTTTTTCATGTTGGTGACACACTTTTTAGACGTGCATCATTTCGCAACACACTCTTACAGCAGGGCATCATTTCGTGACACACTCTTACAGCAGGGCACAAGGCAGGCACTAGGACCTGCGCAGAATCACAGCAGGTTTGGAGGCAGCAAGGCACAAGGCAGGCACTAGGACCTGCGTGGAATCCTGGCAGGGCAGGTTTGGAGGCAGCAAGGCACAAGGCAGGCACTAGGACCTGCATGGAATCACAGCAGGTTTGGAGGCAGCAAGGCACAAGGCAGGCACTAGGACCTGCGTGGAATCCTGGCAGGGCTCGGAGGCGGCAGCACACACCCAGACACTGCAGCCGACACACTAACGTGTCCTGACACACAATTTGGAAAGCTCTACACTAAAGTGTCGCGACACAGTTTGGAAAGCTCTGGATTAGACAATGGTGTAGTGAGCTTGGTGAACCGCGGAATGAAATTGTAATAATTTGCGAATCTGAGTAGCCTTTGTACGTCTTTGGCCCAACGTGGAGGTTGCCAGGACTGTAATGCTTCCACCATGCCGGGTTCCATGGTGAGGCTGGTGTTGGAGATTCGGTGCCTCAGGAAGTCGATGGTAGACTGAGCGAACTGGCACTTTTCTAGCTTGGCGTACAAGTGGTTTTCCCAGAGACGTTGTAGAACTGTGCGCACATGTTGATCATGCCCCCGTGAAGAGGCGGAGAATATCAAGATGTTGTCTAGGTAGATGATCATGAATTGGTCGAGGAGGTCTCTAAACACGACATGCATGAAGTGCATGAACACTCCTGGCACATTGGACAGGCCGAATGGCATCACAGTATATTCAAAATGGCCGTAGCAGGTACGAAATGCCGTCTTCCATTCGTCCCCTTGTTGAATGCATACGAGGTTGTACGCCCCCTGCAGATCTAGTTTTGTGAATATCCAAGGCCCCCGGAGGCGTTCTAGTAGTTCCGAAATCAACGGAAGGGGGTAGCGATTCTTGATGGTGATAACCATCCCAGTAACCACCCAGAGTCTACCGTGGTAGAGATGGGCGGTGATAAATTTGATAGATAAATAAATAAATAAATAAATAAATAAATAAATAAATAAATATCATTCAACCTCCGGTAATTGCAACACAGATGTAGCTACCCTGACTTCTTCTTTACGAACAGTCCAGGGGCTGCTACTGGTGAGGTGGAGGGCCGGATAAAACTTTTTCTCAAGTTGGCTTCCACGATGTCCTTAAGAGCCACCCTCTCTGGCTCTGACAGTGAATAAATATGCCCTGATGGAAGTTTGGCCCCAGGGACCAGGTCAATAGGGAAGCCATAGGGGAAGATTCTATGGCGGGAATCAAGGCGTCAGCAAGACCAGGTTCTGGAGCAAGGATCACGGTGGCAGCGGGGCAAGATTCCGGGGCGGAGGTTGCAGTGACCGCAAGGCAAGGTTTCAGAGTGGAGATCGCGGCAGCAGCAAGGCAAGGTTCTGAAGTGGAGATGGTAGCAACAGCAAGGCAGGGTTCTGGAACGGAGATTGCTGCGGCAGCAAGGCAAGATTCCAGAGCGGAGACTGAGGCGACAGCCAGGCAAGTGTCTGCGGCGGGAGTTAGGGCTGGTGCGGAAGCGCCATTCCTCCATTTCTGAGGGCAACTTTGCCCATCCAAAGGAAGTCACCTTGCTTCTGCATGCGAGAGAACATTAATCTACAGTACATTAGATTGCTCTGAGGCATTGGTTTAGAGTACAGTGTTTTTGCACATCCTTGAATTCCTGGCATGAAGAACGCCCCCTGGACTCACAAGGAGAGGACCATCAGCGCTGTGTTTTTGTGCTCATATCTAGCCTTCCTCTCGAGCAGACCTTATCAACACCACCCCATCAGGTCATTTCTAGCTGGATGCATCTGACTATTAGGCCTCTCCATAATCTCCCAGCCACGGACCCCACAAACTGCTTCTCTAGCCCAATCTCCCATGTCAGGTGGCCACCTCTGGTCTCCGTACCCAGCAGGCACTGCTTGATCTCCCTCCTCAATAGAGACTGGGACTGGCCTCAGGAAAAGTAGCTTTGTGTCAGGTGTTGCACTTCTCTTAATGAACAGCTGTTCTTTTGCACTTCCTTCCCAAAGACTATGTGGTGGAGGTCTGTAGCTTGAATCATGTCAACTGGATTTCTATTTTCTCAGTGGAAACGTTTCGCTCCTTATCCAAGGAGCTTCTTCAGTCGGGGTGATGACTGAAGAAGCTCCTTGGATAAGGAGCGAAACGTTTCCACTGAGAAAATAGAAATCCAGTTGACATGATTCAAGCTACAGACAATTCCAGCTGGATGACTGAGAACCTTCATAGACATATGTGGTGGAGGGTTCTCCACTGGAGCCAACAACCACTGCTACTTCCTTTCCAGAGACCCAGGTGCAAAAGGTCCAGATCACTCCTTTGGGGAGTTGGCGCTTTGTTGGGCAGACAGTGCAGAGGACACATTCTCTGAAGCATCAACGTTCAGTAGCCTGTATAACCCTTATTTTTGATATTTTCACTTGTGACACAGTTTGGTGCTCATCCGCAGAACTGAGGGTTTGTTGCCTATTCCTGCTTAGATGACCGGGTTTTGGTTGCTCACTCCCAGTCTTAGCTTCTCTGCTTGGTACTGCCACTTGGGGGTAACAAATCCATTTGAAGAAGTCTCACCTCTTTCCTTCTCAAGGGAATTTATTTTACTTAAATGTATTGAAACTTCCTCGGGCCTTTGTTGGAGGACTGCCTTCCCATGGAACTGCTTTGGCTGAATCTCTAGCCTCACTCACTGGATAACCTTGAGGTCAATAATGCTTGTCTACTTTCTCGTCTCTCTTTTACCTGCATGCGTTATATCAAACTCCGCTGCTGGCATTGTCTGGGAGACAGTCGCTCCTGCCAGATGTATGGGTGGCTGCTACTCTCTTCTAGAGCCAGTGCAAATTTTGCTTCACTGGTGGATGGAATGAAAGAACCGTTTGGGTGGCTCACATTCACGTCCCTGCCCTCATCAGTCATCATCATGATGGACACTTCCATCCTCAGGTGTGTCTCATTATTTGCTCCAGATGAATGGTTATTGAGCTGTAGAAGAAAGCAGTACGCATGTATATCAGCCTGAAATGTGAGCGGCATTTGATGGTACTGCCTCTCCCTATATCATCCCTATTGGGATTGACAAGATGTCTGTAATTTGGCACCTCAACGATCAGGTTGGAACAAAGCCCCTTGCCTTCTAAATATGGGATTTGTGGCTAAAACAACTCATGTATGGATTGTTTCAGCCAGTCACCTTGAATAAGAGTCCCCCTTGGGGGAGTTGGGCGGTGATAAATCCAATCACTAACTAACTAACTAAATAACTGCCCAGAGTCCCTCTTTTTGGGGGAGATGGGCAGTGGTACAAATTTGAAAAATAAAAAATAAATAAAATAAATATGCCAAGTGTATTGTTTTCACCTCTCTTCAAAAAGTGCTGACACTCATCCACTGATTTCCTGGCTAGAAATGTCACAAGACTGCCACAGAGTGCATTTTGGCCTTAGCTCTCTCAGAAATAGGGTGCTTCACTTCCAGACAGGTACTGTAATCTGTTTTAGCTGTTTCCTTTGATCCCACTACTGGTCAGAATTCATTCATTCATTCATTCATTCATTCATTCATTCCTCACATTTCTTCACCGCCCATCTCGCCAAAGCAATTCTGGGCGGTTTACAATCAGATTAAAATAATAAAAGATTAAAATACCATAAAAACAGATTCATCCTAAAAATATAAATATAAAATATAAAATCTAAAATCCAAGATGGAGAAACAACAGTCTCAATTAAATTCCTCCAAGAATGGTGGTAGAGATCTATTAGGGCAGCACCAAGGGCATCCTCATAAACCGTTGATGCCTTTGCAAAATCTGGTACACACCCCTTCTTAAACGATTGAGTTGCCAGTTTCACTGTCTCCCTGCTAACCAGTGTAGCTCGTATAGCAGGGGTATTATAGATGTGCCTCTAGCTGCTCACACTGCTTCATTCTGGACCAGCTGCAGCTTCCAAATGGTTTTCCATGGTAGCCCCATCTAGAATGCATCGGATTACTCCACACATGAGGTGACCAAAGCATGAGACACTATGAGAAGGAATTCTGTCCAGAAAAGGGCACAATCTGTGTAGTGCACAGCTGAGTATTATCAGTGTACTGATGGTACCCGACCCCATGTTGATGAATGGTTTCATTCAGTGGTTTCATGCAGGCGTTAAACAGAAGAGGTGACAGTATTGAATGCGGAGGCACCCTGCAAACCAGGGGTTTTAAGTGAGACCTCTCCCCCACCAAGCCATGGAGAAAGGAGGAGAACCACTGCAACACTGTCTCTGGGTCAGTCTTTTGAGGTAGTCCAGATCAGGAAACAGACTCCACAAAAAGACTAGAACTAAGCTTTTTTGAGATATGTTATATTAACAGAATCTTACAAATGTAATTGTGTTTTTCCTCCCTCTTATGCCCCAGTGAATCAGTGTCCTGTCTAGCTAGACACAACCCAGAAGAGGTGTAGAAATGAAACAAACTTTATTTCACAATAACAATAATAAGGCAATTTCCCCCAAAGAGCTTACTTGAAATTGAGCACAAGTTACTAAGAAGGCAGTTCCGTGTGAGGCAGCGAGGCGCGCACAGAAGCTGTCAAACACTGCGACCAGATGAGAGTTCAATGTAGGGTCAGGCTTGGAGGCAGACTGGCGCGGTGGCAAGACATCTCGCAGCGGGAATGGAAGCGGCTGTGAGGCAAGGTCCAGTGGTGGAGATTAAGACTGGCGCGGACACCTCGTTTGGTTTGAGCTCCTGATCGCCCGCTGGAAGCAAGTCTGGTGAAGGTTTGCTGCAGGGCTGGGAAGGCTCTTCTGACGCAGCAGCAAGGTCAGTTTTGACGACGCGATTTTCGTTGTCTGGGCTCGGAGTCTGTGACGGCTGGCGAGAATGGTTGTCTCCAACAACCTGCTCCTGTACCTGGTGCCTTTTTATCCTTTCACTTTCCCGCCGCTTGCGGACGGTAGCCAATCGCCTCTCTCGCTGCTCAGTTCTTTTTTCCGCCCCCTGGGCTTGTGTGCTGATAGGTGGCTATGCCTCCTCTTCTGAACTTCCTCCAATCATCAGCTCCTGTTCAGTTTTCATGCCTTCTTCCTCCCTTCCTGCCTTTGCAACGGTCGGCTCTCCCTCCTCCGTGTCGGATTCAGCCTCCGTCCTGACAATCGGAGGAGCCAGCCTGAGACTCTTTCTAACACTGTCTCCTTTCCCAAGGCTCAAGGAATGCTTCTGCCCTTTTTCCTTTTGTAACAGCTCCTGACCCCTTCATGGATCACTGCCTTGTCGTGGCGAAGGGGCTTGTGTAACTCAATGAGGTCAGGTCAAGACGGACAGGTCATGATGGAGAGTTCTGACAAAACGTGGTCCAAAATTGGAGGAGGGAATGGCAAACCACTCCAGTATCCTTGCCAAGAAAACCCATGGACAGTATCAAAAGGCTAAAAGATATGACGCTGGAAGATGAGCCCCTCAGGTCCGAAGGTGTCCAATATGCTACTGGGGAAGAGCGGAGGGCAATTCCGAGTAGCTCCAGAAAGAGTGAAGTGGCTGGGCCAAACCCGAAAGGACGCTCAGTTGTGGATGTGTCTGGAAGTGGAAGGAAAGTCCGATGCTGTAAAGAACAATATTGCATAGGAACCTGGAATGTAAGATCAATGAATCAAGGTAAGCTGGATGTTGTCAAACATGAGATGACAAGATTGAACATCGACATATTGGGAATCAGCGAACTAAAATGGACAGGAATGGGCGAATTTAATTTAGGAGACCATTATATATACTACTGTGGGCAAGAATCCCTTAGAAGAAATGGAGTAGCTCTCATAGTCAATAAAAGAGTAGGAAAGGCAGTACTGGGGTACAACCTCAAAAACGACAGAATGCTTTCAGTTCGAATCCAAGGCAAACCATTCAACATCACAGTAATCCAAGTCTATGCCCCAACCACTGATGCCGAAGAAGCTGAAGTTGACCGGTTCTATGAAGACCTACAACACCTTCTAGAACTAACACCAAAAAAAGATGTCCTTTTCATCATAGGGGACTGGAATGCCAAAGAAGGAAGTCAAAAAATAACCGGAATAACAGGCAAGTTCGGCCTTGGAGTACAAAATGAAGCAGGGCAAAGGCTAATAGAGTTTTGTCAAGAGAACACGCTGGTCATAGCAAACACTATTTTCCAACAACACAAGAGACGACTCTACACATGGACATCACCAGATGGTCAATACCGAAATCAGATTGATTATATACTTTGCAGCCAAAGATGGAGAAGCTCTATACAATCAGCAAAAACAAGACCTGGAGCTGACTGTGGCTCAGATCATGAGCTTCTGATCACAAAATTTAGGCTTAAATTGAAGAACGTAGGGAAAACCACTAGACCACTCAGGTATGACCTAAATCATATCCCTTATGAATATACAGTGGAGGTGAGGAATAGATTTAAAGGATTAGATCTGGTAGACAGAGTGCCTGAAGAACTATGGATAGAGGTTCGTAACATTGTACAGGAGGCAGCAACTAAAACCATCCCAAAGAAAAAGAAATGCAAGAAAGCAAAGTGGCTGACTGATGAAGCTTTACAAATAGCTGAGGAAAGAAGGGAAGCAAAAGGCAAGGGAGAAAGGGAAAGATATAAGGAACTGAATGCAGATTTCCAGAGAATAGCAACGAGAGATAAGAAGGCCTTCTTAAATGAACAATGCAAAGAAATCGAGGAAAACAATAGAATAGGGAAGACTAGAGATCTCTTCAAGAAAATCGGAGATATCAAGGGAACGTTTTGTGCAAAGATGGGCATGATAAAGGACAAAAAAGGCAGGGACCTAACAGAAGCAGAAGAGATTAAGATTAAGAGATTAAGAGATTAACCGCCCAGAGTCCCCCTTGGGGGAGTTGGGCGGTGATAAATCCAATAAATAAATAAATAAATAAATAAATAAGAGGTGGGAAGAATACACAGAAGAACTATACAAGAAAGATCTTAATATCCCTGATAAATACGATGGTGTGGTCACTGACCTTGAGCCGGACATCCTAGAGAGTGAAGTCAAGTGGGCCTTAGGAAGCATTACTAACAACATCATTGGCGATCACTCGTAGCCGAGTAAGATTGTCTTCCAAAGGTAAAATTTTAACGGTGGATCCGTAAGTGGCTGTAAAGGCCAATTTTGGATCCGCACAACCTCCCACAATGAGGGCATAGGTTTCCGGGTGGGAGACGGTCATGATGAGGGTCTGCCTGACGTGCCTTCCTTTTAGCTCTTTTATCCTTTTCGCCCTGTACTCGTGTTTCTTCAAAGTCCATAGCGCCATTAATAAAGGATGACCTCCAATTGAAACGCTCATGAGTTAGGGCTTCCCAGTTCTCAATGCTGATATTACATTTTTTTAAATTAACTTTGAGAGTATCTTTGAATCTCTTTTGCTGTCCACCAATATTCCGTTTTCCATTCTTAAGTTGGGAGTAAAGTAGCTGCTTTGGAAGACGATGGTCAGGCATTCGAACAACATGACCGGTCCAGCGAAGTTGATGTTGGATGATCATTGTTTCAATGCTGGTGGTTTTCGCTTCTTCTAATACGCTAACATTAGTCCGCCTATCTTCCCAAGTAATTTGCAGAATTTTTCGGAGGCAGCGTTGATGGAATCTTTCAAGAAGTTGGAGGTGGCGTTTGTAGAGGGTCCATGTTTCACAGGCGTACAGAAGGGTTGGTAGTACAATGGCTTTGTAAACAAGCATTTTGGTCTCCCTGCGAATGTCCCGATCCTCAAACACTCTACGCTTCATTCGGGAGAAAGCTACACTCGCAGAGCTCAGGCGATGCTGAATTTCAGCGTCGATGTTGGCTTTTGTAGATAGATGGCTGCCGAGATAAGAAAAGTGATCGACATTTTCTAGTGACACACCTTTAAGCTGGATTGATGGCGCTGCGGAGGGATTGGTTCGAACTTGCTGGTAAAGCACTTTGGTTTTTTTAATGTTAATCGAGAGGCCGAGTTTTTCATATGCTTCTGCAAAGATGTTTAGGATAGTTTGAAGATCTTCCTCGGAGTGTGCACAGACTACGTTATCATCAGCATATTGAAGTTCTATAACAGAAGTTGCAATTACCTTATTTTTTGCTTTCAGCCTACTAAGATTAAAAAGCTTTCCATCTGTTCGATATATAATTTCTACACCAGTAGGAAGTTTCTCTTCAACAAGGTGTATAATCATAGCGATGAAGATAGCGAATAAGGTTGGAGCAATAACACATCCCTGTTTAACGCCGGATTCCACTTTAAATGGATCGCTTTGAGAGCCATTGTTATTCAGGATTGTTGCCATCATGTCGTCATGGAGTAACCGCAAGATGTTCACAAATTTATCAGGGCATCCGATTTTCAGAAGGATGGTCCAGAGAGCAGTACGATTTACAGTATCAAAAGCTTTAGTCAGATCAATAAACGCCATGTACAGAGGGCGGTTTTGCTCCTTGCATTTTTCTTGAAGCTGTCGTGCAGTGAAGATCATATCCACTGTTCCCCTGGAAGGGCAGAAGCCATTTTGCATTTCAGGGAGGATGTCTTCTGATACAGATAGGAGACGGTTTGCGATGATCTTTGCCAGGATTTTGCCTGCTGTGGCTAGAAGGGAGATGCCTCGATAGTTTCCACAGTCTGTTCTATCACCCTTTTTAAAGAGAGTGATAATTATGGCATCCCTAAAGTCTGCTGGAATCTCCTCCCTCATCCAGATTTTTTCGATGAGCTTATGAAGTTGTTGTGTAAGTTCAGGCCCGCCTTCTTTAAAGACTTCAGCAGGAATCCCATCAGGTCCACTAGCTTTGTTATTTTTCATTTGTTTAGTGGCTTTACTGACTTCCTCCAAACTAGGGGGTACTGCAAGCTCATCTCTTATTTGTTTTTGCGGGATTTGCAAGAAGACTTCATCAGCCACAGTAGAGTGACGATTAAGGAGATTGTAGTAATGCTCTTTCCAGCGCAGTGCAATAGACTCTTTGTCCTTTAGAAGCTTAGCACCATCTACTGAGCGTAAGGGATTTGTACCATGGTTTGTTGGTCCATAGATGGCCTTTATGGCATTAAAAAAGCCCCGTGCATCATGAGCATCTGCAAAATGTTGGGTTTCTTGGGCTTTTTTTATCCACCATATGTTCTTAAGTTCTCTAGTTCTTCTTTGGACTTCTGCCTTTGCACTGGCGTAGATTTTTTTCTTAACGGCACAGTTAATATCTTTTTGCCATATCTGGAAGGCTTTCCTTTTCTTGTCAATAATATGTTCAATCTCACTATCGTTCTCATCAAACCAGTCCTGATGTCTCTTAGTCTGGTATCCGATAGTTTGTTCACAGGCTGAAATAATAGAAGTCTTCAATTTAATCCAGTGTTCCTCAACATTTTCAGGAAGTTCCATAGGCAGATGTTCCTTGAGAGTTGATTGAAAGCAAGCTCGTTTAATAGGATCTTGAAGGGCCAGTGTATTCATTTTACGCCTTGGTTTTCTTCCTTGGAGCCTACGATGAGGGACAATCTTTATGGCCATCGTGGATCGAATTAATCGATGGTCTGTCCAGCAGTCATCGGCGCTCGTCATGGCTCTGGTGAGAAGTACATCACGGCGATCTCTAGCACGGACAATTACATAATCTAAAAGATGCCAGTGCTTCGACCGTGGGTGCTTCCATGATGTTTTAAATTTATTTTTCTGGCGAAAGAGTGTGTTAGTAATGACAAGGTTATGCTCTGCACATTTAGTCAGAAGTAAGATTCCATTTGTGTTGCTGTTGTCAACTCCTTCTTTCCCAATGATCCCTGGCCACAAATCAAAATCACGCCCAACTCTTGCATTGAAATCGCCCAGGAGGATAATTTTATCCTCCTTTGGTATCTCTGATAAGATGGTGTCCAGCTGGGTATAAAATTTTTCCTTGATATCCTCATCTGCATCTAGTGTTGGTGCGTAAGCACTTAGGATAGTTGCCTGTTGGTTTTTGGCGAGTTTTATTCGCAGAGTTGAGAGTCGTTCGTTAATCCCAGTGGGAACTTCTGACAAGAGCTTCACAATGTCGTTTTTGATAGCAAAGCCTACCCCATGTATTCGTCGTTCTTGTTCAGGCAGTCCTTTCCAAAAGAAGGTATAACCTCCTTTTTCTTCCTTCAACTGTCCTTCTCCTGCTCTTCGAGTTTCTTGGAGTGCTGCTATATCAATATTAAAACGTCTCAGCTCCCTTGCAATAATGGCAGTCCTACGTTCAGGTCGTTCACTATCCATATTGTCTTGCAGTGTCCGTATATTCCATGTTCCAAAATTCATGTGTTTTTTACGACCGCTAGATGGTGACCCCACTGGTCGCGGTAATCCAGTCAGGGAGAAAATGAGGCAGACTATGTTTAGGGCACCTTTTCTAGCCCCCTCCCCATATGGGGTGAGCAGAGTGGATCCTAAATAGGGCTGCTCAGTCATGGATACAGCTGCCGAACTACTCAACTGCCTCGATCCTTGAGTCAGGGCGACTGAATCCGTATCCACCGCCCATGTGCTGGTCCATGACTAGGAGCTTCCGGATTTCACAGTCCTGCCCCCGTTGCCATTCGTCAGTCGCCATGGGACTTTTGGTTGTTTTGGGTTTGGTGTGGTTGGAAGACGCCTGTGCGTGAATTTGTTTTATGTGTGGAGATCGGTGCACAACGATCAGCACACAACCTTCACAGAAAAAGGTTCTAATCCAATGGCATGGATACCATGACGATTGGTGACCTTTTGTCTGCTGCAGCCTTCATCCGCCTTCGCAGCCGTTGTAACAATACACCTTGTTATCTTCCGCCTGTTCTGCCGTTGAGGACTTTCTTGGATCGTTCTTTGTCTGGTTCCTCCCCCTGGACCTTACCGCCATGGGTGACCCTGCCAGGAGTACATGACTCCCGACGGCTTCGCTCACAGGGTTCATTGGGAACACACAAGCCCACTCACCACAACAAGGTGACGATCCAGCGAGTGAGTACTAACAACAAAGCTAGTGGAGAAGACAGTATCCCAGCTGAGCTATTTAAAATCCTAAAAGATGATGCTGTTAAAGTGCTGCACTCAATATGCCAACAAATTTGGAAAACTCAACAGTGGCCACAGGATTGGAAAAGGTCAGTTTACGTTCCAATTCCAAAGAAGGGCAATGCCAAAGAATGTTCAAACTACCGTACAATTGCGCTCATTTCACATTCTAGCAAGGTTATGCTCAAAATCCTACAAGCTAGGCTTCAGCAGTATGTGAACCGAGAACTACCAGAAGTGCAAGCTGGGTTTCGAAGAGGCAGAGGAACTAGAGATCAGATTGCCAACATTCGCTGGATCATGGAAAAAGCAAGAGAGAGGATCCAACCATGTGTCACGTCCCAGGAGGACTTAACCAACAGGAGGGACATGGGTCTAATAAACAGGTGGCCAAACTAACAATCACAAAAATCCTGTCTACTTTCTCAGAAGGTACAGAATCAAATACTTCCCAGGTAGCCTGATAAGACCATGCCTTGGTCTACTCAACAGGGCATCCCCAGAGCAATCTTATCTACTAGATGCCTAGAATAATCTTCACAGTGACTAGATATTCCAGGGTCACTTTAAACAGGGCTTCTGGCTGACTAACTGCAGAGGTTGTAAAAGTGGAAAAATAATGACATTTTGCAACTCTTATCGCCATGGCGTAATCCCTTACATGTGCTCAGATCAATGAGAGGCCATAAAACCTTCCGGGCACACCAATACAGAATGACAAGTTGTTAGCAGCAATGAGAATAAAGATAAAACAACTTTTTCCAAAAGGTGGGCAAGTTAAATCTGGACTTAAATGTAATTTAAAAATAATAATTGAAAGATAAAAAAAATCCCACAAGCTCGTGGGACTCACTAGTCTTTTACTAGAAGCCCTGATTATTAATTACTTTGATATTTGATATATTTGATATCGGAAGGCTCTTAAGACCTGGCTCTGCCGCCTGGCCTGGGACAACGGAGGTGGTAGTGCCTCCTGGGGTTGGCTGGCCCCGTAGCAATAAGACCTATGCTGCGGTCCCCAATTACATCTTGGATTCTATTTTATTTTATTTTATAACTGGATTTTTATACATTTTCTACTCTGTTTGATTTTAAGTATTGTAAATTTTTAAGTCTTTAATTATTGTAACCCGCCCAGAGTCCCTTGTATGGGAGATGGGCGGGGAATAAATTAAATAAATAATAAATAATAATAATAATATTTCTCATTTGAAGGGGCAGCATGATTGATTAGAGTCAGAACCGGTGGTTGTCTATTTAGATAACACCCCTGACTCTGAAGTGGTTCTGATATTGGACTCTGCGCCAGATTGCAGCAGCTGCATGTAGGGAACGTTGGAGAAAGAACAAATAGTGCTGTGTATTGTGTTGGCTGTGTCCTAGGCAGAGCAAGAGGTGTGTGTGCGTATGTGTATTGGGGGTGGGGGTGGGGGGAGGAAGACAGAGTAGGGGAGGAGGAACAAAACTATCCGATTCTGTAAATCTGACACTGAAAAACAAACATTGCAAACAGAATAAACAGTTCTGACCTTCCATTTTGTAGAAATATTTAGCAGGGACAATCCATTGAACAGCTCTTGTCCATTTCCACAAAAGATATCCTGATGGATTGCAGAAAAAAACCTCATAGTTTCAACATTGACATCATCATCTTGGATCTAGGAATGAAGTTGCCGGTTTGCCAGCAGTTCTTCGGGTCATACTGACACCTGTGCTATGGTAGAACTCCTGAGTTGGCTGCCAGCGAGGATGTGCCCAGCGTCAATCATCTCCTTTGGCAGCAAGAAATGGTGGTGAGTCAGCAACTCTGCTCCTTTGAGCAGAGGCCAGAGAAATGCAGAGGAATCACCATTGGAGAGGAGTGAGGAAACCTCTGATGCCCAAACGTCAGACCGACCGAAAGGATCAGTGGGTCTCCCAAGCTTCTGATTGGAAGACTGTGGCATCACAGGGGGCTTCACGGGATGTTCTTGTCATCTTCCAACTGAACGGTCCATCCTTCTCTGGTGTTTGGGTTCTGTCCATCCATTGCACTCTCTCGCGTTTTTGTTCAGGGGGAGTTTTGCTGACAATGCTTACTCAGAAAGGATGGGATCTGAATGATTTCCACTTGCGTGTGATAGGCTCGGGATCATTGACTCATGGAAAAATGTAGTTAATTGAATGTTTATTTTCAATATTGTGTTTATGATCATATTATAATATCCAAGATTTCCTATAGTTCTATTAAGTAGAATAAATTTGAATATTTATAAATTCTAAATGTTATAAGCTTATGATGCACATTTTTTTCTCATAAAGGTGCTCTTGTCTTCTTCTTGTCTAATGGATGGGGGATGCTCCAGGTCCATTGCCTTTGTTTTGCTGGGAAACCGAGACTCAGGCAGGGGACTCAAAGTCTCTTGCTCTCCAAGTCCACCAGGACGGGCCGAGGGACTGGTTGATTATGTGCCGCTAGGTCACTGTTGGCTCTTAGTGACCACACAGATGGATTTTCTCCTTGACGATCAGTCCCTGGCCTGATCCTTCAGGTCTCCCAACGGTGCACTCATTGCCACCGCAACTGGGTCCGTCCACGTTGCTGCCGGTCACCCTCCAGCTGTGTTCTCTCGACTGAGTGGCTTTGATAAATGCTCAGGGCCTCCGTGGCAACACGTGACTATGGCAAGGAGGAAGACGCGCAAGGCTGTGGGCCCCGTGCAACCATCCAGGAGAAGCTGTGCAGTCTGGATGTGACTTGAGCGGAGCAGGACAGTGACAGGCTCACTAAGCAACTCAGGACTTAAAGGGGTGGACAGCTTGTACTTCCATTCTTGTGGCAGCCACTGCCTTAGCAAGCTGACCAAGCAGCCCCCATATGAAGTTGTAATATGGTGTGTCTATTGGGGTGCAGCATGTTTTGTGAACACAACTGTGTGCAGGTATGGCTAACCGGGTTTAGGGTTAGGTGTGTGCTGTGTGGATCTGAGCAAAGGCTGCTTCAAAGGCTGTTATGAAATTGCTCCACGAGGCTGACCAGCCCTGGATTCCGAGTCCAGCCAGCATCTTCCCGCCGCTTCTTCCAAGGAAGTCCCGCTGCCTCCCGGTTTGCCAGGCTCGGGAGACAAGGAGCCCCCTCCCCCCAGTGCAAGCAGCCTCCTGCTCTTGCTCTCAGGGTAACCGACCCCGCTTTCTCCCCGGTCACGTGACCCTCTTCCGTTCCCGTCAACAGAGCCACCGCCTGCGGCTCGGGGAGCAGGAAGGACGCAACCCCGGGCACTCGAGAGTTGCAGACGCACCGCGAGGAAGCGCTCCCCCGCCGCCGTCGGTTGCGGCTGAGCGGGATGGCGGCTCCCCTGCGGAGCCTGCTGCTTCTGCCGCTTAATGCGGCTTGGTCTGTTACGGTCATCCTGGTACCTGTTGCCCATTTTATCTCCAGGGTCTCCCTGCCAGAAGGGGAGGAAGGGAAGGCAGGGACCGGTTTGCTGCCTCTCCTTCCCAACCTTTGATTCCCCTTGGAAGGAGGCAAACGGGCGCCGGTCTCAACCCCGGGACCCACCCGCAGCTGTTCCTAGAGCCGCCCTCCAGCGGGGGCGGAAGGCTCCGCAGCCTCAGAACGGGAGCGGCTGCCTCCCTCTGCTCTGCCCGCCACTCTCGGCAGAAGCCGCTCCCTTAGCAGTGGATCTGATCTCTTGGACCTTCTCCGGGCAGGGGCACTTGCTGTTCCGGGAAGGCTCCCAGAATCGCCGTCCCGCTCGAGCTCGTAAGGAATGCAGGCAAGGCGTGTCTCTCAACAGAAACCTTTGCGAAGCGCCACCCCTGCGGAGCAGAGGGGCCTCGGTGTCTGTGGGGTTGCACTATAACAGCTGTGGCCTGTTTGTGGTGAGGGGCTTCCATCCCTGCATGGCATTGCTTTGCCCAGAAGAAAAGACAGGCCTTGCCAGGTACACCACTTTTGGGCACCTTTGGACGGCGTCCCAAGGGCGAAACCTCTCCCCTTCAACTTTTCATGCACTTGTGTGATTGTGATGCCACCCGACATTCACAAGGCTGGCAGCCGTTTCCCAGGCAGGTCATATACATCCCTGTGACTCGAGCAGGATCCTCCTCTGCCAGGAGGGAGACGCGCACAGACCGACCGACCAATACCCGTGATCTGGGGAGGGAAGGGAGCCCAAGTCCTCCAACCTCCGACTGAAGGCAGGGAGGAGCGCTGTCCAGGTAACCACCTGGCCCAGCGGTAACTCCTATTCCAAGGGAATAGGAAAAAGGGAACTGTGCTGAGCTGAATTTCTTTTTAAACTTCGCTAAAGTTTAAACAATAGCTAAACTATTGGACTTCTTCAGATTCTGAGTCACCCTTCAGGCCGAGCAGATGCCTGAGTTACGCCCTGCAAGATGGTCAGATTCAACCAAATCTCTCAGCATTCCCCCTTGTTTCTGCAATTCTTTTAATGCTACTTATTTAAAGATACCTGTAGCTTGAATCATGTCAACTGGATTTCTATTTTCTTAGTGGAAACGTTTCGCTCCTTATCCAAGGAGCTTCTTCAGTCTGAGCAAAGTTGGTAAGGGAATCCTAAATATGTTCCTAGGTAGCTGTGTGACCTTACACCTGGGGCTAGGTCATGGTTATATTGAGATGTAATTTTTAAGTCCTTTTATCATCTAAAGGAGGGTCGTTAAAATCACCATGCTGCTGTTGAGCTTCTGAAATGGTCTTAATCTTCCTAGGCACAGAAGACAAAACGGGGAGGAAGATGGGGGAGAGTTTGTGCCTGAGGCCCCCACCTCTATTCAAGGAAGGATTTTCCAAGTTGGCATAAATGGATTCCTTGACCCCTCTCTCAAACCACCTATCTTCTCTGTCTAAAATGTGAACATTAATGTCCTCAAATGAGTGTCCTTTTTCTTTTAGATGAACACCACAGGACCAGAGTCAGCAGTTTATCTTCATCTAAAAGAAAAAGGACACTCATTTGAGGACATTAATGTTCACATTTTAGACAGAGAAGATAGGTGGTTTGAGAGAGGGGTCAAGGAATCCATTTATGCCAACTTGGAAAATCCTTCCTTGAATAGAGGTGGGGGCCTCAGGCACAAACTCTCCCCCATCTTCCTCCCCGTTTTGTCTTCTGTGCCTAGGAAGATTAAGACCATTTCAGAAGCTCAACAGCAGCATGGTGATTTTAACGACCCTCCTTTAGATGATAAAAGGACTTAAAAATTACATCTCAATATAACCATGACCTAGCCCCAGGTGTAAGGTCACACAGCTACCTAGGAACATATTTAGGATTCCCTTACCAACTTTGCTCAGACTGAAGAAGCTCCTTGGATAAGGAGCGAAACGTTTCCACTAAGAAAATAGAAATCCAGTTGACATGATTCAAGCTACAGACAATTCCACCTGGATGACTGAGAACCTTCATAGACTTATTTAAAGATACTGAAATCAGTCAGGTAAACTAGACCATTGGGAAGTAAGAGTCTCAAAATATTTTATCTTCATCTTAATAATAGTCAGATCTTACAATCTAAATCAGAGCTTTCCAAACTTTTCATGTTGGTGACACACTTTTTAGACATGCATCATTTCGCGACACACTCTTACAGCAGGGCATCATTTCATGACAAACTCTTACAGCAGGGCACAAGGCAGGCACTAGGACCTGCGTGGAATCCTGGCAGGGCTCGGAGGCAGCAGCCGCCGCGACACACCCAGACACTGCAGCCGACACACTAACGTGTCCCGACACACAGTTTGGAAAGCTCTGATCTAAATGAAGAATTATCTCTCCATTGAGCAAATTTCTCAGTGCTCTCCTCTTCATAAAAATGTACAACTGAGAAGGGAAAAATAGTGGATATACCTTGTGGGTGGAAGAAGGCTTGCAAATTCCTGCTCTTGAGCTCTTTGTCTTGAGCAAGTTCAGTCCAGCCAGCGCCCAAAGTTTACATTCTTTGATGGAGGACATCTAGCCCTCCAGAAATCCTGCTTAGGATAAGAAATGAAGAATATGTATGTGGATTGATGTTAAGGCTTGTATGATTCTATTTTTCTTTAATGATTTGGATTAAGAACTATTCTGTTGTTTTTAAAGTTTGTTTGATCTTTTAAGATTTATAAGATACAATAATTAGAGTTTGGTTGTAGGTTTAATAAGGTTAAGATTGTTATATATATTGTGAATGTAGTACTGCTTTCCAGTGTGAGAGGCATGGGAGGGAGTACGGTTTGAGTTGGATTGTGAGAGAATACTCACCCCCTGAGTGAGAGGCAAGGGTGAGGAAGACTAGTGGATGGAGTGCCCCTCCTGCTGACCAGTGAGAGAAGCTGGGGGGGCACAGTGAGTGAGTGTATGGGTGATGGTAGGGTCCAGACAGTGCCGAGGGCGCAAGCTGGTGCACTGGAAGAGCCCTCCATTGCCTTGTGATCGACTGAGAGTGTATGAGGTTGTATGAATGAATGGAGGGATCCTTATTTTTATCCAGTGATCTCGGGAGTCCAGGATTAGGGGCTAATGGACTCAGAGACTCTGGGGGATATAGGGCGGGGCAGGTGATCGAGGTTGTGACGGGCTGGGGACATTATGGCGGGAGCCGGAGGGCAGGCCATCTTTGGGGAAGATGCCC
The DNA here is from genome assembly GCA_023362775.1 of Charina bottae. Lineage (NCBI taxonomy): Eukaryota > Metazoa > Chordata > Lepidosauria > Squamata > Charinaidae > Charina > Charina bottae. Next base: position 26,055,823 of record JALMGJ010000014.1, read on the forward strand.
CCGATGCTTATTACCTGTGGCATCTTCCGGCCCTCCGTGCTCAAACCCTGAGCCTGGACAGCAGACTCGTGGGGGCCCTGACTTTCGGCTGCTGCTTTGCAACGCCAGGTCAGTTAACAACAAGGCCCCCCTCATAAGTGATTTAATCACAGAGGAGGGGGCAGACCTGGTGTGCATTACTGAAACCTGGCTGGGCATGGAAGGAGGGGTTCTTCTTTCAGAGATGTGCCCGGCGAAGTATGGCACCAGCCGAGAGCACAAGGCCAGGAAGGAAGGGTGGCTGTTGTCATCCGGGAATCCATAGTAGCCGTCAAGGGCCCTGCTCCACAAGTGCCTGGTTGTGGGACCTTGTTTTTCAAGTTGGGTTCCTGAGAACAGTTGGGAGTGTTACTACTGCACCAGCCTCCCTGCTGCGTAGCAACCTCCCTGCCTGAGCTGCTAGAAGCCATCTCGGGGTTGGCAGTGGAATTCCTCAGGCTTATAGTTCTGGGGGACTTCAATCTGCCCTCCCTGGGACGGGCCTCGGAAACGGCCCGGGAGTTCATGGCCACCATGACAACCATGGGCCTGTCCCAGATTTTCCGGGACCCGACTCGAGACAGTGGCCTCACACCGGACTTAGTTTTCTTGTCGGAGCAGTGGCAGTGTGATCTGAGGGGAGAGCTACATCTTTCCCCTTTGTCATGGTCGGATCACGCCCTGGTGACCTTATGATGCTGCCCCACTCTGCAGGGAGGGTGGACCCATTCGACTGGTCTGCCCCTGGCAACTGATGGACCCAATAGGGTTCCAGAGGGAGCTGGGGGTCTGCTGCACGGTCCAGCAGAGGCTCTGGCTGCTGCCTGGAATAGGGAGGCGGCCGGGGCCTTGGATAAGATCGCGCCTGTGTGGCCTCTCTTGTCCTGTCGAACCCGACACTCCCCATGGTTCACGGAGGAGCTGAGGGTTCTGAAGAGGATTAAGAGACGCCTAGAGCGCTGCTGGAGGAAGACAAAGACCGAATCCGACAGAACACAAGCTAGAGCCGCTGTTAAGGCCTACCTTGTGGCAGTAAGAGTGGCGAAACATCAATATTTCTCCGCTCTTATTGCATCCGCAGAATGCCGCCCGGCGGCCGTTTAAGATCACCCGATCCCTTCTGGGGAGAGGGGATCCAGAAATCCATCTTCAGGGCTGTGCTGAGGAGTTTTCTGGGCATCTGCAGGATAAAATCACTCGGATCCGTTCCAAGTTGGACTCTGAGTGTGAGACAGTCTGGGGAGATACCCAGGGTTTGTTCTTACCGAGTTAACTGGGAACGGTTTGACCCTGTTGGGCCTGAGGAAGTGGACAAGATCCTCCAGACTGTAAATGCCACCACCTGCCAATTAGATCCATGCCCCTCCTGGCTGGTGAAGGCAGCCCGGGAGGTGACATGTGGCTGGGTCCAGGTGATGGTAAATACATCCTTGAGGGAGGGGGTGTTCCCGGCATCCTTTAAGGAGGCGCTGGTGAGCCCCCTCCTCAAGAAACATTGCTGGACCCTACTATACTATTTTCGTCCAGGCTCCCACCTCCCCTTTTTGGGGAAGGTGGTTGAGAAATTGGTGGCACTGCAGCTCCAGAGGATTCTGGATGAAACAGATTATCTGGACCCCTTTCAGTCAGGTTTCAGGCCCGGTCATGGGGTGGAAACGGCATTGGTTGCACTTATGGATGATCTATGGTGGGAGCAGGATGTGGGCAGTGCATCCATCCTTGCTCTTCTTGACCTCTCAGTGGTGTTCGATAGCATCGACCATGGTATCCTTTTGGGACGGCTCAGGGAGTTGGGGGTGGGCAGCGTGGTTATGCGCTGGTTCACCTCCTTCCTCCAGGGCCGGTCCCAATTGGTGTTGATAGGGGGCGAGAGATCCAGCCCACAGCCTCTCCTTTGTGGGGTGCAGCAGGGCTCAGTATTCTCTCCCCCACTTTTTAACATCTACACGAAACCACTGGGCGAGATAATCCGTCACCATGGGATGAGGTATCATCAATACGCTGATGACACCCAATTATACATCTCCATCCCTGGGGAAGTAAGTGATGCTGTGACCGCCCTCTCCAGGTGCCTGGGGGCCGTAGGGGCCTGGATGGGGAACAACAGGATTCAACTGAATCTTGGTAAGGCGGAGTGGCTGTGGATTAATGGCTCCTCAGCATCTGGGAATTTGTCATCTTTAGTTATGGATGGGGTTGCACTACCCCAGACAGACCTGGTGTGTAACTTGGGGGTCCTCTTGGACTCATGGCTCCTGCTCGAAGAGCAGGTGGCAGCCGTGGCCAGGAGGGCCTTTGCTCAACTTCGTGTTGTATGCCAGTTACGCCCTTTCCTGGACCGAGAGGCCCTTTGAACAGTCACTCATGCCCTGGTTATCTCCCATATGGACTACTGTAATGTGCTCTACATGGGGCTACCCTTGAAAAATATCTGGAACCTACAGTTGATCCAGAATGCAGCCGCGTGGGCCATCTTAGGTGTCCCAAGGAGGGCACATGTAACACCTTTGTTACGCGAGCTGCACTGGGTCCTAGTTTGCTTCCAGGTCCAATTCAAGGTGTTGGTTATGACCTTTAAAGCCCTACATGGCATGGGGCCAGGTTATCTGAGGGACCGTCTCATCCCCATTACATTGACCTGTCCTACCTGATCATGCAGAGAGGGCATGCTCCGGATCCCTGCCGTAAAGGAATTCCATTTGGCGGGGTCGCGGAAGCGTGCCTTCTCTGCAGTAGCTCCTGCCCTCTGGAACATTCTTCTCCCAGAGGTAAGACAGGCCCCCTTGCTCCTGGACTTCTGAAAAAAAATTAAAAACCTGGTGTTGCCAACTCGCCTGGAGCGGGAAGGAAAAGGGTCACTCCTGGGGATGGCTAGTCTCCTAGAACTGCCCTAGATAACTTTTATACCCATGGTAGAGAACCACCGGCCACTTGGATTTTATTATATTTTATATTTATTGTCTGTTTATATTGTATTTTAATGATGTTTTATTGTAAACTGCCCAGAGTCCCTCATTGGGGGGGAGATGGGTGGTGATAAAAATTTAATAAATAAATAAATAGTATTATTATGTATAAAAGTATTATTAAGTACAAATTTTAAATATAATTTGATTTTTATTACAGTGGTTAGAAATATATAGAATAGTGGTAGGAAGGGAATATTAAATAAATAGGTTCATTTTTTTTGGGGGGGGGAAATGGATTTAGAGGTTTATATATATTGGTGTTTTAATTATTCCAGAAATGGTTAGTAATTTGAGAGATCAATAAACACAAAAACCTTTTTAGCAAACATATGTATTAATAAAACAGAACTACAAAATTTTTCTCTCTTTTGACATACTCACAGAGAGATAGCTTCAGTTACAAACAGAGAATAAAAGAAACAAAGGCACACTTTAGAACACAACAGATATGTTAATATCTTTTACATATTTTTTTATGTACCCTTTTACATATAAAAAAGGTAAAGGTTCCCCCCGCACACTTGTGCAGTCATGTCCGACTCTAGGGGCCGGTGCTCATCTCCATTTGTTAGCCGAAGAGCCAGCGTTGTCCGAAGACGCTTCCACGGTCATGTGGCCGGCATGACGCACGCGGAACGCTGTTACCTACCCACCGAAGTGGTACCTATTCATCTACTTGCAATTTGCATGTTTTCGAATTGCTAGGTTGGCAAGAGCTGGGGCGAGTGCGGGAGCTCACTCCGTCACACGGGGCTAGGGATTCGAACCTCCGAACTTGCAATCTTCCGACTTATCATACTTATCAGTTTGAAAACACACAAAGATTGAACTCTTTACCTGGCCGACACTTAAGGAAAACAAAAGAATGCCTTGGAATCCCAGACTTGCTGGCACCAACGATGTCTTGTGATCCAAGCTAGCAGAATATCTTCTGACCCAAATTCTTATTTTCAGCTAGCAGGGTATCTTTTGATTCAAATTCTATTAAATCATAAAACCATAATAATATATTTGTTTATTTCTTTTTATATATAAGGGGAAAGAGCAATTGTTTTTAGTTTTATGTGTTAATGGATTGACTTATAGAAATAATGTGATTTTGGTTAGATATAGAGTAAGGGATTAATTATGGAAATTGCTGTATATTCTTGTTGAAAGTCGGAAGTCATCTTGATATGTAATCTTTCAAAAATATTTTATTTTTATGTTTTCTCACTCTTTTTCTTTTTGTATTTTTTTGTAGTTTTTAGTTTTGCTTAAACTCAATAAAATTCTTATTAAAAAAAATCCTGCTCTAAGTTATATGGAATAGCTCTGAAGAAATGGAAAGCATCCTTCTCCTGGATGAGAAGACATTCCTATTTGGGACATTCAGTCCCAAAAATGTTGCTTTCTTCAGGATCATAGAACATTGGAAGCGACCTTGTAGATCATCGAGTCCAACTCCTGCTCAAAGCAAGAATTCATTAAACTCTTCCCCATTCAGCCTCTAGTTTTTGAGCTAGGTTTTAGAAAGGGGCATTTAGATTCTTTGTACGATCTTCTATTATTCTGTTTGTAATGATGTTTCATTCAACCTCCATCTGAAGGAACTAATTTTATTTATTTATTTATTATTTTTATCCTGCCTTTATTATTTTTATAAATAAGGCGGCAAACATACCTAACACTCCTTCCTCCTCCTATTTTTCCCACAACAACAACCCTGTGAGGTGGGTTGGACTGAGAGAGAGCGACTGGCCCAAGGTCACCTAGCTGGCTTTCATGCCTAAGGCGGGACTAGAACTCTCAGTCTCCTGATTTGCCATTGGCTCCTTCTTAGGGCTGAGAGACAGGGACTGGCCCAAGGTCATCCAGCCGGCTTTCATGCCTAAGGCGGGACTAGAACTCTCAGTCTCCTGGTTTTTAGCCCAGCACCTTAACCACTAGACCAAACTGGCTCTAATTTACCTTTTAAGTGCTAAAGTCACTGGATTGTGATCTGAAAAAGTCTTTGGCAATATCTCCACTTTATTAATACTAGTAGCCAGATTCTTAGAAATCCAAAATATATCATTTCTTGAGAAAGGTCTCTGTATTTCAGAAAAATAACTATGAATGGTCGTAAGTTGAGGGCTACCTCTATGTTTATTTATTTATTATTAATTAATTAATTTATTTATTAAATTTATATGACCGCCCAACTCCCCCAATGGGGGACTCTGGGCGGTTCACAACCAAATCAAAATTAAAATACAAATATAAAATTACAAATTAATAACATCACATAATAAATACGAAATCCAATCCGGCAAGTATCTCCATAATCGAGCCGACATTATGATATTAACCACCCCCAGGAGGAGCTGTTACTTTTCCCCTCCCATGCTAGGCGGCAGAGCCAGGTTTTCAGATCTTTCCTAAAGGTCGGGAGAGAGGAAACCTGCCTCAACTCTGGGGGCAAGATATTCCAAAGGGCGGGCGCTACTATAGAGAAAGCCCGCCTCCTGGACCCCACTAGATGAAATTCCCTTATTGAAGGGGTCCGTAGTAAGCCCCCTCTGAATGAACGGGTGGGGCGGGTCGATGATATGGGGATAAGACGGTCCCTCAGATATCCTGATATTAAGGGGTGTGGTGGCTCAGCAGGTAAGATGCCAGGCTTGTCGATTGGAAGATCGCAAGTTCGGAGGTTCGAATCCCTAGCCCCGCGTGACGGAGTGAGCTCCTGCACTCGCCCCAGCTCTTGCCAACCTAGCAATTCGAAAGCATGCAAATGCAAGTAGATTAATAGGTACCACTTCGGTGGGTAGGTAACAGTGTTCCGCACGCGTCATGTGGCCACACAACTGTGGAAGCGTCTTCGGACAATGCTGGCTCTTCGGCTAACAAACGGAGATGAGCACCGGCTCCTAGAGTCGGACACGACTGCACAAATGTGTGGGGGGAACCTTTACCTTTACCTTATAGATATCCTGGTCCCATGCCATGTAGGGCTTTAAAGGTAATAACCAACACCTTGAATTGGACCCGGAAGCAAACCGGCACCCAATGCAGCTCGCGGAGCAACGGTGTTATATGTGCAGATCTTGGTGCACCTAAAATTGCCCACGCGGCCGCATTCTGCACCAGCTGCAGCTTCCGGATATTCTTCAAGGGTAGCCCCATGTAAAGTGCATTGCAATAGTCTATGTGGGAGATGACAAGGGCACGAGTGACCATTCGGAGGGCATCCCGGTCCAGGAATGGGCGTAACTGGTGCACAAGCCGAAGCTGTGCAAAGGCCCTCGTAGCCACGACTGCCACCTGCTCTTTGAGCAGGAGTCGTGAGTCTAGAAGGACCCCCAAGTTCCGCACCAGTTCTGAATGGGGTAGTGCCACCCCATCCAGAACCAGAGATGACAACTTCCCGGATGACACGGGGCCATCTATCCACAGCCACTCAGTCTTGCCAGGGTTCAGCTGAAGCCTGTTGCTCCCCATCCAGGCCGCCACAGCCTCCAGGCACTGGGACAGGGCAGCATGTTATATGAACCCAGCCAAAGTAAGTCACAGGAAAAATGGTTTAAAATAAACACAAAATTCTTTAGAAAGAAAACGTGGGCCCCGTCTACACAAAGAATTAAAATGAACGTTTCAGCAGTTCCCCCCTCCCTTCTCGTCGATCCTATGCAGAAAAGCTGGTCACCCACTTCGGTAACCCATCAGAGGGAGCTCCAGGGCAGAGCAGCAGTTCGGGGTTCCAGGGGGGTGTTGGAGCAAGGGGTACAGTCTGCACCTGCTTCCGAGCACTTTCCCTGGATCCTTCCCTCGGACATTCCAGCTCCGCCCAGCAAGGAGGAGCGGCAGGTAAGCCTGCCTCTCTGGGGAAAGTTCCTCCATCAAATTTTGTATTTTGTTTTGAGTTCAGAACAGGCACCCGACTTGAAACAATCTCTTGGAATGCTCCGAGAGGCCGCATTGTGAGGAGAAAAAGCCAGACACGCATTGAGCAGACAGCGATAGGACAATAGGAACTTGGCATTAGCACTTTGCACCCTTGTTTGCATTCCAGGCCACAACGGTAGGCAGAGTAGTCCATGCCGACTGCTAACCAGCTTGCAGAAAGATTGGCAACGGGGGTGATGGTTTAAAAAAACTGAACCAACAAAACCCCCCAACAAAGAGCCTGATGTTCCTTGCTGACACAATTTTCTTTCTTACCCTGGAGCCAACAGATAAGGCAAGGAACAGCTACTCTTTCATTTGTCCTCTTAGGTTCTATACTTTACAGTGAGTTAACAACCCTCCCATCTTGGCATATTGCATCCATTGCTATGCTCTTAACTCTCCCTTTGCAAGTACTGTACCTGTCAAATTAAACAAAGTGTTTAGAATGTGAAAACGTCTCGTGTCGTCCCTCTGAATGAATTTGTTTGGGTAATAATTCCAGATTTCGCTCCTAGAAACAGAAAAACAGAAAAGTCACAAATGGGATGGGGATGTAGTTGTAGTGAAGGCCCACATTCCTAAGGCTTTGTGTCCCAAGCACCCAGCAGTCCTCTTCCCAGCTCCCTTGGGACACGTTCCCTCGTGGGGGTCGCTGCCCCACGTACGGCCGCTGCGTCCTTGCTAGGTCTGGCTCCTTGGCAGGGACCCGGGGGCCCGTGCTCTTGGCCTCCAGGCTGGGTTTCTGGCCGTTGGAGATGGAAGGAGGCGGAGGTACAGCGCCCTGGCGGGGAGCGATTCAACATCTCCTGGAAGTTCTGCAGAGGCCTTGGAATAGCTAGGAGGGAACGGTGCCCCCCCTTTCCACCCCTGGCTGGCTGCACCCCCGTTGGGCCCAGAGCCCCCCTCGGCTGCGGGCCCATGAAGAAGCCCAGAGGAGTGGCAGGGAAGAGGGGCTGCGATGCGGCCCAAAGAGGAGAAAGGGATGGAGGACCTCCTGGAAGCCCAAGGGGAGGGCTGTAGCCTCGGGCTCCGAAAGCAGCTGCCTCTGAACGGGAAGGCGCGCTACACGCTTCTCCCCTGGATCTGCCCGACCCCGACTCCACTCACCCACCTGGTGCCCCGGGGAGGGCTTTCTCCCCTCCATTCCGAGTCTCTTGGCCATCCGTGTTAGATTCTACGGTGGAAAAAATGTTCTCTCTTGAGAATGGCCCGTCCACTTATAAAGTTTGGTTATGCGCTCCACCCTTTGCTTTAGAAAAAAATAGTAATACAACCCTAATGCTTAGCCTTTCAATGGGAAAAGACCAGCTGCCTTGGGAATGCTGTTTGCGTTGCATTAGAAGTGACACTAAATGGCTGGATTTACAAAAGAAACGTTTAAGGTAACTTGAGCAGACTGAGTAAGTATGGAAGCCCAGATGTGACGTGGGCCTGCAGTTCCAGCCTTAAAGACACAAGAGGGAGTGAAGCCTTGGTTTATCTTCTCTTCAGTCTCACACTTTCACAGTTGGAGGCTGGAAGCGGTTCCTCAGGGCAGCGCCAGAGAAAGAAGACCAAGCAATCCCTTTAAGCCTCCTTCTGACATGCTTGATGAATTGGGGACTAAAACTGGGGACAGTCGCTTGATGCCAAATGTACAGCCTTTGGAAAAATGATAGATGAAAGGCTTGATAAGATGGAAAATTTTGTAAAACAGATGTCTGGAGATATAAAACATTAAGATGGAAGTTTTAGAGAGTGAATCAGAAGTTAGGGACAGAGAATTGGAGAGAGATGGATAATGTGGCTTTGCTAGAACTCAGAGAGAAGCAATTCTGTTTGAGGTTTAGAGCTATTTCAGAGAGTTCTGATGAAGTTGTTAGAGGAAAAATTATACAAGTATTGACAAAGTTTTTGGACTGGGAAGAGGAGGATACTGAGATAGAGATCAATAAGGTGTATCGAATAAACTCATGTTTTGCAAGAATAAGAAATGTTCCAAGGGATGTTTTGGTCCATTTTGTGAGGAAAAAAACAAGGGATCAAGTTCTGCAACAGCACTTCAATACAAGACTGAAGATTGATATTGCAGATATTGTCAGATTTCTCATATGAGATTATCAAATTGGGTTTCTCTACAAAGCAAAAGTGTTTTGGCAAATTGCATCCTTTACAAAGCAAAGGCTTCTCATGATGACGTGAAGTGCAGGTGCAAGATAACAACGGTCACGTGTGTATTGTTATGGCTAGCGCTTATACAAGCAATGGGACCTTCCCATGAGAACAAACCCTCAGCCTGATTCCTTCTGTAGACAGCCTTGCTCAGTTTAGAGCAAGGGGGGGGGGGGAGGAAATCACATGCTCGCTTAGATGCAGCACTGCTACCCAATAGCAGGTCATGCTATGTGCTTTAGGCCTAATGCTTTGACTAACTTCCAGCCAATCAGAAAGCTAGAAGAACTGAATATACAACCATGCAAAATGGTGTTCTATGCTTCTTGATTTCTAGTGTCTTTTAGCCATGTAGTTCTTCATGTGTATTCTACTTTTGAGGACTGAGCAGTGCATAGCTATGGGAGGCTATGCATGGCGTGAGCTCTGGCCCTGGGATCAATACACGGAACTCTGCTTATAAGTTTGTTTTGTTTTTCCTTTTGCAATGCTATACCATGTACTGTGTATTCAACTAACATTTTTGCGATAATGTGATTGTATATACATTATTGCCTTATGCTACCAGTAAACACTGTTAGCCCTACAAGCTGCATTCTTGTCTGTTTATTCTCAAGCCTCGAGTTTTTTTCCCTTTAAGCCAGCGTACATCCCATCAGATATAATTATCTTAAAAGAAATTCCTATTAGAATTCTATGCAAGAGAAAGGAATATTCCTTTTTGACTGAGATACTAAAACAGAAAAAGATTTCATTTGGTTGGGACAAATTAGAGGGTGTTATTTTTACGTTTAAACAGCAAAGATTTTGACTGAATTCTGTTCAAAAGGCCAGAGAATTTCTGGAAAAATTTAGAGAATCGGAAAAGGTTCAAATGGAGGCTGTAGTAAAGACTGCTCCAAGATTACAACAGATGCAAAAGGATTCTTAAAAATATGATTCTGAATTAGGTGCTATAGGCATTGACTTTTCTAAATTATTGGCCTAATTATGGATGATAAATGTTTAACGTGGAATATAAATGGAGCAAATGCTCTTCAAAAAAACCAAACAATTTCACTACTTAAAAATTAAAACAAGATATAATTTGCCTACAAGAGACTTATATTAGAAAAAAGGACATAAAAAATTTGACTTGCAAAAAATTGGGTGAATAATTTATTTCAGTTGGACCTAAAAAAATGGAGTTGTTTTATACCTTAACCCTCAATTAATATCAGAACTTGTATTAACTGAGGAACTTGACAGATTTGTGGGGGTGGAAGTTGAACTACAAGGGGCTAAAACTTTTGGGAATTTATGCCCCAAATGAGGATAAAGGAAATTTTTATAAATGACTTATGGAGCGATTGACAAGCCTTGACAAGGCCAAGAAAAGCTTCAAACAAAGGGTTTTGGATGTGGCTGCACAAGAGGATGTAGCATCCCTTAAACATGTTAAGTCCTTGAAGTGGCTGGCCCAACACAAATCAGTCTTTCAACCTGAAAAGTATTTAACAACTTTCTTGCCCCAATATCTCAGAAGAGCTTTTACTAGAGCTCATTTTGACCAATTAGACTCCATGGTAAGATATGGGAGGTTCCAAGGAGTTCCATACGAAGAAAGATTATGTATTTGTGGTGCCCCAGCTGTTGAAGACACCGCACATATCTTATTTGATTGCAAATTATATTCTGTAGAAAGGACTGACCACTTAGATTTATATTTAAAAAACAAAAAATACTGGAGCAGAAACTTTCTTATTTTCTACAGGGTAAGAACCAGCTCATTACTAGCAAGACTGCACTCTTCATATCAAAGGCAATCTTAAAGAGGACAGATTATTTAGACCAGATTGGAGTTGACCGTAGAGGTGACGGTTTGATATGAATTTGTATTACAGTTTTACTTGTATCTACTTGTATTTACTTGTATGTTTATAATGGCTTTTTCTTTTCTTTTCTTTTATTCTTGATATGGTCAAAAGACTAAATCAATAAAGTATCTATCATGACAAGCCTTTCTTATGAAAATTGGTTTTGGATTGGAATGGAGTGATTTCTCCACAATTAGATAGAACGTCAGAGAAGAATATTAAAATTACTCAAGGTAAATTACCAAAGGCTTTTTTTGATTTGGTGGATAACTTAGCTCTAGTGGATGCATGGAGACAGAAAAATGGCAATTCTAGAGAATATACTTATTTTTCAGAAAGACATAGATCTTTTTCAAGAATAGATATGATTTAGACCTCAAAACATTTGGCTAGTAAGATTTCCAAAGCTGAGATTTTACCAAAGACTTTTTCTGTGAGTTTGTCTCTTAAAAGGAAATCTATCTCTTTTAGGTGGAGATTAAATGAAACACCATTACAGAAGGAATCAGTAGTGGAGGATTGCAAAAAGAAGTTAATTGAAATTTTTTGAAAACAACTTAAAGGCACTGATTTAAGAATGGTTTGGGATAAAAGTAAAGCTTTCATCAGAGGTCACTTCATACAACATAATACTGAACTTAAAAAGAAGACTCAAGAGAAAATACAGGCTATTTTGTAGGAGATAAAAAGAAAAGAGGAAGAATTAAAGAGATTGCCAGAAAAGCATTTCACATCGAATTAAACTTTTACAGCAACAGTTATCTATGTTAACAGTAAGAGACCTGGGATTTCCGGTGGGAATTAATGGTGGAAGGCCGTCTTAGCCGATCTCTGCGGCTAAGATTGACAACGTGGCATTTGTCTGGTGGCTCAGGCAGGATCGTGAGCCCCGAAGTACTCTCCGGGAAAGGAGAATCCAAGGAATTGCTCTCTGTACTCTCTGGACAGCTGCTCCTTGCCGGAGGATCACGAAACGGCATTTCAGCGACCGAACGGTGAGTGAACAGCTGAGAGGCGGGAGTACCATTTTTTCCAAGCCGCGTTGAAGCCGTTTAATGGACACTAACTCTGATCACCCCATTTCTAAAATCACCTTTTTTACTTTACAACTACTGATTTTAAAGAGGCTATCTCCAGTACAGAAATATTGTTTCTCTTGGTTGACCTTTCATTATTTTTGGGATTTCTTTTTTATATGTCTTAATTGCTTTAAAGGATTAAAATTCGAGCAAGGAACCTGAAAGTTAAACGGTTTTATTAAAGACCTTTTTAAAAGGGAATAAAAGTTGTGACTATTTTTTATTTTTATTTTCTATTTTTAAAAGAATTTTTTTTCCCCCAGCAAAATACTTTGTTGGATTTGAGACGAAACTTTTCTTAGATGCTGTGGGAAAGTACTGCTGAGGTTATTTTTTCAAGTTGTGATTGGCTACTGTTTCTAAACACTGATATAGAAAGACTTTCAATTTCAACTCGTGGCTTTCTAATTGGAGACTTTGCAATTGGAGACTTTCACACACCCCTTTCTAATCACTCTCACTGGAGTCTTTTCTTTTATAAATATTACTGTTGGACACTAGAGGGAGCCAAAGTACTAAAGTTTAAGGTATTAAAATTTTAAAATATTGAAGCATTGGAACTATAATTTATAGTTATAAAGACAGACAGACCTGGTACATAACTTGGGGGTCCTCTTGGACTCACGACTCCTTTGCTCAACCGTGTTGTGCGCCAGTTACGCCCGTTCCTGGAACGAGGAACCACGCCTTGGTTGTTTTCTAGTTGCCATAATTCCTACTTCTTCCCTATGGCAACTAGAAAACAACCAAGGCGTGGTTCCTCGTTCCAGGAACGGGCGTAACTGGCGCACAACACGGTTGAGCAAAGGAGTCGTGAGTCCAAGAGGACCCCCAAGTTATGCACCAGGTCTGTCTGGGACAGTGCAACCCCATCCAGCACTAGAGATGACAATTTCCCAGATGCCGAGGAGCCATTAATTGACAGCCACTCCATCTTACCAGGGTTCAGCCGAAGCCTGTTTTTTCCCATCCAGGCCCCTACAGCCCCCAGGCACTTGGACAGGGTGGTCACTGCATCACTTCACCTGGGATGGAGATATATAATTGGGTATCATCGGCATACTGATGATACCTCACCCAATGGTGATGGATGATCTCACCCAGCGGTTTCATGTAGATGTTAAAAAGGAGCGGAGAGAGTACTGAGCCCTGCGGGACCCCACAAAGAAGGTCCCTTGGGCTGGATCTCTCGCTCCCAATCAACACCGACTGGGACCAGCCCTGGAGGAAGGAGGTGAACCAGCATAAAACCATGCTGCCCACCCCCAACCCCCTGAACCGCTCCAGAAGGATACCATGGTTGATGGTATCGAAAGCCGCTGAGAGGTCCAGAAGAGTGAGAATGGATGCACTGCCTCCATCTCGTTCCCACCAAATATCATCCATAAGTGCGACCAATGCAGTTTCCGTCCCATGACCAGGCCTGAAACCTGACTGAAAGGGGTCTAGATAATCCGTTTCATCCAAAATTCTCTGGAGCTGCAACGCCACCACCCTCTCAACCACCTTCCCCAAAAAGGGGAGGTGGGAGATTGGACGAAAATTGTCCAACACAGTAGGGTCCAGCGATGGCTTCTTGAGGAGGGGGTGCACCAGCGCCTCCTTAAAAGCTGCTGGAAACACCCCCTCTCTCAAGGATGTATTAACCATCGCCTGGACACAGCCACATGTCACCCCCCGGCTGCCTTCACCAGCCAGGAGGGGCATGGATCTAATTGGCAGGTGGTGGCATTTACAGTCTGGAGAACTCTGTCCACTTCCTCAGATCCAACAGGGTCGAACTGTTCCCAGATAACAAGGCAAGTATGTTCCCTGGGTATCTCCCGAGACTCTGTCTCATGCTCGGAGTCTAACTTGGAGCGGATCCGAGCAATTTTATCCTGCAAATGCTCAGAAAATTCCTCAGCGTGGCCCTGCAGATGGATTACTGACTCCCCTTTCCCTAAAAGGGATTGGGTAATCTTAAACAGGGCTGCCGAGTGGCATTCCGCAGATGCAATAAGAGTGGAGAAATACTGACGTTTCGCCACTCTTACTGCCACAAGCCTTAATCATGGTTCTAGCTTGTGTTCGGTCGGATTCAGTCTTTGTCTTTCTCCAGCGGCGCTCTAGACGTCTCTTAATCCTCTTCAGAACCCTCAGCTCCTCTGTGAACCAGGGGGGGTGTTGGGTTCGACTGGGCAAGAGAGGCCGCACAGGCGCGATCCTGTCCAAGGCCCCGGCCGCCTCTCTATTCCGGACGGCAGCCAGAGCCTCCGCTGGACTGTGCAGCAGATCCTCAGGTATAACCCCCAGCTCCCTCTGGAACCCTATCGGGTCCATAAGTTGCCAGGGGGGGACCAATCGAATAGGTCCAGCCTCCCTGCGGAGGGGAGTGGCATAGGAGAATCTCAAGGTCACCAGGGCATGATCTGACCATGACAAAGGGGAAAGATGTAGCTCTCCCCTCAGATCACACTGCCACTGCTCCGACAAGAAAACTAAGTCCGGTGTGAGGCCACTGTCTCGAGTCGGGTCCCGGATAATCTGGAACAGGCCCATGGTTGTCATGGTGGCCATGAACTCCCGAGCTGCTTCTGAGGTTCGCCCCAGGGAGGGCAGGTTGAAGTCCCCCAAAACCATAAGCCTCGGGAACTCGACCGCCAGTCCCGAGACGGCCTCCAGCAGCTCAGGCAGGGAGGTTGCTACGCAGCAGGGAGGCTGGTACAGTAGCAACACTCCCAACTGTTCCCGAGAACCCAACTTGAAAAACAAGGTCTCACAACCGGTCACTTGTGGAGCAGGGCCCCTGACGGCTGGATGACAACAGCCACCCCTCCTCCCCTGCCCCGAAGTCTCGGCTGGTGCCAGACCCGAAACCCAGCTGGACATATCTCAGAAAGAGGAACACCTCCTTCCGGGCCCAGCCAGGTTTCTGTAATACATACCAGGTCTGCCCCCTCCTCTAAAATCAGATTGTATATGAGGGGGGCCTTGTTATTAATTGACCTGGCATTACAGAGCAGCAGCCGAAAGTCAGGGCACCCACGAGTCTGCTGTCCAGGACCTAGGTTTGGGCATGGAGGGCCGGAACACACCACCGGCAATAAACACTGGGGGCGTCTTCCCCTAAGATGACCCGCCCTCTGGCTCCCATCATATCGTCCCCTGCCTGTCACCACCTCAATGCCCTGCCCCGCCCCATAACCCCCAGAGTCTCTAAATCCATTAGCCTCCACTCCTGGACTCCAGAGATCCCTGGTTAAATATGGGTATCCCTCCATCATTCACCCAACTCACTCATTCAGAATCAACCCAAATGATCTAAGGCCCCCCCAGTGCACCAGCTCGCGCTCTCGGCACTGGAGCCCACTCACCACTCACACTCCTACACCCACTCACTCACTGTGCCCCCCCTCGACTTCTCTCACTGGTCAACAGGAGGGGCACTCCATGTGCTACCCCTCACCCCCTGCCTCTCACTCGGGGGGTGAGTGCTCTCACACTCTACATCCAACCCCCTACTCCCTCCCACACCTCGCACACCAGAGAGGGAGAACACATTCACTACAAGGGATCCCAATGATCTTGGCTCTATTAAGGTGGTTAGGGGGTGGCTAGGCTAGCTTCCGTGGCGGCTTCTCAGTCTATTGCAACGCCAAAGGATGTGTGCCCAAAGAGTAATGGAGATTGTTAATCCCCCAAACTCAAGGAGGAGAAAGGAAGTGGAAATCAGGTGACCCAGGTAACCTCCCACAAGCACAGTAGAGATGCGTTTACTAGAAAAGACCCCTCTTATGCTTAGGAGACAATGCTGAGTTGACCCCTGATAATTCCAACAAGATTCACAAATACCTACAGTGGAAGATTGGATTATTAAACTAATGGACTTGGCCCAAATGGCTAAATTAACAGCATTAATAAGAGAAAATACTGTTTCTGGATTTATTTCTATTTGGCAACCACTTTTAGATTACTTGCTTGTGCTAGAAAAAAAATGAAACTTTTGGGTTTTAGTGATTAAATGGGTTGTTTTAATGGAAATAATGTTACTAAAGTGTAAACAGTGGTGAGAGATTATTTTTGTACTTATTCATATCTGTATTGGAGAAAGTCGGAAGTCACTTTCTGTTTCTGTTTTCTATCTGCTTGCACTTTTATAGTTTATAGTTTTTTCTTTTTTCTTTAGTTTTATGCTCTAGCTTTTCTATATTCTGTATTTTGTATTTTAATTATATTTTGAAAATAAATAAAGTTCTTATAAAAAAACAGTAAGAGACCTGGGACCATCCTGTTCGTATTGGCAAAAGTTTGCAACTTGAAAGTTCATAAGCAGGGGCTGCCTGGACTGCATTAACGGACAATGTGGCTGTACAACACTTTTGATCAGCATTACTCTAACTTATATAAAGGACATGATACTTATTTGGAAAAAATAAATGAAGACTTAAAAAAACAAAGTTTACCAAGGCTTACAGAGGACCAAAGACAGATTATGAATGGACCTATAACAATAAGGGAAGTTTCTGAAGCTATAAGAAAGATTAAACCAGGAAAAGGTCCAGGACCAGATGGATTACCAGGTTATTACAAATGTTTTGAGGATGAACTTCTACAACCCCTCCAAAATACAATGAATTCTGTATTACAGGGAGGAAAGATGCCAGAGACTTGGAAAGAGGATAAATGTGGATGATAGTTATCCAAGTTTATGCTGCAACCACTAATGCAGAAGTGGACGTTTTATGGTCAAGTTCAATCTGAAAACGACAGAACATACAGACAAGATGCCCTGCTTGTGGTTGGAGACTGGAATGTCAACACTGGAAATAGTAAGAAGGAAAACGTAGTTGGAGTGTATGGCCTAGGAAACAAATTAAGCAGGAGGATGTTTTATCAATTTTTGCCAGTCCAATGATTTCTTCATTGTGGAGTCCATGGTGCTCTCTGAGCCTTGTTGTTTTCTTGCAGACGTTTCATTGCCAGGCTAGGCAACATCTTCAGTGCGAAAAGGGAGTGGAACTTGCTCTCTGTTTATATACAGTACCCTGGCTTGTTCTGCCTGTGTTGGTGGGGGTGTTGTACTCTCCTTGGTAGTACCTTGATTGGGTTGTTGTTTGCTGCTTGGTTGATTGGTTGAGTTAATAGTTCCTGGATTAGGGTCTATTGTGTTGCTTGATTGCTCCTCTGCTTCTAATCTTGTTGTTAATCTTTGCATATCTGGGTGATGATTGCTGGCAAGGAGGTGTTCTGGTCTTCTGGCTTTTCTATTGTCTCTTATGAATGGTATGTAAATGTTGTTTACCTCTATGTGTCTGTTGATGGCTGCTTTGTCTGAGTGCCAAGCTTCCAGGAATTCTCTAGCATTTTTGGATTTGGCTTGGTTTAAAATGTTCACAGTTTCCCAGTTGAAAGTATGGTTGAGTCTGTCCATGTGTTGTGAGATTAAGGAGTTTTCACCGTGTCTTCTGACTGCTAGTTGGTGTTCATGGATGCGTTCTTCTAGTCTTCTGCCAGTCTGTCC
The DNA here is from genome assembly GCA_023362775.1 of Charina bottae. NCBI lineage: Eukaryota > Metazoa > Chordata > Lepidosauria > Squamata > Charinaidae > Charina > Charina bottae. The sequence goes on from JALMGJ010000014.1 coordinate 26,073,308, forward strand.
TACATAGTGGCTGTTACAGTCCTTACACTATATGTTGTAGATAACTCCTGTTTTTTCTTCTTGGGCTACTGGGTCTTTTGGTTTACTTACTATGTTCTGAAGGGTTTTGGTTGGTTTGTGTGCTACGGTGATGCCGTGTGGTTGTAACAGTCTATTAGTAGTTTCTGAGATGTTTCTGATGTATGGCAGTGTAATCCTTTTCATAGCTTCTGTGGGTTTTGCTGTGGTGGGTTGAGTGGTCAGGCACTTTTTGATAAAGTTGCGTGGGTATCCATTTTGCTGGAAGATGCTATATAAGTGGTCTGTTTCCTTTTTCTGGTGTTCTGGGTTGCTGCAGTGCATTTGTGCTCGTCTGAATAGTGTTCTAACAGAGCTCCTCTTGTGGGAGGTAGGGTTGTTGCTTTGGTAGTGGAGCACTGGGTTAGTGTGGGTAGATTTCCGGTAGACTTGTGTTTCTAGAATGCCATCATTTCCTCTACTGATGAGGATGTCCAAGAAGGGTAGTGTGTTGTTGATTTCTTCACTGCTAGCACTGTTTCTAAGAAGCAGAATGATGCAGGAGAGGCATGCTGCAGGCCCCATCCATTAGGGAGCGTCGTCTGGGGGTACCCAGGAAGAGAGCCTTTTCTGCCATGGTGCCTGCCCTCTGGAATATCATCCCCCCTGAGATCAGACTTGGTCCGGCCCTGCTGGCCTTCTGCAAGGCATTAAAAACATGGTTCTGCCATCTGGCCTGGGGCCCTGGCAGTAGGGGTAGGGAGTAGGGGTAGGGAGTAGGGAGTAGGGAGTAGGGAGTAGGGTCTGAAAACCTGGCTCTGCCGCCTAGTATGGGCGGGGGAAAGTAATAGCTCTTCCTGAGGGTGTTTAATACCATAATGTCCTTCCTAGTATTTAAGATCAACTCACCAGATTGGATTTTACATTTATTTATATTATGTTAAAAATTTGTAATTTTATATTTACATTTTAACCTTGGTTTTATTGTAAACCGCCCAGAGTCCCCCGTTGGGGGAGTTGGGCGGTCATATAAATTTAATAAATAAAATAAATAAATAAATGATCCAGGGTGGAGATATGCCACCAAACCATTGGATGACCTCACCCAGGAGCTTCATGTAGACAGGAGAGGAGAGACTACTGAGCCCTGTTGCACCCCATAAAGCAGGGCCACAGGCTGGACCTGTCCCCTACATCAACACCGACTGGAACCAGCCCTGGAGGAAGGAAGAGGACCAGAACACCATACTGCTGCCAACCCAAAGCCAGTCCAGAAGGATACCATGACTGATGGTCCTGAAAGCCACTGAGGGGTCAAGAAGAGCAAGGACAAATCCTTTGCAGGCTGGCTCTGCATAACCTTTTCAGTGATCCTGATGGATAATGAGCTGAATGAACTATATGCTGAATATCCAGTCTAATGAAGTATCTACAGTCCATTTGAACACACAGGTGCATGGAAATGCAAAAACATGGTGGACTAAAACAAATGTGTGCCAAAGAGCAGGAGAAGATCAAAGGATGACTGATGGATAAAAGTACCAAGAGTAAGGACATGAACCTCCATGATTAAGAACTGCCCAAGACAGCCAGACCAATTGTCTTCTGAATTGTAACAATATGAAAAACCAGCTGGTCAGAGTCCAACATTCTGAGTTATAAAATAGGCAGAGGGGTGCTCTGGGCATAAGCTGTGAGAAGTGTGTGAAGTGTGTAAGGCAGCCTTTCTCAACTTTTTGACCCCTTGACCCCTTGAAATATTTTTCAGGCCTTGGGGAACCCCTGCACATTCAGGCCAGAAGTTACAAAATCATTATATTCATTTCATGGGTAGGCCTGTATACTATATGCATTAACAGTGTTCTTAAATTAAAAATAAAGAAGGAAACTTACCTCTTTAATGTGAAGTTGCCTGAACTTGAAATAATTTTTTAAAATAAATTATAATCTCCCAAGGAACCCCTAATGACCTCTTGCGGAACCCTAGGGTTCCATGGAACCCTGGTTGAGAAACCCTGGTGTAAGGGTATTCCTGTGGAGTGTAAGAACTGCTTGCTATTTTATTTGCTGCCTTTTGCCTGCTGCTTCTCTCCATATTGGAAAAGTGTTACTGCTCAACAGATCTTTGTCTGCCAAGAATGATGCCAATTATTTACCTAATTCCTTTCCGCCAACATCTTGGTGAAGATACCATGCATTACATAAGAACAGCATTGGTCTGTTCAGTGCAGGTGCACTAGCAACAGATAAGGAAGTCCTCTGGGCTAACTGGACTGTTACAGAGTTCAAATGGGCCTTATTGAAACCCAATCGGACCTATCCGGAGAGCTCCTCCATTTGAAGCCCAGCTACATCCCACCTACTGCATAACTCTCAGCTGTCCAATAAACCAAGGGCTGATTTGGTAAGAAGCCACTTAGGAGCAAGAGTTCCATGCCTGGGCTCCCTCCATATTCCACAGATTAGCCATGGCATGGACAGTCTCGCCAACAAATGATGTGGGACATTCCCCAAGCGCATTCAGAAAACTATCCAGATCGATCAGGAACTCTGGGGCGGATCAATAATTTAACTAGTCCTTCATCTCTGCACAGATTCATACCAGCTGTCAGTCTAAAACCAACCAGGGAATGATCTGCCTACAACAGAGTCACACAGAGCTGCTTCACCTTCAGATAGCTAGCTTCATCAGGCTAGAAAACTGCATCTAATGTGTGCTCTGCTGCACGTTTGGAGCCAAACACCATAGTTGTCATGAAGGACATAAAGTGCTGAGCCTCACTTGACTGGGCAACCTCAACATGGACACTGAAATTTCCCAGGACAAAGAGCCTAAGGTAAGGCAACACCACACCTTAGAGCATCCTGTCTAAGTCAGGAAGACTTAGGATAATATACTAACAGCATTCCTATATTGTCCTGCTACTCAAACATAGCAACATACACTAAAACATTGGCAAACTGCTTACAGAACATCTAGTTAGTAAGATAGAACTGAACAGGGAGGACTAACAAAAGTGGCCAAAGATACGCTTAGATTGCCACTGGAGAAAGACGAAGAGTGATCCTGACCAGACATGAGTCTTTCTTCACACTTATCTCATGGCAATAAGGGCAGTGAAATGTCCTTAGTTATAGTGTCCTCCAACTTTAGGGCGACCCACTCCCTCCTCAGTAGGGAGGGATCAAGGGAATTCCTATAGGGTCACTGTAAGGAATATTCTCAACATTTGGTAGCTAAAGTTCTTTGGCTTCACTGAGAGTTGGACTCCAGTTTTGCAGGTCCTGTGAGGGTGACTGAGGCATGATCTTGTGCTGTTATCTTGGAGGAGCTCAAACCTGAGGAAGTGAACAGGGTCCTTGTCACATTGGTCAAACCTGTGTTTGAGATCCATGCCCCCCCCCCCCAAATTAGTTCTGAAGCCCATTTAGCAGTCTGTTAGAACTACTGAAATGGAGCAGAGCTGCTAAACTCGTGTACAGAAAAAGAATATTGTTTAAAAACAGAGCCAATGAGCATATTAGAGAGATCCAGGTTAGTCTTACACCTTTAGCCCACCTTAGCATAAAGAAACACACACTTAGACATGGCAGGTATGAAAAGTAAGTACAAAAGAGTCCTTACGTTTATTCATTGCAGGTACAGCATTTTCGGTAGATAAATGATGTTACATTTCTTCTTGTTCCCTAAACTTAATTAACTCTTGTCCCTCATTGCTGGCAAGAGATGCGTGTAGAAAGGGAGAAAAATCTCCTAGGACCATCCATGGCCTAAGATGGAGCAGCACACAGCCATGTGCTTTGCTCCCGGTCCAAGAAGGAGAAAAAGAGAGAGGAAGTGGGAGTGGCCACAAACAGCTTCCTCAAAAAACATGGAGAGCTTGCAACCTAGAGCAGCCATCCATATGCTGATGAGGCATGCTGGATTTGCCAGAATCTCCAACAGGTTCATGGTCTCCAGGAAGGGAGCGTTGAGGTGGATTCATGAGGAGGTTACTGCTTCCTTGGGAGAGGGGGTGGAACTGCCAGCTCTGAAAGAGGTAGTGGTCGGCTTTCTCCTCAAGAAGCCATCCCTGGATCTTATGGTTTTGAACAACTTCTGTCCTGTCTCCAACCTTCCCTTTCTGGGGAAGGTTATTAAGAAGGTGGTGGGACAGCAACTCCAAAGGATTTTGAAGGAAGTGGATTATCTGGACCATTTTCAGTGGGGATTCAGGCTGGGACATAGTCTGAAACAGCTTTGGGTGTGCTTGTTGTTGACTGTTGGTGGGCTCAGGATGGGGGAAGTGCCTCCATCCTGACCCTCCTTGATCTCTCAGCAGCCTTTGATACCATCAGCTTTCTGGACTGGCTTGGGGGGTGGAATTAGGAGGTTCTGTGTTACAATGGTTCTCCTTCCTCCGGAGCCAGTTCCGGTCAGTTTGTGGGGGGCAACGGTCTAGCCCTAGGTCCCTGCTTTGTGCAGAGCCTCAGGGCTCAACCCACTCCCCACTTTTTTAACACCTACAGAAGGCTGCTGGGAGAGGTCATCCATTGGCATGGGGCACAGGATCATCAATCTGCTGGTGTACAGTATATCTCTGCCCCTGGCTGAACAAGTGTAGCTGTTAACATTTTATCCCAGTGCCTGGAGGCTGTGGGAGTCTGGATGGGGAAGAATAGGCTTTAGTTCTGTGGGATATTATTGCAGTCAAACCAACAATTCATGTCTCGCTAGATAGGCACAGGAAAGGGGGCGGAGGCTCACGGAGCTTTCCTGAATAATTTCCTAGAGAGAACTCTGTGAGATCACTTCCTTCTTCTTCACCATGCATCCGACCTGAAAGCATCTGTATGTCTGAGCTCTGCAGCTCAGACACCATTTTAAGCCTAGACCTTCTACTTTAGCAAATTACTTTAAACCTGCCTTAATTGTACTACTGCAACTGCTGTTTTGAGGCTTAGATTATGTGAGTAAACATTACTTTTATTTCTTCACAAAACTGTGTGATTGTTATTTTAAGAGGGATAAAAAGGGGTAATACCAGAAAAATCCAGTTTGCCTCAAAGCATCCTGGATTATTGTTTTCTAGAAGGTTAAACTAACCTTGTCTTAAGCTTCCAAGTTTATGCTGCAAAGGATGGTACTCTGCTAATCTCACTCACGTGAAAAAGGAAGGATAATAACTAAATAATATATCCTTTCCTAGTATCTAATTCCATTCCTACAAGCTCAGTCCTGCCAAGACTAAGTGGGTCTTTCATTCATGTCCTTCTTTTGTGATTTGACCTTTCTTGGTGAGGTCGTTGAGGATTCTTTTGACCTGGTTGTCCAGTTTCTGTATGGGGTTGGTGTTTACTGGGGTGTAGGTTTCTTTGTCCTCAAGTAAATCTTTGGCTTTTTGTATATATTGCAATATGTCCATAATGACGGTGGTGCAGCCTTTGTCTGCTGCTGCTGATAGTTTGGTCCACCTTTAGGTTTTTGAGGGCTGCTCTGTCCTCTGCTTTCGGTTGGTTCTGTTTCCATGTCCTTCTGATTTGTGGTACGATTATCTGTCTTAAGTTCTCTTGGGTTTCTGTGGTAAGTCCTGTAGTTTTCTTTTTTTTTTTTTTTAATAAATTTTATTGAATTTTAAAATACATATTAAAAGTTGAAACAGAAAAAAGAAATAGAAATACAAAGTAAGAAAAAAGTAAAGAAAAAGTGAAGTCAAAAAATAATAAACAAAGGAAACATAGAAAATAGATGTCCTCCAATCTATCCTTGAACTTTATATACAATATTTAACTTTAAATGTTAGTCCTTCATACAATACACAGGAACATTTCTTTATCATATACTCTTTAATTTCTATAATCCAGTCTTCTGATCTTCATATAAGTTTCACCTTTCTTGTTATCTTCCAATAGTCCATCTTTAGCTTCCACTCCTTGAAGTAACAGTTAAATGTTCATTGCTGCATCAGTTTAATATTTTTTATTCAATCCTTCCATTTTTATATCTATATTTGTATCTTCAATAAAATCCAATTAGTATAACAAATAAAAGCCTTATTTACTTCTAATTCTAATAAAATACAATATATTTTCTTCATATTATGACTATATATTCCACTAATACATAACCTAACATATTACATAACATAATACATAATATACCAATTCTTTAATTCCACCTCATCATCCCATTATCTTCTTATATACATACATACATACATACATACATACATACATACATACATATTATATATCTATCTCCATAAAGGAAAAATCTATCTATAATTTCTACTCCTTGGGATAATGTTCATTTGAACTGGAAAACTGGATACGTAACCTAACATAACACATAACCTAACACATAATAGGCCAATTCTTATAATATTCATACAAACATATTCATACATACAATTATAGAAAAATGTCATCTTATAAAAAAGTTGGTATTACATTTTTATGTGTTTATACAATTTCTCATATCAGCTTTATTCCATATCAAATCCAAATCTATTTTCATTAACCTTGTGTCCCACATATCATTTTCCTGTTTAAGTTATGCCAAAGTCACAGTATTCAACTTGTTTTGTACTATAGCTCATATAGGATGACAAAATATTTTTCTTAGCCTTTCCCAGTATTTCACAATGGTTATCAATTTGCACATTGAAATCTTCCTGTCTCAACTGCAACAAAGTGTTTAGACCCAAATTGTAATATATAACTTGTTTAAACAACTCCCTCTTGTATTGTATCAAAATCTTCTTCTGTACCAAGGTATTTGAAATCCTTTCTTCCTGTTTCTCTGCTGCCTCGAAATTTTTTTTTTTCCATATCTAAATCTTTCTTTTGTGTCTTTTGAATCTGAACCTGAGGCTCCAAATCTATTAACATAGATTCTATTGATTTTTTAATTTCTGAGTTTCATTGAATTCTTTTTTTAAATCTCGAAGTACTGTTAGAAAGGCCATTTCTCATTCACCACCCCCTCCTTCAGGCTGCGTAGCCAGTCGTTCTAGACAAAAAAATGTGCTTTTCCCAGAGAAGGAGTGGTCAGATGATCTGTTTTATCTATTCAGTAAAAAATAAAAAGATGAAAAATTCCAATAATCCCAAAATTAAAAGAAGAAATAATATTCCAAACAGTTTATAAGAAAAAGAAAGGATAAATGTCAATCAGTATAAAAAAATGAAACAAATTCATCAGTATTTAGTCCAATAAAATATATTTAAGAGATATAAAAAAAGGAGTTTCTTGTACTTCCAGGTAGAGCAAAATCCACACTAAAAAGTTAGAAAGGTAAAAAGAAAAAATGCAAATGTTTCATTATACTTCCATTATAAAATCCATCATGTTTCCACCATGATTATTATTATAGCAAAGAAAACACAAAATTTGCCAACATTTATATACAAAGTCCAAGGATAGATCTTAGATGATAAACAATTAATTTTAAAAAACTAAGAAGTTAATGTGATAATCTAAAAGTCGTCTTTAGCTCTACTTCCCCTTATGAGAGCAATGCTGTAATTCAGTCGTCTCACCATTCCAGCCTCTCACTTTCTCCACGGTGGAAAACAACAGAAAAAGCGGAGGGAAACAATTCCAACGACCTTGTGATTAATCTTCCGATTCTCCCCTCTCCGGGGAAACATTCCAGTGATCTTATCTTATCAATAGATCACTGCAAATAGGGGGAAGCAGGCCAGGCATTCAGGAGTCTGAAATACTCTGACCTACCGAGCTGCCAGTCCGACTTGGAGTGTCGTAAGTGCTGTAGTTTTCAATGCTGCTTCTAAAGCTGCAAAGAATTCTAATTTATTCACATCCTCTGTGTTGTAATTGAGGCCTCTCAGCAGGATACTGTGTTCTGTAGTGGATAATGGGCAGCTGGACATGTTGACCACCCATTCCGGTTCCAGTCCTTCTTTGTTTCTGGTGTTTAACTTAAGTAGTTTACCAATCAAAGATTAAGTAGTTTAGTTTGGAGTTTAGCTTTCCTTTTTTCTGCTTGTCTCAGTGATGTGGTCTTGATGGTAGTAGTTAGCATGTTGATTTGTTCAGGGGTCATAGTCTGTTCTAGTTGTTCCTTGAGGCTGTCTATTGTGCGTTGATATTTGTTTAATCTGAGGTGGGCGTCCATGATCATTAACCGCATCATTTTTCGCCCACTTTGTTGCGCTATCTTCCATCCAGCTGTGCAGTTTATTGGAGGTTTGTATCTGACACTGGTGGGCAGGGCATGCTGTCGTAGGCATTCATGCAGAAAGAACAGCTGTTCTTTGGTGGAGGTTTGCCTACCTGCAAATTTCTCCCATTTGTGTGCTATCTGGAGTGTTTGACGCCCATATGTGGTACCAATCGAAGAGAATATTTGTAGCTCAAGGTTGAACTGTGGAGTCCTTGTAAGAACTCTTTTGTACTTACTTTGCGTACAACCTGCAATGTCTAAGCGTGTGTTTCTTTATGCTTGGGTGGGCTAAAAGTGTAAGAATAAGAACCTGAATCTCTCTAACGTGCTCACAGGCTGTTTTCAAACAATATTCTTTTTTCTGCCCACGAGTTTACACAATGTTAAGCTCTGCTCCATTCACTGGTTCTAACAGGCCACTGAATGATCTCCAGTAGCATCATTACTTTGTGAGCTGCAATGACTCCTACCAGCTTCCAGATGAAATTCAAGGTGCTGGTTATCAACTTACATGGCACAAGCCTGGGTTATTTGCGGGACCGGCTCTCCCTAAGGAATCTGCCCATCCCACTCGCTCTAAAAGAGTGGGCATGTTTTGGGTCACCTCCTTAAAACAATGCCATGATTGGACCAAGACAGTGTGTCTTTTCAGTGATGGCACCTGACTTTTAGAATGATCTTCCCTAATATTTGGTTGGCTCTTACTCTGATAACCTTTAGAAAGGCCTTAAAATCATGGCTATTCCCCCAAGTGTTGATGTTCCCATCGGGAGAAGGTATAAATGTGAGCAAAGTCATCTATTATTGATTCCATTATTTATTGTTGGCTGTTGTTTATTATCTTGGTTGGTTTTTTAAATAATCTGCCCAGTGTCTGAGTTGGGTGGCCATATAAATTCTTTAAATAAGTAAATGAAAAAAAATCTCCTTCCTAGAACTGGGTATTTTGATCCTGAAATATCTGTAGGTTGAGTCATGGCAACCTACAGACAATTCCACCTGGATGACTGAGAATCTTCATCAACATTTTGATCCTGAAATACTTTCTGCTGGAGATGCTGCCAGCCAGGGACTGAACATGCAACTTCATGCAGTTAAGACAGGCTGTTCTTCAGACAGATGGACACTGCTAACTTAAGTTTATTCTTCAGGTTCTATTAGACATACCTGAAATTCACCAGCATTTTTTAGCTCATTCCTTGAATTTGGTTTAAAAAATTGGTTCCCTCTCCAGATGAGGAGGGAGGTCCGTTTTCCTGACAATTTGCCTGCTGCTGCTGCAAGACCCTCTTGGTTGGAGGGCAGGATCCTTCGCTCCCTGGCGCAGGCTTGGATCTGAGGCAGGTACCTGGCAGATTATCTACATGCCCCAAGAACGAGAGGGAGACATAGCACAGAAGAGCTAGAATTTGGAAAAAATCACAATGTTAATTAAAGAATGATGGAAAGTGTTGAATTAAAGGTGGAGTCTTTGGAGTCTTTCTACCCAGCTCTGGAATTGGCATGTGAGAAAACAAGTGCTTTGGTCATAGCACAAACACATCACGTGCACTTGCCGTTCTTTCTCGCCTGCTGGGTTTCTCCTATTGCTTTGTCTGGATCAATGGGTAGATGCCAGCAAAATCTCATCCAACCCTCTCACCTTCCCTATTTCTCTTATCATCTCAGTAAACTGAAAATATGGGCCTGCCCAGGTAACTTGGGAAGGATGGGAAATGAGCAAGATACAAGCTTTCACAACCAACCACAATTCATCCGTTGTCTCTGCAGGAGTGAGCACAGCATTTGGAGCCGGTCTGAACCTTGAAAGGAAAAGAGATAGTGAGGGGGAAGAGAAATAACCCTTTGGGAATCGTGGAAAGCACTTTGCTATCTAGTATGGTGAACGGACTCCATGGAAGGTAGGCATAAAGCCTACAGCTTGCAGAGCCACGGAGAACGTTGGATGGGCGGAAAAGGCATGAACTCATGGGAACTCATCTAATGGAAAGCCCATCTAAAGGAGGGATTCAGAATATCTAGACCTTTGAAGGATCCGTGAATGGAGTTTTACTGGGGAACAGACAAGATTATTTGCAGGGGGAGATGCAACAGAGAAACTTTAATTTTGGGCTTGGCAAGTGCTTGTGAAACAACTGGAAAAACGGTTTTCGCTGGATGAGGCCTGACCGCCGGCAGAGGGCACGTGCTCCGCCGGGGTTGCTTTCTCGGCTCTTTCCTGCAACGGGACCAAAGGCTCCTGACCCGCTGCGGCGCCGCGCTCTGCTCAGCCCCCGCGACTTCGGGGGTTCCTCCTTCGGGCAGGGCAGGCGGGTGGAGGCAGCCCTCTTGGAAGGGCCCGGCACGGAGCAGCCTTGCTCCCGCCGGCTCCGGAGCGGCAGCTGGGCTGCTTTTTCTCTGCCCACCTTCCGACTCGGCGCGGCTGGAGCGCCGCACGGAGCTTGGCAAGGGTCAGGCCAGGGCCAGGGTCAGGGGCGCCGGGGAGGCGGCTGGCGGGAAGCCTCTGCGGGCGGGCCGGGGAGGGGCCCTCGGGCTGGGCAGGGCGAGCGCCTCCGGCCCGGGCCAGGGGAGCGCAGCGGGCAGCCGCAGCCGAGTCTGCTCGTCGCCGCCACCGCCGCGAAGATGGGCAGCGTCGCGCCCGAGGCCCCCCTGGCCGTGGGGCCTCCGTCCCCGCCGGCGCCCAAGGCCCCTGGCGCCCCCGAGCCCTGCGGCCCAGTCAAGCGGGACTACCACCACCGGTAAGGGCAGCGGGAGCGCTGGCGGGCAGGGTCCGTCGGTCGGAGGGGCGCTCGGCGTCGAGGGCGCGGGCGAAGGCAGAGGGCGGCCGGGCACGTGCGGCGGCTGCGCTGGCCGAGGATTCGTCCTCGCTCGCTCCTTAGCCGGCAGCCGCATCCCCGGAGCCCTCGCGCTTTCCGCGCGGCGGCGGCGGCGGCACAAACTGAAAGCGCGCCGGACTCGATAAGCCGAGGTGCCGCCTTTCCTCCCTGCGCGCTCCTCCGAAGTGGGGAGTCCCGCGGGGGCGCCGAGCGCCGTGCGTCGCCGCCTCTGGGGCCGCGGCTCCTTCCCTTCAGCAGGCGAGCCGGCCCTGGAATGCGGGAGGGGCGTCACTCGGAGGTCGCGGGCTGAGGGCTGCGGAGGGGCTGCGCTCGCTCCTGGCAGGAGCAAGCGAGCCGTTGCGGGTGGAGGCCTGGCCTGATGCGGGGAGATGCGGCCAGGCTTTGGCTTGGCGGCTGGACTCAAGCGGCTGAGGGTCCACCCGCCTTCTCCTCAAGGAAGCGCCTAGGCCACACCCTCTGGGCCGTCTCCTTGCTGACCAGGCAGCATCTTCGGGCATCCCCTGGCCACTGGCGTGGGGAATGGCACAGCCTGGCTGTTACACATCCCGGCACATCCCGGCTGGAGGCCCGAGACGTGGGAATCGGCTCCAGGAGGTGTGCAGGTTCCCTGTGGGCGTCCCTGATCTGCCTGAGGGTTGGGTGGTGAGGAAGGGGCTGCTAAGAATGACTGGGCAGCAGAGAAGCCTTCTGGGAAGCCCGAGGGAAGGTTGCCGTGGCAAGTCACTGCTTATCCATTTGCCCACCCGAATATGGAAGGTCACGTTTGGATACGTTCTTAATTAAAATGTCTGGAATGCCACAAAAGGCCTTTCCTTATTCAGCAATAAACAAGGTTGTGAATTCATTATGGGATGAATAGAAAATGGGAGTAAGGTCCATTTCTGTTACCTATGAATAACTCCATTCTTACGTCTCGGCTCTGATGCATGTTGGTGGGCATACTCTGGATCTCATCTTGTCTCCAGTTGTTGAAGGATCTGGAGATGGTGGGAATTCCCCTTACCCCGTTATCACGATTAGCTCATGCCCTGGTCCATCTGTGATTGCCGGCCTCCTGGGACTTCCGTGAGGGAGAGGGACCGATCTGAATGGTCTGCTCAGGCGCCTGATGGATCCTGTGGCTTTTCAGAGCACACTTGGGGACTTCCCCAGATTTCTGATGGGCAGTTCTGTTCAGGTGCTGGGTGTTATTGTCCCCAAGCAGCCTTTTTCTGGGGTCCAATTCTGGATGGCACCTTGGCTTACTGAGGGAGATGAAGTGCAGAAACAACAGCTGGAGCACCTCTGGAGGAAGTCTGCAAGTGGATCCGACCGAGCACGGGTACATGCCCATGTTTGGGTCTACACTGTGGAGATAAGGGAGCTGAATTATGCCTACTTCTCCCTTATTGTACTGGATGACTGCCATCCAGCAACCTTATACAGGTTGATAAACTTCTTGTTGGGGATGAAAGCTTCATAATCTCCCACATGGTTGCTGTGAGAGTTGTGCAGCATTTTGCCAATAAAGTTGCTTAGATTCGCTGTAGAGTGCACATGGACGGTCTTTATTGGTGACTGGGACATTGCCTTGTCCTGTTATTGGGACTCCTTTGGTATATGCCCCCTGAAGGGGGTGGATAGGGTGCTGTCTCAGTTGTCTTCTGACACCTGTTGGCTGGATTCCCACCCTTCCTGGCTTATATTGGAAGTGGACAGGATGTGTGACCTTTTGGGTCTGGGAAATCGTTAATGCATAGCTTTCCAAACTGTGTGTCGGGACACGTTAGTGTCTGGGTGTGTCGCGGCTGCTGCTGCCTCGGAGCCCTGCCAGGATTCCGCGCAGGTCCTAGTGCCTGCCTTGTGCCTTGCTGCCTCCAAACCTGCCCTGCCAGGATTCTGCACAGGTCCTAGTGCCTGCCTTGTGTCTTGCTGCCTCCAAACCTGCTGTGATTCCATGCATGTCTTAGTGCCTGCTTTGTGCCCTGCTGTAAGAGTGTGTCGCGAAATGATGCATGTCTAAAAAGTGTGTCACCAACATGAAAAGTTTGGAAAGCTCTGCGTTAATGCCTCACTGAGGGAGGGGGAGCCTTAGAAGAGGCTGTGGTGCAACCTCTCCTGAAGAGGGCATCCATGGGCCCAATCGTGTTAGAGATCTACTAACTAGTCTCCAACCTTCCCTTTTCAGAGGAGATTGTTGAGATGGTGGTGGATCAGTTTCATAGCACCCTATCTGGACCCTTTTCAGACAGGCCAGGCATGTTTTGGAATGGAGATAGCATTGTTCACTCTCCTGGATGACCTACGTTGTGACCTGGATGGGGGAAGTGCACTCCTCCTGGTCTTATTAGACCTCTTGGCAACTTTTGATATTGTTGACCGTGGTATCCTTTCAGACTGTCTGTGAGGGTTGGGGTAGTCAGTATTGTTTTACAACGGCTCCACTCATTCCGTACTGGGCAGTTCCGATGTGTGTTGGTGGGGGGAGAGAGGTTAGCCTGCTAGCCCCTTACTTGTGGGTTGCCACAGGGGTTGCTCCTATGTCCCCTGCTTTTTGACATCTATATGAAGGTGCTGGGAGAGGTCATCCAATGGTCCGTGGTGTGGTATCATCAATATGTTGGGAATACTCAATTGTACATCACCAATGGACTGTGAGGGAGATGTTTATTTATTTAATTTATTAAACAAATGTATAAGGCCACCCAACTCACACACAGTGACACCTTTTTTTACTTCCTGGAGATCATCAGGGTCTGGATGGGATTGGATTGAACTTGAACCCTGGCAAGTTGGAGTTTCTGTTGATACATCAAGCTCCTTTGTCACTGCACTACACATCAGGGAATAGGTTCATAACTTGGGCACTTCTGATTAATGGCTTCTGTTGGCTCAGCAAGTGGAAGTTATGGCCAATGGAGCCTATGCCCAGCTTGGGCTGGTGTGCCAGTTGCAGCCTTACCTGGGACAGGAGGATCTGGCTGCAGTAACTCATCCCCTTATAACCACCGAGTTAGCCTGCTGTAATGTGTAGACTACAAAGGAGTTGTTCTAAAAGAGTATTTGGAAACCATGATTGGTCCAAAATGCAGTGGCCCACATCCTTTTGGCTCCTGTGTGCATCGGGAGCACACAATAGTAGTTTTGTGGATCCTGCATTGGCTGCCGATTGGTTTCCAGGTCCAATTCAAGGTGCTGGTGTCGACCTATAAAGTCCTTTATGGCTTGGTGCCCAAGTACCTTCAGGACCGCCTATTCTCATCAATGTCGGCATGACTGATTGGATCTACCAGGGAGAAACTGTTGCCAATCATGCACTTTTGGGAGGTTAAGGGGGCTGGCAAGGCAGTGCCAATGTTGTGGAACAGCCCGCTTTTCCCCAGGGAGATCAGACCGGCTCCCTTTTTGCTCATCTTTCGGAAGCTCTGGAGACCTAATTGTTTTGGAGGGCTTTCCCCTGATGTGAATGTTGCCATCTTTATTTTTATTTATTTTATTTGTAGTTTAAGTTGTATTTTTTATTTTTATTGTTTTTGTAGTTGCTTTATTCCTAATGTGTATGTTTTAATCAGTCTCTGTTCACCAAGCCACCGAGAATCTGTACTGATTGTGGTGGCATAGAAATATGTTTAATAAATAAATACAATAAATGATCGTGGGTTTGTGTGGGAGAGTCAGAACAGGCTGGAAAGAAATGGGAATCAGTCGCTGCTTCTGACGGCAGCTGCTCTCCCCACCCCACGCGTTGAAACACTGCAGCGCCCGCGATGTCCTAGGAGAAAGAGCAGATCCAAGGACCAGCAGTGGCCAAACCCCACCTCACCGGTTCCTTTTTCGCTCTCGGGGTTGCATCCCCGCTTTCTGTCCCACCGGGCAATAAAGAAGCAGGATGGCTGAGAGGAGGGAATGCCAAAGGCGTCCCACGGCAGACCCTGGCAGGCCTGGTGAGGGGAGGGGCCCCTTCGGCAGCCTTTGCCGGGTTCCTTCTGATGAAGGAGCAGGGGCGCCAAACAGACGCCCCAAGCAACGGGAACAGAAAGGACCTGGCCCAGTGTCTCTTGAGTAGACTGGCAGAGGCCTGAGGAAATAAATAAGTGAATAAATAAAATTTACCGGCATTTGGGAACTTGGTAGCTTATGCATTGCCTTTCCTGACTCCACTCGCCTCTCACTGGCACGAGCGGCATTGGCCGCTTGCCGCCTCTGCTCTATCGCCTCTAATGGTGGTGAATTCCTTGAACCGCTCATTATCTGAAGGTGAATTACTTGTTCTACCAATTTAGTTTTTTTTTTTTCCAAAATTTTTATTGGAGTTTTAAATATACATAGTTAAAAGGGTGAAAATGAAAAAGAAATAGAAATACAAATCAAAGAAAGAAGTAAAAGTGTATAGAAAAGTAAAAAAAAAAGAAAAAAAATATAAGGCATAGATATAGTCAACTTCCGATTTATCTCTAGCCTTAGTAGTTCAGAAAATTTTTTTTCTTACATGCTAGTTCTATATATAACATACAAAAACATTTCCTGTCTAATATATCAATCCATATATATTTTAGTCTTCAAAACCCCAAATGAGCTTTGCTCCACCTGCATGTTGCAAATAGTCCATTAATGGTTTCCATTCTTTAAGGTAGTAACAATTTGAATTATCTTTTAATAAGCATGTCAATTTGTCATTTTCTGCCATATCCATCAATTTTAACATCCAATCTTGTATCGTAGGTAAAATTTGGTTTTTCCAATTTTGCGCATATACCAGTCGTGCTGCAGTAACCATATATTGCATAATTCTTACAAATTGTTTTCCCATTTGTTCTTCCCATATTCCTAATAAAAATAATTCCGGTTTAAATGGGATTCGAATTTGTAAAATATTTTGCATTAGTGAATGTATCTGAGTCCAAAACTTCTTTGCAATTTCACAAGTCCACCACATATGATAAAAAGACCCCTCTTTTTTTTTACATTTCCAACACAAGTTAGAAACATTCCCATACATTTTTGCAAGTTTTTGTGGAGTCATATACCATCTATACATCATCTTATAAAATTTTTCCTTCAAGTTATAACGCAAAGTAAATTTTAACCCTTTGTTCCACATATCTTCCCATTGTTGCATTTGTATATTATGTCCAATATTTTTTTGCCCAATCTTTGACTTTTTCCTCTACCATTTCTCCTTTTAACAATAATTTATACATTTTTGCAATTAAATGGTCATCTGTCTCACATAGTTGTTTCTCAAATTCCGATTTAGTTTGTTCAAATTCAATTTTTTTTAATCTAATTTAAATTTTTCTACAAGTTGCATATATGAAAGCCATTGGAATGTATATCCTTCTAGGGCAAGTTCTTCTTTTGTTTTAATTATATATTGTCCTTGTTCTTTCTTTAAAAGGTCTTTGTAAGTCAGCCATTTATCTTTATTTCTTACTTCTGTTCTATAAAATGCTTCTTGTGTGGAAATCCATAAAGGTCTTTTGTAACATAAAGTTAGTTTATATTTATTCCAAATTCTTAATAAGGATCTTCTAATATAATGATTTTTAAAGTCCACATTAACTTTCACTTTGTCATACCACAAATATCCATGCCATCCGTATCTTAATTCATGACCCTCCAAATTCAATAATTTTTCATCTTTCAAAGTTATCCATTCTTTAATCCATACCAAGCAACATGCAGCATAATATAGCTTCAAATCCGGTAAACCTAGTCCACCTCTTTCTTTTGAGTCTTGCAAAACTTTATATTTTATTCTTGGCTTCTTTCCTTGCCAGATAAATTTAGAAATATTCCGTTGCCATTGTTTAAAAGGTTCTTCTGATGTTAATATAGATAGTGTTTGAAAGAGATATAAAATTCGTGGAAAAATATTCATTTTAATTACTGAAATTCTGCCTAACAATGATAATTGTAATTTTTTCCATTGGTCCAAGTCTTTTTTAATATCTGTCCAAAGTGAAATATAATTGTTCTTAAACAACTTAACAATTTTAGATGTCAAATATACTTCTAAATATTTTACTTTTTCTTCCATTGAATATCCCGTTATTTCTTTCAGTTTCTCTTGTTGATGGTAATCCATATTTTTAGTTAATACTTTAGTTTTCTGTAAATTCACTTTGAACCCTGCTAGTGACCCAAAGTCTTTTAATTTCTGAATCAATAATTCAATTCCATCTAGTGGATTCTCCAAGGTAATGACTAAGTCGTCAGCAAAGGCTCTTAGTTTATAGACTTCTTTTTTGACTTTAATACCATAAATACCATCATCTTGTCTAATGTCTCTAAGTAACACCTCTAGGACCAATATAAACAAAAGTGGAGATAATGGACAACCTTGTCTTGTACCTTTTTGAATTTCACATGGTTTACTAAATTCTCCATTAACAATTATTTTTGCAAATTGGGGGGTATATATTGATTTAATCCACTTAATAAAATTTCCTCCAAAGTTCATATTTTCCAATACCTTAAACATAAATGACCAATTTAAATTGGCAAAAGCTTTTTCCGCATCTATAAATATCAAAGCTGCTTGCTTTTCATAATGTTGTTCCAAATATTCCCATACATCTAATATATTTCGAACATTGTCTCTAATTTGTCTCTTAGGTAAAAAACCAGCTTGGTCTTGATGAATAAAATTTGTTTACACAAATATTCATCAATATCAGCTAGATTGACATCTTGTTTTTTATATAGTTTTGAATAATAATCATGAAAAGCTTGTTGTATATCTATATTATTCACCAAAATTTTTCCTTCATGTTGTATATTGACAATTAAATTCTTTTGTCTTTGTTTCCTCAATTTATAAGCTAACCATCTCCCTGGTTTATTTGCATGCTCAAAATATTTTTGCCTTGTAAATTTCATTTGGGTTTCTTTTTCTTGTGTCAATATCATTGATATTTGTTTTTGTAAAAATTTAATTTGAGTAAGTAAAGTATCATCCATTGGTTTATCTCTTAAACATAACTCTTTGCTTTTAATTTCATCTAACATCAATTGTATTCTCCCTTGTTTCTTTCTCCTCATTTGAGCATTGTATTGGATAAAGTAACCCCTCATATATGCTTTGCTGGCATCCCATACAGTTTGTATATTCGTGCCTTTGTTTAAATTCAATTGAAAATATTCTCTTAACCTTTTTTTACATACATCAACTATATCATTTTTCCGAAAGATTGACTCATTCAATCTCCATCTAAACACATTCCGTTTTCCTTTAAGGGTCAACATTACAGGATTGTGATCTGAGAGGGTCTTAGGTAATATTTCAACTTTACCAATATCCATCAATAAACTTTTAGAAATCAAAATCATATCTATTCTAGAGAAGGATTTAAATCTCTCTGAGTAGTATGTATATTCTCTTGAAGTCCCATTCATCAATCTCCAAATATCTTGTAAATCCAACATTTCTTTCAAATCAAAAAATGTTTGTGGTAATTTTCCCTGTGCACGTTTCACTTCTTTTTGTGAGTGTCTATCCGTCATTGGGTGGATAACCCCATTCCAGTCACCCATAAAACACCAGTTATCATAAGATAAATCCAAAAGTTTATCCATTAATTTTTTATAGAATACTCCTTTGTCCATATTTGGTGCATAAAGTCCAACAATTAATGTTTTAGTTCCTTGTATATTAATTTCAACTGCTATATATCTTCCTTCATCATCAACTAGTATCTTTTTTGGATTTAACTTTGGTTGTATATACAAAACTACTCCCTTAGTTTTTTTAAGTCCAGCCGAAATAAACTCTTCTCTTGTTCTACCAATTTAGTGACTGCTTTCGTGGTGGCTCAATGGGTAAGACGCCAGGCTTGTCGATCGGAAGATCACAAGTTCGGAGGTTTGAATCCCTAGCCCTGCGTGCAGAGTGAGCTCCCGCACTAGCTCCAGCTCTTGCCAACCTAGCAATTCGAAAGCATGCAAATGCAAGTAGATTAATAGGTACCACTTTGGTGGGAAGGTAACAGCGTTCCGCGCGTGTCATGCGGCCACATGACCGTGGAAGCGTCTTTGGACAGTGCTGGCTCTTTGGCTAACAAACGGAGATGAGCACCGGCCCCTAGAGTCGGACACGACTGCACAAATGTGCGGGGGGAACCTTTACCTTTTTTTCCAATGCTTATGCCAGGATGTAAGATGCCTCCATCACAGAGACAGCCTTTAAGTGGGTTTCTGTTTCCCCTCCCCTCCCCGCAGTCATGTGGATTCCTTATCTGAGTGTGATTATTTCTGCTTGTGAAAATCTCCATTGACCAAAGTCATAGTGGGTATTGGAGGTCAATATCTATTGGCCTTTTCTGGTGGCAGCCTTGGTATATGGAAAATTGCAATTTAGAATGTGAATGGTAAAGAGTAAGAATTAATGAAATAAAGGAAAGGAAGAAAATAGACATAGAGTGTGTCAGAAATTAAAATAAAGAAAAGGATGTATGAGTGAAGCTAGTCTGACGGTACCGAGTGGAGTTGAATACATACAAGGGAGTGACGGTGTGGCCTAAAGGGTATGTCAGAATGTATGAATTGGTGTCATCTAGCTGTGGTGGGTATGTATGAACACAGAATCCATTGGTTAGTAATAGTTGCATGCTACGCTCCAGTAAATGGTGATAATGGAAGAACCAGGTATTATTTTGGAAATGACGTGAGGGATTGATAGGAATAAAAGAATAGAAAACGATTGGACCATTAGGAGGCCCAAGAATAAATGAGAAGGGAGAGTGTATGGTGACTATATGGAGCAGGTTCAAAAAAGGATTGTTTGTTTCAGGTCTGTGATTTAAGCATTGCTCTATTCATATATGGCAAAAGAATGAATATAAATCTAACAGCGTGTTTCTAACGAAAGAAGCAGATAATTAGTGAAGGACAGAAAGATGATAAGAGGTTCTGAATGTGAGAGAGGTCATTTTTGGTAGAGTCATACTTGGATTTTGGGGAAAGTGGAGATGGGGAAAAAAGAGCAAAGTGAAAGAAGTTAGAGTGAAAGTAGAATGACTGCAGGAAGAGAAAGTTTGAGTCCTATAGGAAAAAATACAAGAAAGAAGATGTGGAAGCTGCTTGGAGCTGAGTGGAAAATGTTGTTACAGAGAGCCACAGAAGTGCTTGGTGTTGTGATAGTGGGAAGGATGAAAAAACAGATGCTTAGTGAGGCAGAATGATGAAGTGAAACAGGCTGTGGATGAGAAATAAAATGCACTGCTATAAAAATGAGGATAAGAGGAAATATTGTCTAATGTACAGTATATACAGAGACTTGCAAAGAATGTAGACAAAGAGCAAGGAATGATAAAAATTAAAACAGGCAGATAAAATGCAGAGAAATATAAAAATAAATTGAATACAGTGGGAATGGGCTACTTAAGAAGTGGCTGTGGTAAAACAAGAGAATATAAGGCCAAGAATGAATAGATGGTCCGAGACAGCTTCCCACGACCTGCACAGCAGGAGTTGGGCATTTCTCCCTTGGTTGTGGAACTCTGAACACATTTAGTAGTCATGTGGAAAAGAAAATCAGAAAATTAAGGCAGTGGAGGGGAGTGAGGCAATGGAATATTCCACAACTGTGTCTGAACATACTGTTAGCTGAGGAAACATTTCAACACTATTACAGGTTCCGCTAGGAAACGTAAGGACAGTTGATTCTGGAAGCAGCACTGACAGCGTGGATGTTGTTATCAAGCTTTGGCTTGTTTGCTCTTTCTGAAAGTCCACTCCGGCTCTGGCCAAGGCCCCCCCTCTCCTGCTTCACCTACCAGCACGGCCCTCCGAGCACGCCCCCTTTGTGGCGTTGGCCGCAGAGGCCTTGACCAGGGAGGGAAGGCGACACTCCCATGGAGTTCCAGGAGGGGTGCTGGTTGGGGCAGCCTGCGTGAGCATGGGAAGTGCTGACGGGCAGTTTTCAACTATGGACACCTCACATGAAGCAACATCCTGTTACAAAGGGTTTCAGGCAGTGATGAAACGCTCTGACGCACAGCCTGAGGTCAAGGCCTCTTGCGGAACCTCCCCGGGTCTCTTCAGCAGAGACCGCTCCTGGAGGTGGGTGGACTTTGCTGGAAGAGGCCATGTGCAAGCTGCTGCCTCAGAGAAGCTGCTGCTCCAATGGCAGCCAGAAAGCGGTCCTCCTAGCAGTTAGAAGTGGAGTAGCTCAATTAAGAACTCTCCTAAGGGAGCCGAGACAGGCCTGGGACCTGTGGTGGTGTGAGCAGGCTCCATGAGCAGGTGTGATCAAAGCCACCTTGGGCAGAGTGGAGAACGGCTCCAGGGAATGTTCTTACAGGGTGGTACTGAGAACGATTGGCTGCACAGAAACCCGGAGCAAGGTCAGGAGTTGTTGAGGCTATGCCATGGAAAGCAGCCAATTCCTAGTGGGGAGCTTGGCCAGAGGAAGTTCATTCAAGGCAGATTCTGTCTTCTCCCATGCGATGCGGTTTGTTTATTTATTTATTCATTCGATTTCTCACCGCCCAACTCCCTCAAGGGACTCTGGGCGGTTGGCAGAGCTCTCAAGTTGGCCGTCTGAAATGCAACACACAGACTGGAACAGACAGACCCTTGGAAGACTCGAGAGAAAAGCAGCCTGTGGGTTGTGCAAGAAAGACCATGACACCCAGCTCTGAAAGCCTCCACGCCAAAGGCCTTCCTACTGGTGGCCTGGGCAATCACGGGAGTTCGTTGGGCTTCGGCTGCTGGGGCTTCTGTTCTGCCTCTGGATCTCTGGAATTGCTGCTGATGGCCAAGAGACACGATGGCTCTCTCTGGCCGTATGTGCATTGGGAATGACAGCTCCATTACCACAAAAGTGGATTGTTGAATTCCTAGCCAAACTAGGAATAGTACTTTATAAAAATAGGTTTTTATTTTTAGAGGGTGGGGGAGCCGCAAAATACTCAAAGCTAGAGATTGCTTGCTGACAACAGATATGAGAACATGGGGGGAAGGTATCCAGAAATAAAACTCTTTGCAAAGCATCTTAGATGAACATGGGTCTGCATTATCCACACTGAGAGCAAAGAGAGGCCACATTTTTGCCCCAAAGGATGGTGGGTCACAGTGTCTGGAAACAGCTCTCACTTAGTTTAATGGGCTTTATCCATTTGCATCCCCAAACCCCCAAATGGAGGCAAAAACTGAACTGGCTAATTCGGGTTGGGTCTGCTTGGTGGATGAACTTATATATGGACTATGGGGCCATTTTGATACCAGGACACTAATACTGTGCTACAGCTCTCTGATTCCGGGATTAAACCTTCCACAAGACAGGGAACCACCAGAGCAGGGGCGAGGATCCAGCAACTGCAAGCCAGGTGCACCCCCAAGACCCTCCCTCATCCCCCCTCCAGCAGGAGCTAGGGCTTTAAGAATGACTCCGTGCCGTGTGTAGTTTTGTGACTGGGAACAGAAAGGATAATTGTCCTTGTATGCAACAAGATTCCTGAGCAATGCCTTGAACAGTAACTTGTCTTTTAAGAAAGATTAAGTTGTGTGTGTATGATTAGTTAAAAGCTTAGTTGCCCAGCAGGTTAAATATGGTTAGCTTTAACACTGGTTGCATTTTTCAGGGCTTAATGTGTTGTGCAAACCATTTGATTATTTTATGGTTCAGTGTATTCAGAAAAAGGATTAATTCAGTCACCAGATTTCGGTATGTAAATACAATCAAGCGCAGAAGAAGGAGGGTGATCTGGCAATTCCAAAAAATAAATCAGGAGGTAGCAGCCTTTGGAGATCCTTTCAAGTGGAGTTTCTGACTATCGAAATTCATAAGGAAAGCGATCCTTGAAGAGGAATTTCCAAAACATACAGGAGAGTTAAATTGTTCCTGTTTGAAAAAAGGGAAAGGAGATCTAGGGAAAGTTTAAAGGATTCTGGCAAATGTACATGAAGTCTCCGGTCTGACGGGAGGAAGGTTGGGCATTCCTGAATGTCCCATGTTGAGTTGCCCATTTCAATTGAAAGGTTCAGCGGGACTCCTTTTTCTGGGTTTGCTAGATTCTTTGCAGGCCACCTGACATATCCAGGCAAACGTAGGTGCTCATCTTAAAGGGTGTCAGACTCTGGTAACAGCCAGACCGATCATCACCTGGCTGTCCCATCTCTTTTCCAGGATCTTTGTGAACCGGAGCTTGGCGCTGGAGAAGATAAAATGCTTTGGTTTTGATATGGACTACACCCTTGCAAGTAAGCGGCCTTGAATGTTGAGCCTGTGGAGTGGAGGGAGGTGGGCGATAACCAGCCGCAGCTCTTCACATATTTGGGGCACTTTTCTGCTGAAAGGCTGCCTGACTGACACAGACTGACACATCCCTTGTGGTCTGGGTCTCTTCGTCCGTTAATAAATTGCAGACAGGTCTCCTCCTGATTTGGCCTGTCGGGGGCCTGTGTATTTCTGCGATAAGAACAGAAGGCCTGGGACTGGAGCTAATTCAGGGTCCCCGGTCTTTGGGGGCTGGCGGGCACACTTTGGATTTTGAGGGGTGGGCCTCTGCAAAATAGCTCGGGGTGGGGTTGCTCATTCACAAAATAGGTGACATGGAGGACACAACTAATGGACTGAAATGCTACCTGCGCCCCTCTCCAGCAAGTGGCTCACTTTTGTCCTTTGCTTCCCCCCCTCCCCGTCCAGAATCACCA
Organism: Charina bottae; assembly: GCA_023362775.1. Taxonomy (NCBI): domain Eukaryota; kingdom Metazoa; phylum Chordata; class Lepidosauria; order Squamata; family Charinaidae; genus Charina; species Charina bottae. The sequence goes on from JALMGJ010000014.1 coordinate 26,096,946, forward strand.
GCCTCCTCTCTCTCTCTCAGTCAGTCATGGCTGCCTTAACCCACGGCTGATAATGATAACATTCTGTTAACAGAATTTATCATTCATTCATTCATTCATTCATTCATTCATTCATTCATTCATTCATTCATTCATTCATAGACCAGTTCAACAAGGGACTTAGGGAGCTGTATACACTTTCAGTAAAAATAAAATGTATTTTATGCGACACGAACATCCATCCAGGAAACCCATGAAGATGCATTCTCCTTGCTACAGGATAGAAAATCAGGCTAAGAAAACTCAGCCCACCAGCCATGATGGCTAAATGGGAATTTTTTTATTCAGGAAATCACTGGGACCAAGAGCAGTCCTTGCAGGCTGCTTTCTTGTCGTTCTGGCTGAGTTTCATGAGGCATGCTCGTGCTGTGAGCATGAGGTTGCTCGTGCTATGCTGTGTTCATGGCCAGGTGTCCATTTTGCAGATGGATTTCAATCTTTGTGCTCTTTTGGACCCCCCTTTTTGATTTTTGAGAGGATCATGCAAGCAAGCACCAAGAGCAAAGCTCACTCAGAAAATGTTGGACTTCTACATTTTCTGCGTTTCCTTTGGACTTGGTGGCACAAAGATGCACCAGGAATGGGAGGGGACTCTGCTCTTTTCCACTGCAGTGTACCAATCTCCGGACTATGAAGAACTGGCCTTCGAGCTGTTGCTGGAGCGGCTGGTGTCCATTGGGTACCCGCATGAAATCCTGGAATATAAATACGACCCCGCCTTCCCTACGAGGTAAGGAAAGAGCCAGTTATTCTGTCCTTCCGGAACTGACGTTGATGCTGGACGGGCACTGCAAGAGGGAACCAGCCAGTGATCTCCCCTTTCCCTCCATTCTTCAGGGGCCTGATCTTTGATGCCCAATACGGGAACTTGCTGAAGGTGGACCCCCATGGCAATCTGTTGGTGTGTGTGCACGGCTTCTGCTTCCTCAAGGGGTATGTTCCCCACCCCTCCCCTCTCAGTTGTGGGATTCATCTTCTGCTCCTGTCCTGAGACGACTGTAATTGGTCATGAAATCTTCCTTTCCTGAAGGAAATCCCTTGGAGCAGAGAACGGAGGGCAGCTGATAGCTCACCTCCCTCCCTGTGATCTCCTCCAAAGGGGCCAGTGGGCTTTCTTGGAGGAGCTCCTGGGAGCTGTTGGCCTCTGGTGGAGGCTGGAAGATACTTCATGGATCAAAGCAGGAGCCTTACACCCTCACAGGAGCTCCGAGACAGACCTTTACTTTATTTGGATTTAGGAGCTATGTGTTCACAACCTGGTTAACCACTACTACTTCATTGTCAGAAGTCAAGTACGGAGAGTGTGTGATAGTGAAAATGAAAAAAATTAACAGGGAAGGAGACTCCTCCCCCCACCCCTGGTTAGGCTGTGAGACAGGTTTCAGAACGGTCATTCGTTTGCATTGTTATTCTGCTTGCTCTTTTTTGGTTTTTTGGCAGATGGCAATTTTTGGTTCCAAAGTTCTGCACAGTCCATTTTTAGTTTGGTAGCAGAAACCTTCAGATATTTCCAAAATCCCTAGTTGGGTACTGCCTTTATTAGAATCAGCCTAATACAAATATTACCTAATTACAGATTTCAGTTTTTCCCTCATGGTTTGGTAGTTATGATTGGTTCAAATATTTCAAGATATTTCCCTAGTATAAATCTGTTATGACACAAGGCTGGACGGTTGGGAACCTTTTCTTTAGGCCATCAGCTTCTTTTCCCTGAAGGGGTGAGGCGGATTTGGCTTGAACACTCCTGGGAACAGTCACCCGGCGTGATCGGTACTTGAGTCAATTCCTTGCCCCTTGGCCCACCCCACGCTGGGCCTTGAGTCCAGTGCTCTGTCCAGTGCGTATGGATTGGGAGCAGGCCCGGAATGCAGTTAAGCAGGGCACCCCCCCCTCTAAGTACAACATCTATTCCGTGATAATGGCACACAGGTAGCAGAGCTACTCAACTCCTTTTGTAGACAGCGTTCTCTAAGAAGAAAAGGGAGTTTTTAGTCCGTAGAATCTAACACGGATGGCCAAGAGACTCGGAATGAGGGGAGAAAGCCCTCCCCGGGGCACCAGGTGGGTGAGTGGAGTCGGGGTCGGGCAGATCCAGGGGAGAAGCGTGTAGCGCGCCTTCCCGTTCAGAGGCAGCTGCTTTCGGAGCCCGAGGCTACAGCCCTCCCCTTGGGCTTCCAGGAGGTCCTCCATCCCTTTCTCCTCTTTGGGCCGCATCGCAGCCCCTCTTCCCTGCCACTCCTCTGGGCTTCTTCATGGGCCCGCAGCCGAGGGGGGCTCTGGGCCCAACGGGGGTGCAGCCAGCCAGGGGTGGAAAGGGGGGGCACCGTTCCCTCCTAGCTATTCCAAGGCCTCTGCAGAACTTCCAGGAGATGTTGAATCGCTCCCCGCCAGGGCGCTGTACCTCCGCCTCCTTCCATCTCCAACGGCCAGAAACCCAGCCTGGAGGCCAAGAGCACGGGCCCCCGGGTCCCTGCCAAGGAGCCAGACCTAGCAAGGATGCTGCGGCCGTACGTGGGGCAGCGACCCCCACGAGAGAACGTGTCCCAAGGGAGCTGGGAAGAGGACTGCTGGGTGCTTGGGACACAAAGCCTTAGGAATGTGGGCCTTCACTACAACTACATCCCCATCCCATTTGTGACTTTTCTGTTTTTCTGTTTCTAGGAGCGAAATCTGGAATTATTACCCAAACAAATTCATTCAGAGGGACGACACGAGACGTTTTCACATTCTAAACACTTTGTTTAATTTGACAGGTACAGTACTTGCAAAGGGAGAGTTAAGAGCATAGCAATGGATGCAATATGCCAAGATGGGAGGGTTGTTAACTCACTGTAAAGTATAGAACCTAAGAGGACAAATGAAAGAGTAGCTGTTCCTTGCCTTATCTGTTGGCTCCAGGGTAAGAAAGAAAATTGTGTCAGCAAGGAACATCAGGCTCTTTGTTGGGGGGTTTTGTTGGTTCAGTTTTTTTAAACAATCACCCCCGTTACCAATCTTTCTGCAAGCTGGTTAGCAGTCGGCATGGACTACTCTGCCTACCGTTGTGGCCTGGAATGCAAACAAGGGTGCAAAGTGCTAATGCCAAGTTCCTATTGTCCTATCGCTGTCTGCTCAATGCGTGTCTGGCTTTTTCTCCTCACAATGCGGCCTCTCGGAGCATTCCAAGAGATTGTTTCAAGTCGGGTGCCTGTTCTGAACTCAAAACAAAATACAAAATTTGATGGAGGAACTTTCCCCAGAGAGGCAGGCTTACCTGCCGCTCCTCCTTGCTGGGCGGAGCTGGAATGTCCGAGGGAAGGATCCAGGGAAAGTGCTTGGAAGCAGGTGCAGACCGTACCCCTTGCTCCAACACCCCCCTGGAACCCCGAACTGCTGCTCTGCCCTGGAGCTCCCTCTGATGGGTTACCGAAGTGGGTGACCAGCTTTTCTGCATAGGATCGACGAGAAGGGGGGGGGGAACTGCTGAAACGTTCATTTTAATGCACGGTACTATTCTTTGTGTAGAGGGGGCCCACGTTTTCTTTCTAAAGAATTTTGTGTTTATTTTAAACCATTTTTCCTGTGACTTGATTGATTGATTGATTGATTGATTGATTGATTGGATTTATCCCCGCCCATCTTACTTTGGCTGGGTTCATATAACATACAGGTAGCCCTCAACTTATGACCATTCGTTCAGCAACCGTTCAAAGTTACAGCAGTGCTGAACGAAGGGACTTACAACCAGTCCCCGAAGTTATGGCTGTTGCAACGCCCCCGTGGTCATGTGATCAAAATTCGGTGCCTTTGCTAACCCTTTTCTCCCTACCCACAGAAACCTACCTCTTTGCCTGCCTCGTGGATTTCTTCACCAGCTGCTCCAGATACGCGAAGTAAGTATCCTTGTGGGGGGAGATGGGCGGTGATATAAGTTAGAAATATAAATAAATATAATAAATAAGTGCCCTGCCCCGTGCCCTTGGCTGATCTGGCCTGGCCTGGCCTGGGTAGAGGGTGCTGCATGGTGCTTCAGAGGCCCTCCGGGAGGCCATCGTCGTCGTGCCGAGGGGCAGGGAAGGCGCCTGGGATTCCGTTCCAGTCTGCAAGTCTACTTTTGCCCTGCCCTGTGGAATCATGGCGGATCTCACCTTGGTCTTGTTCCTCTTTCACTCTCAGTTGTGAGACGGGCTACAAGCACGGCAACCTCTTCATGTCCTTCCGCAGCATGTTCCAAGATGTCCGAGAAGCCATGGATTACGTGCACCTTTCCGTAAGCGGAGGAGGGGGCAGGAGGGCTTGGGCCACAGTTGAGGATTCCTGAGATTTTGCAAAAAGCCTTTCGAGGGACCCTTCAGAGGTCATGGCTGAGCCAGAATTCAACACCAACTTTAGATTTTTAATGTTTTATTTTTACCTCCATACAAATTGTGCTATTTTTTCTTCCCGCATAAGGAACATTATGCAAAACTCAGAAAAGGAATGAAAAGTAGTGGGCAAAAGAAAGTCAAGGCAGGAGAGAAGAGCAAAGGAAAGGAAATAAAACTGCATCCAGGTTTTCATGTTCAGAGCTGCTGTTTATAGATGAATTCACTTCTGGGCAGTGCCACGTGAAATAGTAAATAGTAAAGGTAAAGGATCCCCCCGCACATTTGTGCAGTCGTGTCCGACTCTAGGGGCCGGTGCTCATCTCCGTTTGTTAGCCGAAGAGCCAGCGTTGTCCGAAGATGCTTCCACGGTCATGTGGCTGCATGACGCGCGCGGAACGCTGTTACCTACCCACCGAAGTGGTACCTATTAATCTACTTGCATTTGCATGCTTTCGAATTGCTAGGTTGGCAAGAGCTGGGGCGAGTGTGGGAGCTCACTCCGTCACCACGCGGGGCTAGGGATTCGAACCTCCGAACTTGTGATCTTCCGATCGACAAGCCTGCCGTCTTACCCGCTGAGCCACCACGCCCCCGAAATAGTAAATACTGGCTGACAATTCACTAGCCATCAACACACGCTCACTGCCTCACACGACATTTCACCACTAATTAATCTATTTTATACTGAAACCATTCTGTATCCCTCTCCATACATTTCTCTCCTTGTAAACCATCCTTACATTGCTCTTTGTTCTTTAATTTTTTGTTCATTCATGTTGTTCTTTTTCAGGATCTCATTAATTCCATCCAACCATGACCTTCCTGGTCTTCTGTTCCTCTTGATACATTCATTCTGCCCTCATGTAGCTGTTTTGCGATTTGATCCTGATTAATTTTTTTTCTGTATCACCAAACCAAATCTTTTCATACTGGCCACTCATTTTTGTATTCAGTCCACATATCATTTAGTGCCCATTCATTCTTGACACTCTCTGTTCTCCTACTACACACACTTTTTAAGTAACTCATTCCCACTACATTGAATTTATTTTTCTTTACACACCCAACTCTCATTTCCATGTAACAAAGTGGGTAGAAGCACACCTGAATATGTGGTCAGTTTTACATCTTCTGGCAGACATTATTCCTCACAGCAAACCACATATTACCGATTGCCATTCTGCTATATTTGCATATCCTGAAATTTCTCCATTAATTTCCCCATCTCTTGTAAACAGTCTATTAAGGTACACAAATTCATTTACTTGCTCTTTTTTTTGCCATTTATGTATGGCCTGAAATGGTTCACTCTGTTTTCATTTTGAAACCACCTTTGTCTTCAATACATTAATTTTCAGATTCATACTCCTCATTGCATCACACAGTCTAACATTGTCTGCAAATCGTTATGGCTAACAACATGCCAACATCTGGCTTTAGTGCCAGAATGATTGGCGCTTCCCAATTGGAGAGAGCTACAAATGAGATTTCCTGGTCACTTATTAATGTTTTGATTTTTGACCAAATTTGTTCTGTTTTTTATTTATTGTATGCCATTTGGAGTCACTATGTTTGAGTTGGGTGGCCATATAAATTCTTTAAGTAAACAAAAAAAGTAAATAAATCTGCATCCTATTCACACCTCTGACCAGCACACCTATATGGTCATGAGAAGCATTCCTATATACATATACATATACATATACATATACATATACATATACATATACATATACATATACATATACATATACATATACATATACATATACATTAATTTAAATTTAAAAATTTAAAAACAAAGGTAAAAAGTAATACAAACTAATATAAAGTAAGGAAGAAAAAAGAAAAATCAAAATCAAAGAGAAAGCTAAAAGTGCAAGAAAGAAAGAAAAAGTAAAAGAAAAATAGAAAAGAAAGTAAAAAGATACAAAGAAGTGGCTTCCAATCTTCTTTACAGCAATTATAAGTACAATTATAAATTTACCTCTTTCTCTAAAGTTACATCATGACTCTCTTCTTTCTATAATCTATCCTATCTAATCATCAAAACCATAAATCATAAGTTCATTTCCCCCCCTGTTTTACACAAAAAGTCCATAAGGGGTTTCCAGTCAGCAATTAATGTAGACATTGTCTTTTCTCTAATCAAAGAACTCAATTTGGCCAACTCAGCAAGTTCCATCATCTTCACCACCCATTCCTTCATTGTGGGTAGTGCTGAATCTTTCCATCTTTGTGCATACAATAATCTCACTGCAGTTATCATGTACAAAAGCAAAGTTCCATGACTTTTTTCCAACAGTTTATCTGTGAGGGTACTATCCTTCGACTGGCAAACGAAGCTCCAACACACACTCTGTAGGATATGTAAAAGCTTTATTTACAGCGAGCGATCTGGTTCCACGTCAATGAACCAAGTAAAGCATAGATACAAGACCTTACAGCTTAATAGGTTCCAATCTCTCCCCCCCCATAGAATGTGTCTGTCAGTTCTGTTTCTCTCTGTCTCGCACCCTCTCTTTCACGGCTCGGTGCTGTCCGTTGAAGGTGCTGAATGCCTTCGTCTAATCCACACTGTGCGGTGATTGCCTGTCTGTTGGTTTGTTGTTACATTCTTCCTATTGATAGCTTTTGGCGTCCTGGTTGAGGGATATGCTTATGTGACATTATCATGTCAGGGTGGCATCGATGAACAGGGTTCATTCACCAGGGAATCCTCGCGCCTCTTTTTTGTTGCCTGTCTCTCGACGCTTAAGACAGGCTCCATCCGTTTCCCGCTGGCTGGAATTCCTCATCCGTGGAGCTGTCTGTCTCTGGAGAAGCTTTGCGGAATTTCCTCTCTTTCAAAGCTGCTGCCATTCCTTTATTTTTAGTCCAAGCTGTTTGGAGCTTTTTTCTCCCATTTTAGGAGTCATTGGGATTGTGGATTGTGGACAATTGGTGATGCGATGTCCCTCCTTTCCACATTTGAAACAAAGGCCCTTTTTAAACTGCCATTCTTTTTCCTCCCCCCCATAACTTATGGCTTGTTCACTTCTTGGGAGTGGAAGTTGCATTATGCGGCCATTTCTCTGACGGTTGGGCTCATTGCTGTCTTCTGAAGCGGATACACATATCCTCTACTTCGCCAGCCAAACAGATCCACCCCTTCAATGTTCTGGGATCTCCTCTGGCCAAAGATCACTCCAGGATTTCTGGTTGTAGTCCCCCCTGGAAATACTTAATTTTCAATTACTCTGGCCAATTTGTTAGTTTTCTTGCCAATTCCGTGGCATATTCAGAGACTGATCGGTTCCCTTGTTTAATGCCATGTAAACTAGTTCTGGCTCTTATTTTTGCTAGTGGGTCTTCAAATCGTTCTCTCAGAGCACTCATGAAATCATTAAAGTTCTCCAGTTCTGCCACCTCTGAGTCATGCAGACCCGTTAACCACTCCACTGCTTCTTGCTCGAGGTGGGCTGAAATGTAGCGCACCTTAGAGCCTTCTGTGGGGAACAATTCCTCACATTCTTCCATAAACCCCTTTATGTGGGTTAGGAAGCAAGATAAGTTCTTTGGGTCCCCATTGAACTTTACCTTCAAATCTTGTACCCCGAACAACATGCCTGGACTTGACGGTTGCCTCACTGCTCTGCTTCGAAGTCGGTTGCGTTGTGAATGCGTTCTTAACGTGGGGAGCATTCTTATCAGCTCATACCATTCTTGGCTTTCTTCAACGGCTGAACCTTCCCCTTTACTTTCTGGGGGCATCTCTTCGTCCACCGCCTCCACACGAGCTGCTGTCTCTTTTTCTAACAGGTAGAGGATCCGATCGACCGCTCCTTGCAGGTGCGATATTTGATCCTCTACATCAGGGCTTTCCAAAGTGCCACCGCTGGCGACACACCAGCAGTGGTGGCGGTGGCGGCAGTGGCGCGCGCGTGCACAGCGGCGGCGTGGGGGGGCGCACGTGCACGGTGGCGGTGCGGGGGGCGTGCAGTGGCGCGCGCGTGTACGGCGGCGGCAGTGGCTGCCGCCATGCACGCGCGCACCACCGCTTCCGGGTGGTGTGGCGACACACCACGCTGTGTGTGGCGACACACTTTTGTGTCGCCACACACAGTTTGGAAAGCTCTGCTCTACATTGTCCACTGACTATGGCTTCCTGATGTGAAGTGGGGAAAGCAGCCTACACATGCACACTTTGTGAACAAGTTGCGCAACCACTTTCAGCAAATCACATCCATATTTTACCATTTTTCCAGCTCTTTTTCAACCTCCTCACATAATTTATTATTTCTTTTTCATCCATTTTTTCTTGGACGTTAACAGTTATAGCAGTCATTTCAATCCCACTGTTTGACATATCGCTGTCATTCCCATTCAGAACTCTAAAATACTTTTTTTTAGGGTTCTCTCACCCAGTTTAATCAACAGTTTATTCTTAATTGCAGTCACTTGTTTGGAGATCCCTTGTTCAATCCTTTTTACGCACTTCCTGTAATGATTGCAGAACCTATGCTTAGAATAAAATAGCTTCACAACACAATAGTGGAAAACTCTTTTACTAAAAGTTACTGCGGTTACAAAAAGAAAGTTGCTTCTGAGAAAAGTGCGCACTTTCCTTCAGTGATATATGCCCCTCCACCCCCGTTCAGGCCACTCAGATGGTACTTCCAGGTCTTCAGACACACCATGACACGATCCACCATTGGCAGACTGCAGGCAAAGGTATGCAGGCACGGCCTCTTCACCCTGTTAACTCCTTACATGTCATTATCTCCAATACGAAGCAAAGAAGCTTTGAATCGGAGACCATGACATACTGCCCCACCTGAAAAAGATTAAACAGAAATGTAAGAACATATGACAAATTAGGAGGGTTTGAGAGGGTACGTCCTGTGGAAGCGAGCAATAAGCTTAGGAGCATTGACACTGCAGAGAGGAAGCCATTCAGGATCAGGAAAATCTTTCCAAGAAACCAAGTACTGCAGGTGGTTTCTGTAGATCTTGGAATCGAGGATCTGGTCAATTTCAAAATGTTCTTCACCATCAACAAAGATAGGAGTAGGTGAACGTTTGACAGGATGCCAAACAGTGGAACGCGTATGAGGCTTCAAAAGGCTCCAGTGGAAAACAGGATGAACTCGAAGATATTTCGGTAACGGCAACCGGACAGCCACACGGTTAAGAATGGCAACAACAGGAAAGGGACCAATGAACTTAGCAGATAACTTCTTAGAAGGTTGCGTAGTGTTCAAGAATTTGGTGGAAAGGTAGACAAGGTCTCCAGGTTTCATGTCCCATTGAGGTTTCCATTTCCGGTCAGCAAAACGTTTGTAAGTCTTTTGTGCTTTCTGAAGGGCTTGGAGAATAACAAGCCATGATGAAGAAACCAAGTCAGTCCAGTCCTTTGGGGAACGGTTGGCTGGGACATCTAGGTGGAGATCCGGAATCGGAACGAAATCATGTCCATGCACAATTTTGAAAGGTGACAACCCAGTAGAAGAATGCACTGCATTATTGTAAGCGGCTTCAGCAAACAGGAGCAACTCCACCCAGTTATCTTGTTGATAATTGAGGTAACAACGTAGGTATTGCTCAAGAGTTGCTTGGACCCGGTCAGAGGCTCCGTCTGTCTCCGGATGGTTAGCAGAGCTAAGCGAGTGGGTGGTACCCAATAACTTCAGAAACATTTTCCAAAATTTAGCGGTAAATTGAGAACCACGATTTGAGATTATACGTGAGGGACAGCCATGAGCATGGTAGATGTGTTGGAGAAAAAACTGCCATGAAATTGCATTTGCCAGCGAAGTAACGGAGGGTGAAATCAAATCTGCTTAAAAACTGGGCCCAGCGGAGTTGTTTACCATTCAGTCGTTGAGGTGTTTGCAGCACTTGCAAATTTTTATGATCAGCCCATACTTCAAAAGGGTGTTTAGCACCTTCTAAGAGGTGCCTCCAAGTAGTAAGGGCCGCCTTTACAGCATACGCTTCCTTCTCCCAAACATGCCAACGGCGTTCAGCTTCAGTAAATTTCTTAGACAAGTATGCACAACGTTGCAAAACATCCTGAGAGTTCTTTTGGAATAAGACATCTCCAATGGCAGAGTCCGAAGCGTCAGTATGGACCACAAAAGGCACATCTGGGTCTGGGTGTTTTAGTATAGGGTATGCCGTGAAGAGCTGCTTTAGGTGCTCGAAGGCCCGTTGACAGTCAGAAGTCCAATTAAGCTTAGCTCCAGGTTGAGGTGTCTTTTTTGACTCTCCTTTCCCTTTCATTTTCAGCAAGTCTGTCAAATAATGCTTTATTTCAGTCAAAATTGCTCTCCATTTCCTCTTCACCTTTTAATTTTAACTTCTCCTTGTTCCCTTGACTACATTCTTGTCAGCTATTTTTTTTCTTCCTAGGCACATTACATAATTGTCTCATCCTCATTTTTTCCAACAATCATCGAGAGAGAGAGAGAGAGAGAGAGAGAGAGAAGAGCCAGTCTGGTCTAGTGGTTAAGGCACCAGGACTAGAAACCGGAGTTCTAGCCCCGCCTTGGGCACAAAGCCAGCTGGGTGACCCTGGGCCAGACACACTCCCTCAACCCCAGGAAGAATCAGGCAATGGCAAGCCACTTCCAAAAAACCTTGCCAAGAAAATTGCAGGGTAGTCCAGGCAGTCCCCAGGAGTCAAGACTGACTTGAAGGCACCAAAAAGAAAAAGAAAAAAGAAAAAGTGGGGGCAAATTCGCCCCAGGAGAACATCCGTAACCTGGGAACCATACCGGAGCCACCCTCCCAAGCATCAGATAACTAAGCTGCTGGCAGTGGGGCTTCTCCTGCTGATTTAAGTAACTGGGAAAGCTCGCAGTGGGGGAGCTCTCTCCCAGATAGTTGGGTCCTGGCATTTAGGGTCTTAGGGGCGTGGTGGCTCAGCGGGTAAGACGCCAGGCTTGTCGATGGGAAGGTCGCAAGTTCGGAGGTTCGAATCCCTAGCCCCGCGTGACGGAGTGAGCTCCCGCACTAGCTCCAGCTCTTGCCAACCTAGCAATTCCAAAGCATGCAAATGCAAGTAGATGAATAGGTACCACTTCGGTGGGAAGGTAACAGCGTTCCGCGTGCGTCATGCGGCCACATGACCGTGGAAGCGTCTTCGGACAACGCTGGCTCTTCGGCTAACAAACGGAGATGAGCACCGGCCCCTAGAGTCAGGCACGAGTGCACAAATGTGCGGGGGGATCCTTTACCTTTACCTTTATTTAGGGTCTTAAAGTCATGCCTGGGAGTCAGTTGGCAGCCAATGCCGATCTTTCAGGTCAACAGAAGTTGGCCGTTCGGGGTGATTTCCCGCTCGGAGCTAGATGGCTGTGAGCACTTGGTCCTCTTCTGCCTGGCTGAAACGGGACCAGCCTCTCACAGGGCTTGGGTTTCTCATGCACAAGCCAGGAGGCCAGGAGCCGTTTCACCTGGTTCAGCTCATGTCGCTCCTGTATGGACAGCAGCTGCTGACTGATTTATGGAAGCTGAATCATGATAAGTCGACATGTGGCGTAAATGCATCATGATTCAGATTCAATAAAGTAACCATTTTTTAAAAAAATCTGGTCTTTACAGTTTTTAGATGAATGCACATTTTTTGGCATGCATTTTTCCTAAGACGACAAGTGACCGGCCCTCCACCCGTTCTCAGGACCCACCCTGGCTTCCTTCTGGAGCCCCAGTCCCCTTCTCCGGGTCTCTGTCCCCCGGCCAGCAGCCCTGGCCCCTAGTCACCGGGCCTGCCACGGACCGTGGTCCCTCAGGGCCAAAACCACCCCTTGCTTTTTTTGAGGCACGTTCCCGGGGGAGGGGTGGCCACGTGTGTGGAGAAAGCAGCTGAGGCCCAGGCCTGCTCACCTTCGGCCCCTTCTGGGGGCTGTTCTGCAGGGTGTGCAGAAGGCAGGGGCGCCCCTTTCAGCTGCTTCGGGTGGTTTCCAAATTGGGAGCAGGAGGGAAGGGCACCATGGGTGGGGGAAGGGGACTACGGCTCCAGAGGGGAGGAGTCAGAACAAAGAATAAGGCTGAAACATCTATTTCTATGTGATGTGGTATACACTTTTCTCTACATTCTTTTCCTTTTTTTGCATAGAACAAAATAAAAACATTTTTAAAAAGTTGGACACTTTCATGTAGAAAGGCTATAGATGCCCCTCTTGCATTCTCAGCCTTTGGATCCTCTTGTTTAAAATACATTTCTCTCCAGCCCCAACACTTCTTAAAGATTTAAAAGTTTCAACTGTGAAGAGGATTTAAGATCTTTAGGCATCCATTCACACACCCAAACTAAGAGCAGCAGGGGCATGGATGTGGCAATACGCTTCTGGCAGGACTGAGCTATTTCCTTGTAGCATTTATTACACTGAGTCATACTTAACAGCCAGCTTGGTCTAGTGGTTGAGATGCTGGATCAGCAGTGGGGAAACCTGAGTTCTAGTCCTGCCTTAGGCACGATGTCAGCTGGGTGACTTTGAGCCAGTCTGTCAGGATGCCATCCTGCCAGAGATAGATGGTGTGTGTAGTGATTAGGTAGATGGGGTTTGTAGTTAGCAGATAGATGGGATGTGTCCTTATTAGGTAGATGGGGTTTGTAGTTAGCAGATAGATGGTGTGTGTAGTTATTAGGTAGATGGGCAGGAAGTAATTAGCATGCTTGCAGGACAGTAGCAGAGCTGTTAGAGATAGGCATGGTATGCAGGTGCTGGAATGTAGAGGAGGGGAGATGGGAACCAGACTAGACATCAAGATGGTTCAGCTGGAATCATCAAAGGACTGGCAGTTTAGAGTTATGGGAATTGACTCAGAAGGGGAGGGGTTGGAGTAGATGAAACCTGGCATGTTTAAATTTGTGATTGCACGCGCTTTTGCTCAATCTGCTCTTTGCATCGATTCTATTCACTTGTATTAATAAAAGAACTTTTTCATATCCTACCATGGCTTGTGCTGAGAGTTTCTAAATTAATATCAAAGGAGTGGATCGTCACACAGCCCCTCTCTGTCAGCCCTAGGGAGAAAAAGGCAATGCAAACCACTTCCAAAAATGATGCCAAGAAAACTGCATGGAGTTGCCAGGAGTCAAGAGAGACTAAAAAACTAAAAAACAGAAACTCACCACCCAGTCACATCTTACATATTGCAATTCCAAGGCAGCTTGCAAAATCATATTAACTATTAGTAACTTAATAAAAATCTTGGGTGTGAGGGAAGAGTGTGGGCAGCCCAGAGTCAGCGTCAGGAGCTGCCTTGGCCAAACTGCTGTGCAACAGACCCACAACTGCTCGGTCTGGGTTGTGGCAGAGAACTCACGTGGCCTCATCTGTTGCTTTCCTAGGGCTGCCTCAAGGAGAAAACGTTGGAGAACCTGGAGAAGTATGTGGTGAAAGATGTGAGTGACACTTGGCTTGGAGAGAAAGTTGTTGCGGAGAATGCCCACTTCCAGCCCCCCTCCTATTTTGACTGGCATTCTCTGTGCCCTTGGCCGGGCAGGCAGAGTGTCTTTGACCTTGGAGACACTCAGGACATCATTGCAGGGAGTGGCCAGCCTTTGACCTGCAGAACGTTTCTGTGTTCTTCCATACAGCCCCGTGTTCCTCTTCTGCTGAGTCGCATGAAGGATGCAGGGAAGGTGTTTCTTGCCACCAACAGTGACTACAATTATACAGACGTAAGTTGGACCTTCCAAGGGTAGGTGGGTAGGGCCCGCTTCCCTCCAGGCTTAGTTCAACACAGAATGATAGTACCACACTGCCCATCTGGCTGGCTGCTGAAGAAGAGCGACAAGCTGGTCCTCGCTTTTGTGGGTCTTCTGTGTGGTGCTTCTCATGTTGCAACTGCAGATGGACACAGGTGGTTTGGTGGGAGAGGGGTCAGTGGCAGGGCGATGCATGGAAGATGTCCTCTCGCAAAGAAACACAGATGGCTTTGCACCCTTGTCTTCTGGGTAATGAGGCTGTTGAACCTGGGCTGAATTTTCACTGCGGAAGAGAGTGGCACACTGGGCTTATCTCTTTACAGGCAATCATGACACACTTACTGGACTTCAGTGGAGGAGACACAGTAAGTCGACCTGTGAGCGAATCCCCTGTAGTTTGTGAGATTTTTCAGGCCCAAGTGGCCATCTGGATGGGTCAGTTCATGTTCGGGATTACAGCAAGGGCAATGGGGCTGGGGCAGGCCTTCATGCCAAAGAGTAGGGAATGCTGCAGCTGCCCTTCCTTTCGTGCCTCCTCTGTCTCCATGGGAACCAGGTGCTATTAAGTCTTATGTGCTTTGGTGATGTAAACTGTCAGCTTGCAATGTAGGCGTAGCACTTATTGAGGTCCATACAACAGCCCTGTAACAGGAGAATGGGTGGGTGGGGGGGGGAGAGAGAGAGAGAGAGAGAGAGAGAGAGAGAGAGAGAGAGAGAGAGAGAGTGTGTGTGTGTGTGTGTGTGTCAGGTATACAGTCATCTATGAGTTTGTAACTGGTGTGAGACCATCAGTTTCATGGTATGGTTCCTTTTAGGACTTGCCAATATGCCAAATCCTGTCTAGCCTAACTTGTTCTTTCTTCAACAGCAGGACCAATCCGAGCATCGACCGTGGCGCTCTTACTTTGATCTGATTGTTGTCGACACTCGCAAACCACTCTTTTTTGCTGGGGGAACTGTTTTGCGGCAAGTCAACACAGTAAGTGTCTGCTAGGGGCCAAAAAACAGGGAGGTGGCAGACAGCAAATCTCCCATTCAAACTCCTAGAAAGATCTAGGATGGGCATCATGAAAACAGGGAAAGATTAATTGTCAACCCATCCAAATTGGCCAAGGTCAGGGGAAGTCCATTGGAGTTTTCTAGAGGTGAATGAGTGCAAACATGAGGCACATTCAGCTGATGGTCGTAATCGGCCAATTGGCGACAGAGTCCCACCACCACTCAACAAGGTTTGCTCTGGGACCGAGTGGCTACTTGGTCACCCCCAGATTATAGATGGGTGTTCCCGGTTATAGGACACTAGGGCACGTGCCTGCATGTCGCCTGGGGCTCTTGTCTAGTCTTGGCTTTTTGCTCGTCTGGCTGATTGTGCTGCTCTGCCATTTGACCTGGTCCAAAAGCCCTTTGGCGCTGCAGAATGAGCTCCACAAGGGCGGGCCGGATGCCGGTCAGACTAATGTGTGTCCATAGAGGTGCACCCTGTTGCTACAGAACAAGAAGCATTTTAGCTGTTTGATGCAAAGCGCACAGGTTGTCTTCAGTCCATTTACCTTTTCTCCCTGAAAAGCGTGTGCTATCACCACATTTTTTTGGCCGTGGATTCCAGGATGGATTGTTTGGAAAGCATCTTTATTTTGGACGCTCTGGAATCTTCTTCCCATGGGTTCCATTGCTCAGCTAATCCTGAAGCTCCAAGGTTATGAGAAAGGCAGGTTTCTTACCTAAAATTGGCTACACCAAGGGGTCACCCTCTTGTCCTTTGCCACTCAGTGTAAAACAGAAAGTCAGGCAAATCCAAGCTTGAAAGGCTTTATTGCCACATCATAAACTTTCTGATAATACTGAGGAATTGGGTAATTAGCCAGAGAGCATGTAAGGCCTGGAAAGTTCAAAGAGGCCGTAACTTGCCTTGAAGTTTAAGCTGTAGTGATCTTTACCAGAAGGTAGGCAGAAGCAGAGCCACATACCTTGTCTGTAACAGTCCAGGGTTCAAATGCCATGAGCTGGTCCCAGTGCTAAGACCAGGGTCTCAATGCAGGGTAAGGTGCAAGAGTGACAGGAAGACAGGTCTAGAATTGGACAGTTGTTTCCAACTGTCCAACAAGAGCCTGGGAGTGCTGGTTGCTTTTGCTCAGCCCCTCGTATGCCGGTAAGTTCTTGGGATGGCCCCCTGCAAAAACCTAGGTTCTCAATATCTGAATCGGATTAGTGTCACCTGCTCAGAGTCATTTGTCCCTTGAAGCTGCCACAGGTGCCTGGTTGACCTTGGTAGCTCTTCGGGCTGACAGTCTGTCTGTTCTGCCTCTTTAGCCTGTGACTCAGAGGATCCAGTCTAGACCATTACATCTATATGTTCACACCTTCAGAGAGCCTCATATAGAGCATGGTGGAGCCAAGAAGGTTCACTGAGAGCCTGCCCACCCATGCTGACTGAATATACAGAGTACCGTAGTATGCAGGTTGAGGCCAAGAAAGAAAGCTAGCACACTAAAAGCACGGGGACAACTCTGAATTGTTTGAATGTACAGGTGACCTTTTGAAGAATTAGAATGATAGACCCAGGTGAGCAACCTTTCCTTCAATCCAGAATCACATTGCTTGAGTTGAGAGGCCCTATAAATCCATGCAATAAATAAATAGTTGCGGATCAAACCATTTAATTTCAAAACAGAATCCAGGAATCTGCAAAATAGTCATAAGGGCTGAAGCTGGCATGATAGGAACCAGTGGTTCTCAGGCTATAGAGAACTGTTATATAAATATTGAGCAGATGATTCCCACTGTCAAGGCTGGGAAGGGAATGGCCTAGAGTAATTGCTGTTGACTCAAAAACAAAATAAAAAGCAAACAAACCAGGAAGAAAAGGCCTAGAATTTAGACTTTGGAACAAATAAATATATCTGTATGTCTATATCTGTATGGGTATCTCGACATGTGTTCTGCAGTAAGCAGATCTGCTGCATTTATATGACTTGTTTCTTGTCTCCAGTAAAGCAACTTACATACTTTGTTGCCACTACTAACGTCTGTTGTAAACAAGATTCTGGGGTGGGGGGAAAGTACCCGGAGCAGAGCTTTCCAAACTGTGTGTCGCGACACAAAAGTGTGTCGCCACACACAGTCTGGTGTGTCTCCACACAACCCGGAAGCGCTGATCATCATCAGCGCTTCCGGGTTTTCCCACGGCGACACACCAACGGTGGTGCGCAAAAACCCGAAAGCAGCAGCAGCGCTTCCGAGTTTTTGCGCGCTGCCGCAACGGTGGCACTTCCGGGTTTTCCCGCAGCGACACACCAACGGCGGTTGGTGTGTCGCCACGGGAAAACTTTGGAAAGCCCTGACCTGGAGAGTCAAAAAGTGATTGCTGTGGCTACCTTGAGGTCTGAGAGCAAGATCTGCTTAACGTACTCTCAGAGCCATGGGAGTAGAGGCTGTGCTTTGACACCAAGATGAAACCATTCAACCCTGTTAACTGTGGATCAAGTTGCCAGTGCCTTTCTCCAATCTCAGAACTAACTTACTGCCCAGATGATGAACCAGCTGGTCCACCAGGCGGGACAGAATCAACCGTAACCAGTGCCTCCCATATCAATCCTGGCCCAAAATCTGGCAGCAATTGCTGGAGGAAGCAGTGCTGCAGCCTTCTGACATCCACCTCCCTTGCATTCACCCAAGTCTGACTGGGGACTGATGGCAGACTCAAGGAACTGCAGCAGAGTAGGGGTGGGAAAAGAAAACACCACTATCCTCTTTTAGCCGTTGCCCCTCCACACATCGGAGACTTTGGAAGTGGAGTCCATGAAGCGGGGAGCTAGCAAAGCTCCCCCGTCTGGCCATGAAAATTTGCATTGACACATACACAAAGCTTCTGCTTCCATTGTGGAGAACCTGGCCACTTCGTATGTGACTGGCTTTTAAGGACCCTTTCTCTTCCAAAGCATGAAGCCTTTTATTTATGGGGGAGGCATTTTGTCCGTGATGCAGTAAATGCTGCAGATCTGGCTATGGGGAAGGGAGTTGCTCCCAGATTTCAAGAGCTCAAAAGCTCAGGCAGCTAGAGATGAAGTGGAATCCAAACATGCAGAGCCACACTTTGACTTCAGTCGTTCCTGCTACTCTAGAGCAGGGCTTTCCAACTTTTCCCGTTGGTGACACACCAACGGCGGCGCGCGCAAAACCCCGGAAGCGCCACAGTGGCGGTGTGTAAAAACCTGGAAGTGCCGCCGCCGTGGCGCTTTCGGGTTTTCGCGCGCTGCGGCGGTGGCGGCAGCGGTGTCCTGGTGTGCCATGCAAAAACCCGGAAGTGCTGATGGCCTGCCGCCGCATGTGGCGGTGGCGTGCCATCAGTGCTTCCAGGTTTTGACGTGACACACCTGGGCCCTGCAGGCGACACAGTATTGTGTCACGACACACAGTTTGGAAAGCTATGCTCTAGAGACTTGGATCCTACTACAGAAGATGGCAACTCAGTTTGTCCAGCACACTTACAGGTGTTGCTGCTGGCTCTTTTGCACAGCCCCCATCAGGAAATGCATTGAACCTCTTCTACTCACCCTCAGCAATCATCAACAGTCCCTACAACTTTATTTAGCCTCCTTGCTTTTCAAGAAGACCTACAATGTCACCAAATGTGATTTATTGGGACTAGGATAATATTGGCATTCGAGTCTCACAGCTTGCAGGGCCTTATATGCAGCAGATACTCCTCCTAACCTTGCTTGCCAGGTATGCAGACCATGCTAAATGTCAGCTCTTTCAGGTAGACCAGGTCAGGAAACAGTCTATCAAGTTGGACTGGAACTATATTTTATTGATATAGACTATACAGGCAGTCTTTGGTTAACAACGGTAATTGGGACCGGAATTTCCATTGCTAAGCGATGTGGTCATAAAGTGCAACGTCACATTACCACATCGCTTAGCGACGGCAATTCCAGCAATCCCCATTGCCATTGTTAAGCGAGGATCACAGGTTGTTAAGTGATTCCCAGGTGGCTTGCAAGCAGGCTGGCAGGCAGGTTGGCAAAGCGTGGCGTGAGGCATAGTGCGAGCGCTGTGGGGCCAGGGGTGGCTGCTGCTGGGTGGGGGAGGGTGTGAGCGACTTACCAGAGTGACTTGCAACAGTCCCTGCTGGCTTCCCCATTGACTTTGCTTGTGGGAAGCCAGCAGGGAAGGTTGCAAATGGCAATCACATGACTGTGGGGTGCTGCAACTGTCGTAAGTGTGAGCTGGTTGCCAAGTGTATGGATTGTGATCACGTGACCATGTGGGTGCTGGGATGGCTGGAACTTTGAGGACCAGTCATAAGTACCACTAATTCAGCGCTGTCGTAACTTCAAACAGTCACTGAATGAGGGTCATTAAACGAGGACTACCTCTTAGAATCTTGAAAGCCTGACTGTGTTTTCCCATCCCTCCCTCTTATACCCCAGTGAATTAGGATGGAGCCAGTCTGAGCTTCTTTCTAACACTGTCTCTGTTTTCCAGGCTTAAAGCATGTTTTGTTTTTGTAGCTATTTCTGCATAGTTTCTCCAAGATCATCTCTGTAGCTCTCCACAGTAATGGAAGAGGAAAAGAGAGTCATGCAGATCCTCCTCCCCAATCAATCAATTTCACCATTGTACTATCAAATCTTATTTTTGGAGGCCAGATTTCTGCAAAATGTCACTACTGAATGTCAGTGTGATGCTCCGATCCTTCGACTAGCAAACAAGGCTCCGACACACACTCTGTAGAATATGTAAAAGCTTTATTTACAGTGAGCGATCTGGGTTCACGTCAATGAACCAAGTAAAGCATAGATACAAGACCTTACAGTTAAATAGGTTCCAGTCTCCCTCCAATAGAATGCGTTATCAGTTCCGTCTCGCACCCTCTCATCCGCGCTCGGAGCTGTCCGGTCAAGGTGCTGATTGTATTCTTCTAGTCCACACTATGCGCTGCTTGTCTGTCTGGCGGTTTGCTGTTACATTCTTCCTCTCACTCGCTGGATCGTCACCTTGTGGTGAGTGGGCTTGTGTGTTCCCAATGAACCCTGTGAGCGAAGCCGTCGGGAGTCATGTACTCCTGGTAGGGTCACCCATGGCGGTAAGGTCCAGGGGGAGGAACCAGACAAAGAACGATCCAAGAAAGTCCTCAATGGCAGAACAGGCGGAAGATAACAAGGTGTATTGTTACAACGGCTGCGAAGGCGGATGAAGGCTGCAGCAGACAAAAGGTCACCAATCGTCATGGTATCCATGCCATTGGATTAGAGCCTTTTTCTGTGAAGGTTGTGTGCTGATAGTTGTGCACCGATCTCCACACATAAAACAAATTCACGCACAGGCATCTTCCAACCACACCAAACCCAAAACAACCAAAAGTCCCATGGCGATTGACGAATGGCAATGGGGGCAGGACTGTGAAATCCGGAAGCTCCTAGTCATGGAACTGTGCCGTTAAGAAAAAAATCTACGCCAGTGCAAAGGCAGAAGTCCAAAGAAGAACTAGAGAACTTAAGAACATATGGTGGATAAAAAAAGCCCAAGAAACCCAACATTTTGCAGATGCTCATGATGCACGGGGCTTTTTTAATGCCATAAAGGCCATCTATGGACCAACAAACCATGGTACAAATCCCTTGCGCTCAGTAGATGGTGCTAAACTTCTAAAGGACAAAGAGTCTATTGCACTGCGCTGGGAAGAGCATTACTACAATCTCCTTAATCGTCACTCTACTGTGGCTGATGAAGTCTTCTTGTAAATCCCGCAAAAACAAATAAGAGATGAGCTTGCAGAACCCCCAGTTTGGAGGAAGTCAGTAAAGCCACTAAACAAATGAAAAATAACAAAGCTAGTGGACCTGATGGGATTCCTGCTGAAGTCTTTAAAGAAGGCGGGCCTGAACTTACACAACAACTTCATAAGCTCATTGAAAAAATCTGGATGAGGGAGGAGATTCCAGCAGACTTTAGGGATGCCATAATTATCACTCTCTTTAAAAAGGGTGATAGAACAGACTGTGGAAACTATCGAGGCATCTCCCTTCTAGCCACAGCAGGCAAAATCCTGGCAAAGATCATCGCAAACCGTCTCCTATCTGTATCAGAAGACATCCTCCCTGAAATGCAAAATGGCTTCTGCCCTTCCAGGGGAACAGTGGATATGATCTTCACTGCACGACAGCTTCAAGAAAAATGCAAGGAGCAAAACCGCCCTCTGTACATGGCGTTTATTGATCTGACTAAAGCTTTTGATACTGTAAATCGTACTGCTCTCTGGACCATCCTTCTGAAAATCGGATGCCCTGATAAATTTGTGAACATCTTGCGGTTACTCCATGACGACATGATGGCAACAATCCTGAATAACAATGGCTCTCAAAGCGATCCATTTAAAGTGGAATCCGGCGTTAAACAGGGATGTGTTATTGCTCCAACCTTATTCGCTATCTTCATCGCTATGATTATACACCTTGTTGAAGAGAAACTTCCTACTGGTGTAGAAATTATATATCGAACAGATGGAAAGCTTTTTAATCTTAGTAGGCTGAAAGCAAAAAATAAGGTAATTGCAACTTCTGTTATAGAACTTCAATATGCTGATGATAACGTAGTCTGTGCACACTCCGAGGAAGATCTTCAAACTATCCTAAACATCTTTGCAGAAGCATATGAAAAGCTCAGCCTCTCGATTAACATTAAAAAAACCAAAGTGCTTTACCAGCAAGTTCGAACCAATCCCTCCTCAGTGCCATCAATCCAGCTTAAAGGTGCGTCACTAGAAAATGTTGACCACTTTTCTTATCTCGGCAGCCATCTATCTACAAAAGCCGACATCGACGCTGAAATTCAACATCGCCTGAGCTCTGCGAGTGTAGCTTTCTCCCGAATGAAGCGTAGAGTGTTTGAGGATCAGGACATTCGCAGGGAGACCAAAATGCTTGTTTACAAAGCCATTGTACTACCAACCCTTCTGTATGCCTGTGAAACATGGACCCTCTACAAACGCCACCTCCAACTTGAAAGATTCCATCAACGCTGCCTCCGAAAAATTCTGCAAATTACTTGGGAAGATAGGCGGACTAATGTTAGCGTATTAGAAGAAGCGAAAACCACC
Organism: Charina bottae; assembly: GCA_023362775.1. NCBI lineage: Eukaryota > Metazoa > Chordata > Lepidosauria > Squamata > Charinaidae > Charina > Charina bottae. The sequence goes on from JALMGJ010000014.1 coordinate 26,119,132, forward strand.
AGCATTGAAACAATGGTCATCCAACATCAACTTCGCTGGACCGGCCATGTTGTTCGAATGCCTGACCATCGTCTTCCAAAGCAGCTACTTTACTCCCAACTTAAGAATGGAAAACGGAATATTGGTGGACAGCAAAAGAGATTCAAAGATACTCTCAAAGCTAATTTAAAAAAATGTAATATCAGCATTGAGAACTGGGAAGCCCTAACTCAGGAGGGTTTCAATTGGAGGTCAGCCTTTATTAATGGCGCTATGGACTTTGAAGAAGCACGAGTACAGGGTGAAAGGGAGAAAAGAGCTAAAAGGAAGGCACGTCAGGCAAACCCTCATCATGACCGTCTCCAACCCGGAAACCTATGCCCTCATTGTGGGAGGTTGTGCGGATCCAGAATTGGCCTTTATAGCCACTTACGGATCCACCGTTAAAATTTTACCTTTGGAAGACAATCTTACTCGGCTACGAGTGATCACCAATGATGATGACATTCTTTCTATTGATTGCTTTCGGTGCCCTGGCTGGGGAATGTGTTAAGTGGTTTCTATTTATGTCAGGGTGGTATAGATGCCATCATGACATTCTGCCACCCCAAGATCATTCCTCCCCTCTCATATTGGTTTATTTGGGAATTTAGTGTGAAACTTTTTCTTTAACCTGGGTGCCTGTACATGTCTTTTTGCCACCCACTCTCTGTGTGAATTATCAAATTGTTTCCATTGTATTAAATATTGTAATTTTCCCCTATGTAATCTGGAATCTAAAATTTCGAACACTTCGAAGTGTTGTTCCCCATCTATTATCGTTGGTATTGGTGCCACTTCCTCTAGGTGCCAATGGTTTGAGGTTTTAATAGGTTTCAATAGGCTACAATGAAACACTGGGTGAACTCTCCTTAAGTTTTTTGGAAGTTGTAACTGCACTGTCAGTTTATTTATAATTTTCATAATTGGAAAAGGGCCAATGTATTTTAGTCCCAATTTTTTGCATGGTTGTCTTGATTTTAAAAATTTGGTGGATAAGTAAACTTTGTCTCCCACCTTGAATGGCCATTCTGGTGCCCTTTTCCTATCTGCAAATTTTTTGTATGTTTCCTTGGCTTTTGTTAAGGCTTTCTCTATTATTGGCCATCCCTCTGCTATGTGTTGTATCCAATTACCTAAGGGGACAATTTCAGTTTTGTAACTCGGTAATTCCAGGAAGGCTAGGAACTCCTGTCCGTTTACCACTTGGAATGGCGAGAACCCCATGCTCTGATGCACGGAATTATTGTATGCTACTTCCGTGAATGGTGGTAGCTCCACCCAATCATCTTGTTAGTAATTAATGTAACATCTAAGACATAGCTTTCCAAACTGTGTCGTGACACTTTAGTGTGTCGCAACACACAGCTTAGTGTGTCACGAAGCAGTGGCGGGGGCGTGCATAGCGGTGGTGCGAGGGCGCGCGTGGCGTCGTGCACGGCGGCGGCAGTAGTGGCGCGCCATCAGTACTTCTGCATTTTAGCGAAGCCGCTGCCACACACGCCCCTGCCGTCGCTGCCGCCATTGGTGTGTCGCCAACGGCGGCAGTTTGGAAAGCACTGATCTAAGATATTGTTCTAATAATTGGTTAGCCTGTTCACAGCCACCATCTGTCTGCGGATGGAATCCATAGCTTAGTCCTTGTCCCACTCCAATTATTTTTAAAAATGCCCTCCAAAATTTGGATGTAAATTGGACGCCTCAGTCACTGATTATTCGTTTCGGACATCCGTGTATTCTGTACACGTGTTGTACAAACATTTTTGCCAATTGCCCTGTGTTTGGGATGCTTGCACAAGGGATAAAATGAGCTTGTTTAGAAAATAAATCTGTTACTACCCAAATGACTGTTTTCTTATGACTTTCTGGTAAGTCCACTATGAAATCCATGGCTATTTGTTTCCATGGTTGTGTGGGGCTAGCTACGTTTTGTAACAATCCTCTGGGTTTGCCTCCCACTCTTCGCCATTGCACACGTGGGGCAGCTAGCTATGTATTCCTCCACGTCTTTGCAAAGGGAGGGCCACCAGAATTGCCACCTGAGTAGGTGTAAAGTTTTAACAAATCCAAAATGCCCAGCTGATTTTGCGTCATGGCTTCTTTTCAAAATTGCCTTTCTTAGGGTTTCCAGTATGTATAACCGCTCCTCATGCCACCAAAGTCCTTGTTTCCTTGTCAATTTAATTTTGTTGTCCTGAAACCATTTGTCAGTTTCCAATTGTGATTGCAGCTCGTTGAGCAAATCCCCTTCCACTGGCAATTCTACTTGTTTGCCCCAGCTCCTAGTGACTGCTACTAATCCTGTTTGTGCTTGTGGGATGATTGAATCTACTGTCTCCTCCCTCTGACTGTTGTGTTTTGGTAACCGGGATAAGGCATCCGCCAAAAAGTTCTTTTTTCCGTTTATGTACTTCAATGTGAAATTGAAGCTTTGAAAGAATTGTGCCCATCTAACTTGTTTGGGGTTTAGTTTTCGTGGGGTGTTTAAAGCTTCTAAATTTTTGTGATCTGTCCAAACTTCGAATTTGTGAGGGGCACCTTCTAAAAGGTGTCTCCAAGTGGTTAATGCACATTTTACAGCATATGCTTCCTTCTCCCAAACGTGCCAATGACATTCCATTTCGTTGAATTTACTGGAGAGGTACACACATGGAATCAGTTCCCCCTGGTCATCTCTCTGTAATAAAATCCCACCCAAAGCCGTATCTGATGCGTCCACTTGTATGACTAGAGGTTTTGTGGGATCAGGGTGTTGTAGTATGGGTTCTGATGTAAAAAGTTTCTTTAATTGGTCAAATGCTTCTTGGCATTCTCTCAACCATTGTATTTTTGCCCCCGGTTTGTTTTTTGTTTTGGAGTCCCCCTTCCCTTTTGTTTTGAGTAGATCTGTGAGTGGTAGTGCCACTTGTGCAAAGTTATTTATGAATTGCCTATAGAAATTTGCGAATCCTAAGAAACTTTGTAATTGTCTTTTGGTTTTAGGGGGTTCCCAAGCTACTATAGCCCGTACTTTCTCTGGATCCATTTCAATCCCTCTGCTAGATACCTGATACCCCAAATAATCTAGTTGTTCTTTGTTAAATTCACATTTAGACAGTTTCACATACAAAACTGTATGTGAAATCATTTCAAAACCTCCCGCACCAGCTGTACATGTTCTTCTAATGTTTCAGTGTAAATTAGAATGTCATCAAGATATACTAGTACTCCCCAACATACTGTACAAATTCATGTAGCACCTCATTAATTAAATTCATGAAGACCCTGGGCCCGCTTTTTAACCCAAAGGGCATTACCAAATATTGAAAACAACCAAATTGACAATTAAATGCTGTTTTTCATTCATCCCCCTCACAAACTCGTACTCGAAAATATGCTTCCCTTAGGTCCAGTTTGGTGAATATTTTGCCTTTTAATAGGTGTGCTAACATGTCCGTCATCAGTGGTAGGGGGTATTTATTTGATGTGCTGATGGCATTCAGTCCTTGATAGTTTGTGCATAGACGCAGCAACCCGTCTTTCTTTTTCCTGAACATGACTGGTGCTGTCATGGGTGAGGTCGCCCTCTGGATGAAACCACACTCTAAATTTTTGTCTATGAACTCCCAGAGTGTTTCTTGTTCCTTAGGAGTCATAGAATACAGTTTGGATTTTGGTAATTCTGCCCCCGATTCCAATTCAATAGTGCAGTCCGATTTTCTGTGGGGGGGTAGTTGGTTAGATTCGTTTTCTCCAAACACTTCCTTTAGGTCGAGAAACGGGGTTCAAATGAATTCAACCTCTTCCCCTTGTGTATCCTCCCCTGGTTCCATTGCTGCCCCTATTAGTTCAATTCCCCCCCCCCAAGTTCATCAGGTTCCACTCCCTCATACTTTCCATCTTTGAAAATCATTTGGCCAGTTGACCAATTCACTTGGGGGTTTTGTTCTTTCAACCACGCCAAACCCAATACTATGGGATGATCTGCAGTAGGGGCTACAATAAATCTTAATGTCTCTTTGTGTGTTCCTATCCTCATTCGGACCACTTCCGTACAGTACTCCACCGGGCCTCCCTTCATCTCTGACCCATTGAGTTGAATGAAATTGATGGGTTCAGGTAATCATATTAAAATCTTTTAATTTTAATCCAGTCACTAAAGTGGGGTGGATTAGGCATTGTGTACAGCCCGAATCCAACAACCCTGCTAGGTTTACACCTCCCTGACCCCTTAATATCTCAATTTCGACATGTATTAACATCGATGAACAGGGTCCATTCACCAGGGAATCCTCACGCCTCTTTTTTGTTGCCTGTCTCTCGGCGCTTAAAACAGGCTCCGTCTGTTTCCTGCTGGCTGGAATTCCTCATCCGTGGAGCTGTCTGTCTCTGGAGAAGCTTCGTGGAATTTCCTCTCTTTCGAAGCTGCTGCCATTCCTTTATTTTTTAGTCCAAACTGTTTGGAGCTTTTTTCTCCTGGTTTAGGAGTCATTGGGATTGTGGACTGTGGACAATTGGTGATGCGATGTCCCTCCTTTCCACATTTGAAACAAAGGCCATTTTTAAACTGCCATTCTTTTTCCTCCCCCCATGACTTACGGCCTGTTCACTTCTCGGGAGTGGAAGTTGCATTATGTGGCCGTTTCTCTGACGGTTGGGCTCGTTGCTGTCTTCTGAAGCAGATACACATATCCTCTGCTTTGCCAGCCAAACAGATCCACCCCTTCAATGTTCTGGGATCTCCTCTGGCCAAAGATCACTCCAGGATTTCTGGTTGTAGTCTCCCCTGGAAATACTCAATTTTCAATGACTCTGGCCAATTTGTTAGTTTTCCTGCCAGTCTCCTGAATTCCGTGGCATATTCAGAGACTGATCGGTTCCCTTGTTTAATTCCTTGAATGAATGAATGTTTGTTTATTCGGTCAATGACCAGCAACTTAAATTTAATAAAAATAACTATTAAAATCAAACTAATCAATTAAATACAGGTAACTATGGGATAAAACTATAAATTTAGACAATTATAATATAATCTATAAAACCCTATTACAATAATGACAGGTTTATTTATCTAAACATTAATAGATCTATCATTTTAATAGTATGTTGTAAAATATATATCCTAAATAATTTATTAAAAAATAACTAGACAAAGTATTAATAAAAATAGAAAAAATATACACAATTCCCTACTTCTTTAACCGGTTTTGCCTTATTATCATTGCGGCAGCACAGAATTTTTCTACTGCGTGTGTAATAACTGGGTTTGAGTCCTGCAGAGGATAGTTCTCATAAAAACAATCAGGTCTCCCTGGACATCTTTCTATTAGGGGATAAATATATGTTGATCTAATATCCCTATAATATTTACATCGCAATAGAACATGAGTGATGTTTTCAACCTCCTTAGTGCCGCATGTACAAATTCTTTCTGCTAAGAGGTTTTTATTAGACCTGCCTTGCAGGAGTGCTGATGGAAGGATATTAAATCTAGCTCTAAAAAATGCTATTCTAATCTTAGGAAAAGTTAGGTCTTTCAAATATCTTGCTGGTTCCCATGTACCCCATCTTATCTGATTCCTGCTGTGTAGAGGTATCCTATTAACTTCTAGCCGGAATTCCATATCTCTGATTCTATTAATAACCAATTGCTTGGCTTGATCATAACCTAGTGATTTTAAAAATAATGGAGACAGCCCATATAAAGCCAGCTTATACTCTATCGCCTGTTTCCAGGGAGAGAGAAAATTATCAATCAGGACTATGTTGAAATATATTATTTGAAAGGGTAAAGTCACATGGCAGAGGTCCTGCAAGTTATAAAAATGTTCAGGCTCCAACCGTTTTTTGGACTGAACAGACACACTGTGTGTGTGCATGCTATTTTTTAAATCTATGAGAACGACCTCTTCCAGGACTCTGGAAGAAGACAGCTGTTTATATTCTCTAGATGAATAAAAGCAACAACTTTGAACTTTCCTAAATGCCTGGCATCATCACTGGCCTAAACTGCTTCTAAACTCTGCACATGTTCAAGAACTACACAACACCAACAGACTAGAGGGGTCAAACCTACTGGAAGGAATTGAATTTTCAACGAAAAGGTTAACATCATCTTCCAGGCCCTAACCAGTATTTGAGGCATTCCTGTTTCTAGTCTCATCTGGGCATTTGCTGTTCCACTGGGTGCCGCTAGAATTGATCGCAGGAATTTTGTTTGTACGGTTTCTATTGACTTCAAGAAGATTCCTGCTTGTGTCACGGAGAATTTAAGTCAACGTTTTAGCCTCAAACAATTTTAAGGCTGCAGGGACTAATTGTCCTCCGCCCGTGTAAAAAAAACGTTTAATAGCATTTGAAGATCTAAGGGCTGATTGCATCGCATAATTCAGATGGGCATTCCAATTTCCTTTCGAGTGAAAAATCACTCCAAGGTATTTAAATACATTAACTTGTTCTAGATTATGCCCTTCTATCCTCCAAGAGTATTGAGTAGCTCTTTTAGCAAAGATCAGGATTTTTGATTTATCAAAATTAAAAATCAATTTATTTTGTCTGCAGTAATTTAGTGTTGCTGCTATGGCTCTTTTTAGTCCAATTGGAGTTTGTGAGATTATAGCGGCATCATCCGCATAAAGAAGTATCTGTACTTTATGTTGTGCTAGATTGGGAGGATGGGAATCTAAATTATGAAGAAAATCAATCAAGGAGTTAATGTAAAGATTAAAAAGGGAGGGGGCAAGAATACATCCCTGTTGTACTCCTTTCTGCACATTTACTAAGCCAGATAACGTCTCCAGGGGATTACATCTCACTTTTAAAGAGGAATTAGAGTATAGTTCCTGTATAAGATAGAGGAGGCATCTGTCAATATTTGTATTTTTTAGTTCTTCCCAAAGCAGGGGCCCCCAACCTTTTTTGCGCCAGGGACCGGTTTCAAAAGACGATTTTTCCGCGGACCAGGAGGGTGGGATTTCTGGGATTTCCGTGGACCGGGGGGGCAGGGTTTCCAGGATGTCCGTGGACCAGGGGGCGGGGTTTGTGGGCGGGAGCCAATCACGCGGAAGGGGCGGGGTTTGCAGGCGGGAGCCCCGTGGCCCAGTTCCTAACTGGCCGCGGCCCAGTAGTGGGCCACACAGGTTGGGGACCCCTGTCCCAAAGGACACTTCTATCTATTGAATCAAAGGCCTGTTTAAAGTCAAGAAAGGCCACAAAGAGGGAAGATTTCTTTTTATAGGTATATTTTAATACTCTTCCCTCGCCCAGGCAGCCTGGAGGGGCTGTTCTTGAGCAGGGCATTTTTATTAAGCTGAGTCATGCTGCTCATCCTGATGCCACACGATCATACGCAAGTTAAAATGATCTTTGGTCCCAACAGAAATCGTGGGGGGAGCCAGGGCGGCAGCCTGTTCCCCCACTGTGAGAATTGCTTATTGTGGAAAACAATAAAGAAACAGGTTACAAATGCCGTGTTGCTGAGGGGAAAACGGGAACTCTTCACAGGGAACCAGACGAACCAGTATGATAATTCGAGGGAGCCGGAGGGAGGGGGAGGAATTCCCTGCCGGGGGGGGGGGGCTTAGCTTCCCAGTCCGTTCGCAGACTTCTTGCTTTCACTAGCCTGCAGGGGGCTCGGGGACGCTGGGGGGGGGGGTGCGTGTGCACCGCACTGCAGGAGTTTGCTTACTGCAAGTCACCCCGTCTTTGTGTGCAGGACACAGGGAAGCTGCGAATTGGGACCTACACAGGACCGCTTCAGCACTGTGCCGTCTACTCTGGAGGTAAAGCCACCATGCCGATGGCCACATTTCGCGAACGGCCTGCTTCTCCCCTGGCGCTCCTTGGAAGATTCCTTCTCCCGCTGGGAGAAGCTCTTTTGCACAGCAGCACTAAAATGCTGCCATCTAGGGCGGGAGCTGGCAGAAAACTGTGCCGGGTTTAAAAGGGGCTGAATGCCCTTCCAACCCCTGTTCTGCCTCAGCAACAAAGCAGAATTGGGGTTCTGACCACGCCAGAAATGGTGGGCAGAGGGGGGGATGGCAAAGCCAGTTACAGGCAGCAGGAGGCCCACCAGTCTTCAAACCCAGGGAGCAATCGCTCTCTGGGACCGGAGAGCTGGCCCAAAGGGGCCATTCCCCTTTTCTCCCTCCCCGTGGCAAGGGGGGGGGCAGGTCTACACGCAGTTCTTCAGTCTCTGGGTCTGGGGGACTGGCAGCAAGTAGCCGTTCTCGTCCCCTGTGAGAACCGGCGACCAGAAGACCTGCTTCCCATTCCTTCTGCCATCAGGGCTGGCAGGAGAATGGGAGAGATGGTTGTGGGCACTCCCACTGCCGAAAGGCGAACCAGGTGGCCAGTAGCAGCAGACCCCTTGGAACGAATGGCCCCTCTGCCGGGGCCTGTGCTGGCAGAAGTGGAAAAGCACCCCTTTGCAGCGAAGAGAGGAACGCTGGGCAGCGGCCGCCGGGGTGGGTGGAGGGGGCCGTGTGTTCATACTGTCAACAGACGGTCAGTGCAGTGTCCACACCCCAGGGCAAGCCGTAAGACTTCTGACGTGTGTGTGGAGGGGAGGGCAGTCCCACTGGTTCTCTGAGACATCTCGGAGGCTTTCAACACATCCACGACTCACACTTCTAGTTGTGCCGACTGCTAGAGCAGTATATGCCAGTAATTTTGGTATTTTGGGGTGTGTTGTGATGCCGGGAAATTACTCTTTGTCCTCAAGGCCTCAGTTGTCCCTTAGGACTTGATTCTGTCCCATCTGCTACTAAATATCTACCTGAAGGTTCAAGGGGGGGCGGCTCATACCCAATGCTGGAGTGAATTGCCATCAATATGCCAATAGTACCTCTAATGATCCACATTAGAACATTGTGGAGTCCTTGGTGCTCTCCGAGCCTTGTTGTTTTGTTGCAGACGTTTCATTGCCAGGCTAGGCAACATCTTCAGTGCGAAAAGGGAGTGGGACTTACTCTCTGTTTATATACCAACAGCCCAATCAAGGAACTACCAAGGAGAGAACAACACCCCCACCAACACAAGCAGGACAAGCCAGGGTATATAAACAGAGAGCAAGTCCCACTCCCTCTTCGCACTGAAGATGTTGCCTAGCCTGGCAATGAAACGTCTGCAACAAAACAACAAGGCTCAGAGAGCACCAAGGACTCCACATTAGAACATTGCTTGACAGTGAAAATCGGAAATTAATCCAGATAATCCAGTATGGAATTGTAATTTTTCAGTAGGAAACCTGGGTAGGGGATCTGAAAAGGGGATCTGTACTTTCTCTAAATCAGGACCAGCCATGCTTTTTGCATGCAATATAAAATTATCAATCCTGCCTCCCCCCTTCCACGCTTAAGGAGCAAAATAGGGACATCAAGCTTCACAAAGGCATCATAAATATTTTGCTCCTCATTTCTGCCAAAAAAAAGAAAAAATAATCACACCCTTGAAAATTGGTAATGTGATATTTGGCTGCCCTGATCATGGTTGGTAACTAATTGCCCCTGGCTGTATGTAGCTCCTTCACTCTTTTTTGTGACCCCGAGAGCTTACTCTAACAATAATTGCTAAGAATTGGAGGTGTTGATTTCTTTCCATTTTGAGGAAACCCTCCAGTAGGCCTAGCATAATTTAAAAACCAAAGAATTCAGCCCCCACCCCACAGCTGGAGAGCCCCGTCTTCCCCAAATGTGCATCACAAGTTAAGTGCAGCACCCAATCATTAAAAACTTTTATGTCACTTTTATAGTGAGATGGGCGGTGCATAAATTAAATAAATAAATAAACAGATAGATAGATATGCCTCCCTCATCCCCAGTGGCTGCAAAAACGCCACTGGAGCCGTCTGTGGCCACGGATAGCCCAGCCCTGTGCCGACAGACTTTCAGCTGCTGGTGGGGCGAACAGGAGCACTCACTGGCCCATGTCATCATCGTTATGAACCTCCCCCAGTTATTAAGATGTGCAGGTGAGGCTGTTTGTGGACCCTTCAAGAGACCCATTGGGGTGATACATAGAGAACACCTGTTTCTCGCTTGTAATTCCCACAGGGAAAGCTGTGGTGGGCTCACACCCTCTCATTTCTACTTTCAGAAAGGGTGTCCGATAGGTAAGTCTCCCAATCATGATCATGTCTGAGAATGAAACACGGTCTTTTCTAGGTTCCTCAGACATGGTATGTGACCTCTTGGGCGTGAAGGGCAAGGACATTCTTTACATCGGCGATCATATCTTTGGGGATATTCTCAAATCTAAGAAGAGGCAAGGATGGCGCACATTCCTGGTGGTACCAGAGCTGGCTAAGGAGCTGCAAGTGTGGACTGAGAAGAGTGGTGAGGTTTGGTCCACCTGTGGGGGTAGAGATGGCCCCAGGGGTCTCCTAGGACCTTCGGTGGGGGCCTCTTGCTGGGACTCGGAAGGAGCACCACCTGTGGTTAGGCCGCCTTCCACCCTGATGGTCAGATCTCCCTGCTCTCACTGGCTAGAAGCTGCACCCATTTCAGAGCTCTTGCGCTTGCTCGCCTCAAAGAACAACGTGACTCTCAGTCTCTGGGAGCTGCTCTAGCTGGTTTTTGCACCCCTTTCCTACAATCGGCTAAATCAGCAGCTGTCCTTAAAAGCAATTGCCCTCTTCTGTTTGCAGAACTCTTTGAGGAGCTGCGGAGTCTGGATGTGTCCCTGGCTGAACTGTACCAGTGAGTAAGGCCTTTTGGTCCACTAGTGCTTGCCTGGACCGCGAGGGGTGTTCCTCCTAGCCGCATCGATTGTCCGTTCCTCCAGTCCTTGGGTCGGCAGACCTGAGCTGGGCTGTCCTGCCAGCTGGACGGCCGCAGCTGCTGCTGTCCTCACAGGGTTGCCCTGGCTGTGTGTTCCCTCCCACTGAGAATCCCCTGCTGGTCGGCAAAACAGTCCTGAGTCCGACGCGTGGCTTGGGCGGCCGTGGTGGATCTAGAGTCGTGGGTTTAATCACCTTTCAAGTGGCCCAAGTGACAGAGGCTTCTCGATACTGGTGGCGTGTCATTTAGGCCGTTTCCGAACACAGATCGAGCACTCTTTGGATGTCCAGAAATGGCCCAGCTGAGAGGTTGCTGGAGTGGAGGATTGCTGTGGGGCGAAGCGAGAAGGATCTCCCTCCTGCTGCCCCACACCCTCGGAGTCACCTGCAATCCTGCCATCTCTTTGAGCTCATCCCCATGACCCCGAGGGGGCACAAAGGCCGCCCGCTAAGCTAATCCTGCCCCAGGGCTGCCTGTCTCTTGTCCAGCCCACCCTGCAGGCAGGAGCCCCTGTGACCTGTGACTTGGGCTAAAGCTCCTTCCCATTTCACCCCAGCTGCCGTGCACCCAAATCTGTAAGTACTGCAAGGGAGTGGTGTGGACAGCCATGCCAGGAAGCAGCCCACAGAGATCACAAAATGGTGAAGGTGTTGGCAACATGGCACCCGGCCAGGTAGAGCAGCAGCGAAACGGTGGTGGTGCTTCAGCAGCACCTCAAAGAGCCAAGGGGAGCTGGGCAAATCCCAGCCCTTCACCGTTTGTAGGGCGAGTTGCTTGGGAGGAAGAGCAGCGAGTAGGCTGCCTGCAGGGTGGGCTGGACAAGAGACAGGCAGCCCTGGGGGCGGCCTTTGTGCCTCCTCGGGGTCATGGGGATGAGCTCAAAGAGATGGCAGGATTCCAGGTGACTCCAATTGGGAGATTTGGACGGGGGCTTTTTGGTGGTTTCCTTAACTCTTTCCCTACCGCGGAGCACTTTAGAACCTTCCAAGCAAATAGTGAACTGCTGGCTTAAGAGTTCTGAACTGCTGGAAAAATGGTTTCAGACAAGGTTTTCAACATGCTTTCCTTATTTATTCTGAAGTAAATAGCCATTATTTGTTTCAGGCTGTCGGACCAAAAAGCTTGATTTTATCTTCCCACCTTTAACAAAACCTTCCACATCCTTGATTCCTCCAAAAGTGCAGGGCTAAAGCCTCCATCTTTTCCTGCTAGGATAGCCAGTGGTCATGGGTGATGGGGCTTATGATCCAGTCCCTTGGAGGGATACCGGGCTTCCCCCTGCCTGCACTTAACTGGGGTATCAACATGTCCTGGCAGCCTCTTTATTCTGCCAGGCCCCATTATTGCCTTCATCACATTCTCATCCTGGGCATAACACAGAAGTACAGTAAGTCATCTTTAGCTGGTGTGTTTGTGTGGGTGGGTGTGCACGCGCACACGCCTTTGAGTCAGTTTTTGACTCCTGGCGACTGCCTGGACACGACCCTGCAGTTTTCTTGGCAAGGGTTTTTTGAAATGGTTTGCCCTTGCCTCCTCCTAGGGCTGAGAGGGAGGGACTGGCCCAAGGTCACCCAGCTGACTCACTGTCCCTGGTTTCTAGCCTGGTGCCTTAACCACTGCACCAAACTGGCTCTCTCCTTAGCTGGACTGGTGCTAAAAAAGCATTCCCCCCCTTAGTCCATCAGCAACTAACGACCGTTGCAAGGTGAGCTTATTGCAATGCCTTTTGCTGACTGTTCTTTCCCAGGCTCAGCCAGCTGATGCCCAAGAAATCAGGATAGCCCAGCAGCCCAGGACTCCCCGGGGTCCTGGGCAGCTTGTTCTCCTGCGGCCATTCTTTTCTCTTTCCATTTCCTCTGGAGGAAAGAGCAGCAGCCGCCAAACTGCTGACTGGAGCGTGAAGGACCAGAACGCACAGCTAGAGCCCTGCTTCTCTGGGAGAACCAGCTCCCCCACCTCCCATCGGCTGTTCAGGGCTGGTTTTGACCGAGGCTCAGTGCTGTTTTGAAAGAGCAGCAACTTGCCATCAAAGCTGCCCTGTGGGACAGCTGAGCAGGGGGGCAGGGGGGCAGTCTGGCAGTTGGGGGAGGTACCAGGGTTTGACCAATGGGGAGCCCTGCAGGCCTAGTAACTGGTCAGAGCCCCCTGCCAATCATAGCAATGTGTGTGGGGGGGGGCAAATGGTTTCCCACCAGCTGGTGGCATTCAGAGAAGGGGAGCAGAGTAAAGCCATAGGATTTAACCGGACAGACCTTAAGTCAGCATGCCAGAACAGTGGTTACGGAGGCAGCATTTTATTTATTTATTTGCAGCTGCTACACACTGCTTCGGTCTAAGAACAGGATTTGGCATCAGGCAGATTCAATTTTATGCCCATTTAATTTTTTTGCTGGCTCGAGATGGGTGGAGAGCATTTCATCCCAGAAGTGGGGAAGGGCCCACAGGCTGACCAGCCAAATTCCTGGCATCTGCAGGGAGACCAGTGCAAGGTCCGTGGAAGTCCCGTGGAGAAGGCGGCTTCCCCCATCCAGGCTCCTTCCCCGGGCCCTCCTGCCCTGAGAGAGAATCTAGAGGGACCCTCTATGCAGACGGGCGGGCGGCCGGGACTCTGCGGGGAGCCGAGAGGCAGCCACCGTGGCCTCCAGGCGCCTGGGGGAGTTCTGGGGAAGGGGGCGAGGTGCCTGTTGCCTCCCCCTGCCTGGAGGTGCTTGGGCTGGCTGGTCACCACTGTGAACAAGGGGAGGGCTCTTGGCTCAGAGCTCCTTGTTTTTTCCAGGCACTTGGACAGTGGAAGCGACGAACGCCCAGACATCAGCTCCATCAAGAAGCGGACCCAGGTCTCGTCCCTCCCTTTTGCCCCCACCTTCTTCGGGCTCTCAGTCCTGCCTGGCGGGCCTTGGAGCCAGGCCCAGACCGTCCCCCTCCTCTTCGCGGAGGGCTGGTGGTGCCCTGCCTTTCCAGAGGAAGAGCTCCAGAAAGTTACATTTCCCAGAGGAGGTGGAACCAGACACAGGGCAGCTTCCAGGGGGAACTGGCTGCAGCGAGAGCAGCTGGTGGGGACTGGGCTCGAGGGGAGCAGCCTCTCCCTCCCTGCAGTTGCACGCCAGGGAAGAGGGAGGCCTGGGCAGCACCCTGCAAATGCCCCCAGGTCCCCCTTTGATGGCAGTTACCGTACCTGTGGCATCTGTTACACAGAAGGGCTGGGAGTCTGGAGAGAATTTCAGCTCTGCTCCCTTGGCGTGGAAATCCACAATTAAAGATAGCAGCTGAGGAAACTCCCCATCTCTCAAACTAGCCGTGACCTGGGCTCACCCGTGCTGTCTTTATTTATTTATTATTTATTTATTCACGCATGTGACTTCCTGTTCCGCTCGGGCTGGAGGAGACTCGAGCAATTTCCAGCACTCCTCGTGGGGACCTGGGGTCTGCAGTTAGCAGCTGGCAGCAGGGAACGGGGGTCTCTCTCGCCCTGAGCCCCTCTCGGGCTGGCTAAGCGGCAACTGTCCTCTTGCAGACGGTCACCTGCGAAATGGACCTGTGTTGTGGGAAGATGGGCAGCCTCTTCCGCTGCGGCTCCCGCCAGACCCTCTTTGCCAGCCAGCTGATGCGCTACGCCGACCTCTACGCCGCTTCCTTCCTGAGCTTCCTCTATTACCCCTTCAGCTACCTGTTCCGGGCACCCGCAGCCCTGGTACGTGGGCAGGACCGAGAGGTGGGCGCTGTCTGGGTGGGCTTCTCTGGGCGCTTCGAGCTGGGAGAGGAGGAGGGGGCAGACGCAGGGGGCCTGGCGGCGGGCCTGGCGAACACGCTTTTTCCCAGCAGCTCCATCCCGGCCCACCGGAAGGGGCTTCGGGTGCTTCTGCGGGGAAGCTTAATGGCAGCCTCCGAGGGCAGCTTTTCACCCTCCTCTGTTCCCCATCAGATGCCCCATGAATCCACCGTGGAGCATGTAAAGACGGAGACCGCCGAGGTGGGCTCTCTTTCAGGGCAGTGGATGCCCCAGCTCAGGTGGCAGGTGCGTAGACCTAGGCCAGAGTCACTGGGCCTTTCCCCCATACCTCTCCTTGGCTGGATCGTCGGCTCCTGCTTTTGCCCTTCCTTCCTTCCTTCCTTCCTTCCTTCCTTCCTTCCTTCCTTCCTTCCTTCCTTCCTTCCTTCCTTCCTTCCTTTTCTCCCTCCTCCCTCCCTCCCTCCCTCCCTTCCTTCCTTCCTTCCTTCCTTCCTTCCTTCCTTCCTTCCTTCCTTCCTTCCTTCCTTCCTTTTCTCCCTCCTTCCTTCCTTCCTTTTCTCCCTCCTTCCTTCCTTCCTTCCTTCCTTCCTTCCTTCCTTCCTTCCTTCCTTCCTTCCTTCCTTCCTTCCTTCCTTCCTTTTCTCCCTCCTTCCTCCCTCCCTCCCTCCCTCCCTCCCTCCCTTCCTTCCTTCCTTCCTGGCTGGATCGTCGGCTCCTGCTTTTGCCCGCCCTTCCTTCCTTCCTTCCTTCCTTCCTTCCTTCCTTCCTTCCTTCCTTCCTGATGACTTTACTCCCACCGGGACTGGAAAAGGCCCTGTGCCTCCCCCCCCCACCGCCCTGCCAGGATCAGGAGGCAAGAAGGAGCAGATTGAGGCTCTTTGCCACAGAGATGCCACTGACCTGGCCAGGGCTCCAGATCAGGACTCGGGGAGACCAACCACGCAGCAGAGCTGGGATCAGGCAGGCTAGAGAAACACAAATGGCATCATGTACTGAGACCTGGCCTTTCTCAACCATTTCAGCTATGGGAAATTTAAGCAATTAGCATGCTAGGATTCTGCAAAACTACCCTAACTGCTGCACAGCAAAAGGCAGAACAGCCTCTCACCAGGACCCATTTCTAGATACACGGAAGCTTTGTGGTCCTACATTGTGGTATATTCCAAAATGGGCTTCCAGGTGAGGCTTCTTTTAATGACCAGAATAATAAGGAAAGGAAGTGTTGGGCTCTTTTTTTGAGGGTTCTGACATGTCTCCAGAAGAAGCTATAACCAAAAACCCTTCATTATTTTAACCCTCTGAGGCAACCACCCTCTTAGTCCTCCATGCTGTCTCTTCCCCACCCTCTCCTGAGCCCTCCTGCTTCCTCTCTGGTGCAACGTCTCCTGGGATGTAGCACTACCTGCACAAGTCCTTTGAGATACCCAGATCCTGCAAGGGCTGAGACAGGCCTTCCTTCCGTGGCTGAAGAGCAGTTTCCCTACCAGCCACTGAAGTTTTTCTGGTGGAAGAACCATGTGCAGGTGCACCAACAGAAAAGCAGCACCTGTGTGCTTCTGCCCCCTCATTATGCAGAGGTAGGAAACCTGTAGTGGATTCTACTGGGCGCATAAGTCAGGTGGGTCAGAACCGGCAGGAGAGTCCCTCCTGTGGAGGGAGACGGGCGGTGATAAAAATTTGATAAATAAATAAATAAGTCTCAGTGCCAGCCTTCAAAGGCTAAAAATGACACTTTGGCGCCTACGTGATGCCCAGAGGACTCGTGCCCCAGGCTCAGGCCTGCTGGGGGCTGCATGCTGGACAGTTGAGGCTTCTGGGTGGTCTTCAAAGGCAGCCCCTGCAGAGCACATTGCAGCGGAGTCCCCACCCTCTCGCTTGGGGGCACAGTGACCGGGGGGGGGGGTCTGCTCAGCCTGCCCCGCTGGACTCCGGAGGGTGGATGCCGCCAGAGCGAGGCTCTCTTGGAGGGACAGAGGGCTGGCAGCATCAGCTGAGACAGCAGCTCCTTCCAAGGAAGAGCCTGGATTTAGGAGGCCTCTGGGATTGGGGCGGGTTATAAAAACTGGTAATAAACAAACAAACAAACAATGAATAAATAAATACTGTCAATTGGTAGTTAGGTGACTCTTGAATTCACCTTTTTCAAATCGGGAACAACACTTGGTGCTCCTGTCAGGCCGTGTTTGTCCCTTAGAAGCCCCAAGCATTGTCCAGGAACCCAGCGACCAGGAGGCTGACGCCAACTTAATCGTCCCCCCTCTTTCCCCCCACTCAGATCCTCAAGGAAAGTCTGAATGGGGCAGATGGGGAACCTGATCTGCACTGATAACGGAAAGTCTCTGGAAGGAAACCTCGGCCACCCCCTCGCCCAAGCTTGTCCCTCGGAGTCCCTGACGGAGAGCCGTCATCTTGGCTTCCCACAGAAATCAGGAATTGCTCACCAGCCTTGTAGAAAGAGTTCCTGATCCCTGCTGCTTCTCTGTTCTGCGCAGAAGGGGCGCCCTGCTAGTCAGCCCAGGCGCCCAGACGGAACCCATCCAGCGACCAGCTCTAGACGCACCTCTTCCAGCTGCTGTTTTTCAGCGCCTCAGAAACAGCCTCTGAAGACGCCTTTTGCAAGCCAGGAATAGGGAAATAACCTGCACGCTGTATTTTTACTGTGCAACTCTCTTCCCTGCAAATGGTTTAGCAGAAACTCCTGAGCCTGATCAACGCTTTCTGACCGAACTCAGGAATCCCCAGCTAAAGGGGAGAGCAGAGGGAGGGAGGTTGGCTGTTCTCAGCCTGCCCCATCATTGCTCTGGGGACTTCTGCCAGGCATTTTGAAGGAGGTGGGCCAGGTGTGCAACCTGTGTCTGCTCACAACCGGGATCCTTCAAGCAGCACGTCTCCGCTCGGAAACGCCTCCAATGCAGCCAAAAGGTTCACGGAGCCTTGTGCCTCGGCAGCGCCCTTCGACGCAAAGGGCCCCCGAGAAAGAGGGTCTTGCTTTCCCAGAGGGATGCCTGAGGGTCAAATAGGGAACGGGGGTGACTTACAGAGAAGCCAATCGGAGCCCCCGAAAGAGCCCTGCGTGTTGAAAGCCGCTCTTGCGAGGCAGAGCATAAACTCGCTGTAAGGAAAAGCCCTGTTTGCTGCTGACCTGAGAAATTCTGAGCAGCCAGAAAGCTGCCCACCCTGATCGGCCAGGGGTCTGTCATCCCAGTGACTTCCTGATCATGCCAGCCTGTGGCGAGTGTGGAGCGAGGCCATTTCCCGCAGCGATGTGTGTAGAAAGTATTGTAGTTTTAATTAATTTAAGATCAGAGTTATAGAAACATATTGAGAGATCAAAAAATAAACTGAGCATTTGCAGTAGAAAAAAGTTACTTTTATTTTAAAACAAAGAAACAGAAACTGAAACTTAACCCATTGCCTCTCTCAGCCGAGAAAGCACATGGTCCATTTACATACCAATAGGACATAGCTGCAGCTGAACACAAAAGAAAAGATTTACAATATTTTACCTCTTTACCTCTGTACAAGTTGTACCTCTGTACAACTTTACCTCTGTACAAGAAAACGTGGCATTACCTGAGTGGTCAAAGTTTAACATGTGACCACCCTGACTCAGCTCACCACTTAACTTATTTGGAAACAGAGCACCAAGAGTCTATGAAGGTGTAAGGCGCTCCTTCTGTTCCCTATAATCTCTCTGCGCTGAAGTAACTCCCAGGCACCAGAGTTCTTAGAAGCAGAAGAGTTTATTATAGAACACAGTAGTTGACACTAACATGAAACAAAGACTGGAATGCAGGTAACAGGAACAACAAGCACTTTTAAACCTTTCCCTCCCCCAGTGTCCTTTGCTGCTTGCACGTGGGGTCAGTCTGTCGGTTGTCCAGGCAACGTTCGGCAGGATGTGTATTCCCGATCGTTGGATGAGTGCGAGCCGGTCTTCCAGTCTCCTGATGATCTCTTTGTCTGCTTGCCTTTTTGGCAGAGATCGGGTGATCTCTGACAGAAGGTTCTCAGTCATCCAGGTGGAATTGTCTGTAGCTTGAATCATGTCAACTGGATTTCTATTTTCTCAGTGGAAACGTTTCGCTCCTTATCCAAGGAGCTTCTTCAGTCTGAGTGTCACACAGCTACCTAGAAACATATTTAGGATTCCCTTACCAACTTTGCTCAGACTGAAGAAGCTCCTTGGATAAGGAGCGAAACGTTTCCACTGAGAAAATAGAAATCCAGTTGACATGATTCAAGCTACTGAGAGCACCAAGAGATACTCTGATTGGTCAGTTCAAGCCAGACCTTTGGCACCAGTAATTAGCATTCCTGAGGAGGGAGTTAAACCATGAGCCCTCCTGACTCCAACAGAAAAAAAACTTCTCAGCCTGACTTTTTAAAACAGAACATTCCAGATTCTTTCAAAATCATAAAATACATAACAGAAAGGCCTAAGCAAAACCAAAGTGGCTTCTCTTCTGAAGGAGTTGATTTGCCCAGAGCAAGGAATGGCAAGTGTTCCTTCAGTCTGAAGGCTTTCAGGGCAGGGCCTCTTGAGGAAGGGGACGCAGTTCAGGGCAAGGCTACTTGTCAGGAGGATGACGATACGTGTTTTGCTCAGAAATGCTCAGAAAACCAGCCATTTCCTCCTCCTCCTCCTCCTCCTCCTCCTCCTCCTCCTCCTCCTCCTCCTCCTCCTCCTCCAGATGAGCTGACCTCTCTTATCCATGCACTGGTTTTGTACCAATAAAAGAGGAAGCCTTAAGTGTACTTTTTTTTTGTATGCAATACTTCTTTTTCTCATTTTGATAAGTTGCATGCCATTAAAAACTTCAGTTCTTGAGGGTTCAGCTACACTGAGGAAAATTTCATCTTCATTTGCGTAACCCAAATATGGCCAAATGAGAGGCAGCCTGAATATCAAGAACACTTACATCATTTAGTTATGTAGACAAATTTCCAGGAGTTCATTTAGGACCAGAGAACAACACACAATTCCATTGAGGCACAAATTGATTTATTACATTACCAGAGGCACTAGACAAGGACACAACCCTTCTATATAGACTTAGGCAAATTACAATATACATTTTGAATTGAATTATCCATTCAGTTGTATCCGACCCTTGGCGATTCCATAAGCCAGCTCTCTCCATGATTTCCGATCTTGTACAGCTTCTTTCAGTTGCTTTAACTTTTGGGCTGTGTCTGCTTTGATTACATCCAACCAGCGCGTTCTTTGGTGTCCTCGTCGTCTTTCGCCACTGAACGTTCCAATCATAACGTCTTTCTCCAACGATGTTGATCTCATGACATGACCGAAGTAACTAAGTCTAAGTTTTGTTATTTTTCCTTCTAGTGACATGTCCGGTTTTATGCGCTTCAACACTTCTTTATTCGTTACCTTTGCAGTCCAAGGGATTCTAAGAGCCTCCTCCAACACCATAGTTCAAAAGAATCAATTTTCCTTCTATCCAACTTTTTATCGTCCAACTTTCACAGCCATAAGTAGTTATGGGGAACACGATAGTGTGGACTAGTCTACACTTAGTCGTCAAGCTGACATCCTTGCTTTTCCAAATTTGATTCATACTCATTGCTGTACGACCCAGCATTTCGGCATTTAATTTCTTGGCTACATTCACCATTTTGATTGACCACTGATCCTAAAAAGGTGAATTCTTCCACGCATTCCACCTCATCTCCATCACTATTTTGATGTTTCCCATTCTTTGTAGTTGTCATGAGTTTGGTCTTTTTGATATTCAGAAAGAGGCCAAACTTCTTGCTTTCTTCTTTGAGTCTCATGATTAGGTGCTTTAGGCCTTCCTGGGTTTCTGAGATGAGGGTTGTATCATCCACATATCTAAGGTTATTGATGTTTCTTCCACCAACTTTTACCCCAATTTCTGATTTGCCTAGCTCAGGGCTTTCCAAAGTGCCGCCACTGGCGACACACCAGCGGCGGTGGAGGTGCAGGGGGGGCGTGCGGCGGCACGTGCGTGCACAGCGACGGCAGCCTCCGCTAAAACGTGGAAACACTGATACCGCGCCGCTGCCGCCGCCGCTGTGCACACACACGCCGCCGCTTCCGGGTGGTGTGGCGACACACCACGCTGTGTGTGGTGACACACTTTTGTGTCGTGACACACAGTTTGGAAAGCTCTGGTCTAGCTCCAGTTTCCTGATGATCACTTCGGCATTGTTGTAACCCGCCCAGAGTCCCTTGTATGGGAGATGGGCGGGGAATAAATTGAATAAATAAATAAATAAATAAATAAATAAATAAATAAATAAATAAATAAATACAAGTTGGATAAGAAAGGTGACAGAATGCAACACACCTTTCTCAATCTTGAACCAATCATTGTCAGCATATTGAGTTCGTACAGTGGCTTCCTGATTTACATACAGTGATTTCACCAACTTCACTAAATGTAGTGGCACCCCGAGGTCTGCAAGGGCTCTCCATAGATTGTCATGGTCAACACAATCAAAAGCTTTCCTGTAGTCGATGAGCACATATAAATATTCTTTTGATATTCATGACATTTTTCCATTATCCATTGAACATTTGCAATGTGATCACGGGTGCCACGGCCCCGTCGGAAACCAGCTTGGACATCTGGCAGTTCCCTTTCAATGATTGGAGCCAGGAGTTGTATGATTTTCAGTAGAATCTTGCTAGTGTGAGATATGAGAGCAACAGTGTAGTAGTTAGAACACTCCTTTGAATCCCCTTTTTTTGGCAATGGAATAAACACTGATTGTTTCCAGTTGTGTGGCCATGTGTTGGTTTCCCAAATTTTCTGGCACAAAGCTCTGATAATTGCAGTTGGTACTGGCCTTAACAATTCAGCAGGGATGTTGTCAACTCCTGGGGCCTTGTTGTTTTGCAGTTGCTTCATTGCCCACTTGACTTCTTCATCAAGGATGGCTGGTTCTAGTTCTGTTTCCATATCCTCCTCTCTTTGATGTTGCTCCTCTGTACTAGTAGCATACAGCTCTTCCGCATATTCTCACCATCTATTCATGACACCTTGTTGGTCGGACAATTCTTTCCCTTGCTTATCCTTGATAATACCTTTGTGAGCCCTGAATGGTGCCCGAATATTTTTGATTTGTGCAAAAGCATTCCTAGTGTGTCCTTTTGTATAGTCTTCCTCTAATTGTGTGCAACATTTCTCCCAGTAAACTTCGCTATCTTTCCTTGCTGCCCTTTGGAAAACAGCATTCAATCTTCTTACTTCTACATGATTGCCCACTGCTTTAGCTGCCTTTCTCCTCTTGGCTTTTTGGATGGTATTCTCTGAGAGCCATCTACACCTTTACTCTGCCTTCTTGCGTGGTATGTAATCATCTGCTGCACCAATGATAAGCGACTGGACTTCTTGCCATAGTTCATCAGGCATTTTCTCAGCAGTGTCCAAAACTTCAAACCTATTTTTAACTTCAATTGCATATGTGGAAGGAATTTTGGTGACATCAAACTTTTTTGGTGGCGTTGTCCTCTTGATGTTACAGAGTTTGACTTTGATCTTGGCCACCAGCAGTTCATGGTCTGAGCCACAGTCTGCACCTGGATAAGTATTGACTGCCAGAACTGAGCTGGTCCACTGTTGATTGCATAAGACATAGTCTATTTGATTGTGATGAAGTCCATTAGGTCTTCATGATGATGAAGTCCATGTGATGAGGTCCATGTGTATAAACAATGCTTGTGCTGTTCAGAACATGTATTCATGATTCGAAACTGGTTTTCTTGGCAAAATTGTACCAATCGATCGCCTGCCTCATTTCTATCTCCCAGCCCAAAACTTCCAGTGATTCCTACCTCTGTTTGGGTGCAGATTTTTGCATTAAAATCACCAAGTAAGTAAATAATGTCTTTTCTTGGGATTGTCCTCTGTGTAACTTCAATAGTGGTGTAAAAATCCTCAATTTCTGGCTCATTTGCATCAGTTGTTGGAGCATAAACTTGGACAACAGTGATGTTGATGGGTTTAGCGCGAATTCTTATTGTCATTATGCAATTGTTTACTGTGGAAAAGCCTTCTACTGCTTGGGCCAATTGTTTGCTTGGAATGAATGCCACTCCGTTCCTATGCATGTTGTCATGTCCTGAGTAATAGATGGTAAATTCCTCAGACTGAAAATAGCCGATGTCTGTCCAGTATAATTCACGAATGCCAAGGAGGTCAATTTTTAACCTGACCATTTCTCGTTTTACAATATCTAAGGTGTCCAATATGCTACTGGGGAAGAGCAGAGGACAATTCCAAGTAGCTCCAGAAAGAGTGAAGCAGCTGGACCAAAGCCGAAAGGACGCTCAGTTGTGGATGTGTCTGGAAGTGGAAGGAAAGTCCGATGCTGTAAAGAACAATATTGCATAGGAAACTGGAATGTAAGATCTATGAATCAAGGTAAGCTGGATGTGGTCAAACATGAGATGACAAGATTGAACATCGACATCTTAGGAATCAGCGAACAAAAATGGACAGGAATGGGAGAATTTAATTCAGGTGACCATTATATATACTACTGTGGGCAAGAATCCATTAGAAGAAATGGAGTAGCCCTCATAGTCAATAAAAGAGTGGGAAAGGCAGTACTGGGGTACAACCTCAAAAACGACAGAATGATCTCACTTCAAATCCAAGGCAAACCATTCAACATCACAGTAATCCAAGTCTATGCCCCAACCACTGATGCTGAAGAAGCTGAAGTCGACCAGTTCTATGAAGACCTACAACACCTTCTAGAACTAACATCAAAAAAATATGTCCTTTTCATCATAGGGTACTGGAATGCTAAAGTAGGAAGTCAAGAAATAACCGGAATAACAGGCAAGTTTGGCCTTGGAGTACAAAATGAAGCAGGGCAAAGGCTAATAGAGTTTTGTCAAGAGAACACGCTGGTCATAGCAAACACTCTTTTCCAACAACACAAGAGACGACTCTACACATGGACATCACCAGATGGTCAATACCGAAATCAGATTGATTATGTACTTTGCAGCCAAAGATGGAGAAGCTCTATACAATCAGCAAAAACAAGACCTGGAGCTGACTGTGGCTCAGATCATGAGCTTCTTATCACAAAATTTAGGCTTAAATTGAAGAACGTAGGAAAAACCACTAGACCACTCAGGTATGACCTAAATCATATCCCTTATGAATATACAGTGGAGGTGAGGAATAGATTTAAAGGATTAGATCTGGTAGACAGAGTGCCTGAATAACTATGGATGGAGGTTCATAACATTGTACAGGAGGCAACAACTAAAACCATCCCAAAGAAAAAGAAATGCAAGAAAGCAAAGTGGCTGTCTGATGAGGCTTTACAAATAGCTGAGGAAAGAAGGGAAGTGAAAAGCAAAGGAGAAAGGGGAAGATATAACCAACTGAATGCAGATTTCCAGAGAATAGCAAGGAGAGATAAGAAGGCCTTCTTAAATGAACAATGCAAAGGAATCGAGGAAAACAATAGAATGGGGAAAACTAGAGATCTCTTCAAGAAAATCGGAGTTATCAAGGGAACGTTTTGTGCAAAGATGGGCATGATAAAGGACAAAAAAGGCAGGGACCTAACAGAAGCAGAAGAGATTAAGAAGAGGTGACAAGAATACACAGAAGAACTATACAAGAAAGATCTTAATGTCCCTGATAAATACGATGGTGTGGTCACAGACCTTGAGCCGGCCATCCTAGAGAGTGAAGTCAAGGGGGCCTTAGGAAGCATTACTAACAACAAAGCTAGTGGAGAAGACAGTATCCCAGCTGAGCTATTTAAAATCCTAAAAGATGATGCTGTTAAAGTGCTGCACTCAATATGCCAACAAATTTGGAAAACTCAACAGTGGCCACAGGATTGGAAAAGGTCAGTTTATGTTCCAATTCCAAAGAACGGCAATGCCAATGAATGTTCAAACTACCGTACAATTGCGCTCATTTCACATGCTAGCAAGGTTATGCTCAAAATCCTACAAGCTAGGCTTCAGCAGTATGTGAACCGAGAACTACCAGAAGTGCAAGCTGGGTTTTGAAGAGGCAAAGGAACTAGAGATCAAATTGCCAACATTCGCTGGATCATGGAGAAAGCAAGAGAGTTCCAGAAAAACATCTACTTCTGCTTCATTGACTACGCTAAAGCCTTTGATTGTGTAGATCACAACAAACTGTGGCAAATTCTTAAAGAGATGGGAGTACCAGACCACCTTACCTGTCTCCTGAGAAACCTGTATGCGGGTCAAGAAGCAACAGTAAGAATCGGACGTGGAACAACCAATTGGTTCAAAATTGGGAAAGGAGTACAACAAGTCTGTATATCATAGCTTTCCATACTGTGTGTCGCGACACAATACTGTGTTGCCTGCGCGGCCCAGGTGTGTCGCGTCAAGACCCAGAAGCGCTGATCGCATGCTGCTGCTGCCGCGTGCGACCACACGCACAGCGGCGGTGGGTCATCAGCGCTTTCGGGTTTTTGCATGGCACACTAGGAAACCGCTGCTGGCACCACTGCAGCGTGTGAAAATCCAAAAGTGCCGCAGCGGCAGTGGCATGCAAAAACCTGGAAGTGCCGCCGCCACCGCCGCAGCATGTGAAAACCCAGAAGCGCCGCAGCGGTGGTGCTTCTGGGTTTTTGTGCGCCACTGCCACTGCGCTTCCAGGTTTTTGCGCCACCATTGGTGTGTCGCCAATGGGAAAAGTTTGGAAACCCCTGCTGCATATTATCACCCTGATTATTTTACTTATATACAGAATACATCATGAGAAATGCCAGGCTGGATGAATCACAAGCCGGAGTTAAGATTGCCAGGAGAAATATCAACAACCTCAGATATGCAGATGATACCACCCTAATGGCAGAAAGTGAAGAGGAACTAAAGAGCCTCTTGATGAGGGTGAAAGAGGAGAGTGCAAAAGCTGGCTTGAAACTCAACATTAAAAAACTCAGATCATGGCATCTGGTCCCATCACTTCCTGGCAAATAGAAGGGGAAGAAATGGAAGCAGTGACAGATTTTATTTTCTTGGGCTCCAAGATCACCACAGATGGTGACTGCAGCCATGAAATTAAAAGACGCTTGCTCCTTAGGAGGAAAGCTATGGCAAACCTAGACAGCATATTAAAAAGCAGAGACATCACCTTGCCGACAAAGGTCCGTATAATTAAAGCTATGGTTTTCCCAGTAGTAATGTATGGCTGTGAGAGTTGGACCATAAGGAAGGCTGAGCGCTGAAGAATTGATGCTTTCGAACTGTGGTGCTGGAGAAGACTCTTGAGAGTCCCTTGGACTGCAAGGAGGTCAAACCAGTCAATCCTAAAGGAAATCAACCTTGACTGCTCATTGGAAGGACAGATGCTGAAGCTGAAGCTCAAATACTTTGGCCACCTAATGCAAAGAGAGGACTCACTGGAAAAGACCCTGATGCTGGGAAAGACTGAAGGCAAAAGGAGAAGGGGACGGCAGAGGATGAGATGGTTAGATAGCGTCACTGATGTAATGAACATGAATTTGAGTAAACTCCGGGAGACAGTGGAGGACAGGAAGGCCTGGTGTGCTATGGTCCATGAGGTCACAAAGAGTTGGACACAACTAAACGACTGAACAACAACAAAAAATTTACCTTGGCTCATTCCTCTGACATTCCAAGTTGCTATTCGTTGTATTTTCGTGCAGCGCAGACCCTTGCTTTCACTATTGGTAGCATCAGCACCTGAGGTTCCTACTGGATTTGCCCCAGGCACGTCATAAAATCCAGAGCTACTTGATATAGGTCCTTGCTCTTCCCCAGTCATTCGGTGGGTACCTTCTGGCCTGAGGGTCTCACCATATCGAAATCATTTGAGAGCCTTTTCATGGAATTTTCTTGGCAAAATTTTTTACAAGGTAGGTTGCCAGGTCTTTCCTTAACCCTCCCCATTTACCCGGGCTTGGGACCGGCATGTACACTTGGATGAACACTTGGATGAACAAGTGCACATGGCTGGGTTACAATATACATGTAAAGTGCAGCAAATATTTGATTGGTTACAGCACGTGTGTTAATGAAGTTGGAACAATGAGGCAAGGGGGACAAATACAGTGACTTTTTTGAATGGAACAAAGGGTCTAAGAATGATTTTGTTTGTTTCCCTCGGTGTTTTCAGATGCCCTTGCTTCCCAGCGCTTCTGACTCAGTAGTCCGTGGCCTCTAAGTGTTTTTCGGCTAAGCCGACTTTTTATTTTCCCTGGAAAAGTGCATCTGGGTTGAGGGCTTTCTGATTACCTAGCCTGACACCAGCTTTAAAGTTACAGAGCAAAGACGTGGCTGAGACTTGGCTCCTCCTCCACCAACCAAGCTCAGCCACGTGCCCTCTCGAGAAGGGGCTTCGGAAAATGACAGCACGCCACAATCCGCAGCCACGACTTTGACCCCTCGGCTTCTCGGGCTCCAAGCAGCAGCGCCCCTTGTTACAAGGGCCTCTGTGCCAGGCGTGGGAGCTTTGCGCCTGGCATGTTTGCTGCAAAAGGCAGAGCACAGAGAGCCGCAACCCCCTCTGCAAAACAGGGACCAGGGAAAGGGAACCGTCGTGGTAGAGCGCACCTGGGGTGGGGAAGAGAGCAGAGCGCCCCTCACCCAGCCTGGGCAGCAACTAAAAGGAGGTGTAAGGGTGGAACAGAGGAGGCGGTGAAAACATGTTGGCCAGGAGACGTTCTGGGGTTCCACTGTCTTTATGGGCCACCATAAAGATCAACTGGACGAAAAAGATACAGGAAGCGGCCGACCAGCTGAGAACGTGTCCGCCCAGCAGGAAACAGCTGCTGCCGGAGGGGAGGGGCAGTCACCGGAGCTGGGGCATTTGCTGGTCCGAAATGAAATGTGGGAGACCAACTGTCCAGAAGAGCTCAGGACAGAGAGCAGTATTTCTGCAGCGGCTGCAAGCGGGCGGAGGGGGACGCGATCCATGCCTGTACCCCGAAATGGTGGGTGGCCTGTGCTATACTGGGAACTCTTTCTGTGCCCAAGCAAACAATTTGATTCCTTTTGGTTGCCCCTTCTGTTGGCCACAGAGTAAGAGCTCAGCAGCAGAGCGGGGGGGGGGGGGGGACCCGGAATCGGGAAGGAGGAGGCCAGTGGCTTCTCCTTCTCTTCATTAGGCAGAAGGCCGGGACTCGGGTGGAGCCTGAGCAGGTCTTCCGTGGCTGTATTTGATGAGACCAAGTGTGAGGATCTCGCCCCTTTAGCTAAATAAAAGCACTTCTCACTCAAGTCTCTTAGGAATATGAAGAAAGCTTTATTATGCCAGTGGCTCACAACACGTTAAAGATTCGAGTGGCGTAGGTCCCCGTATTCCACAAATTAATAGTCCCCAAGCCCCCTTTCTTAGGATTTTTCCATTGAGCACAATCCGTTGTTTGTCAGTTTGTACTGCCAGGCACACCCCCCCCCCCCCGAGAGCTATCACAGTTTGGCGCCATGGCAGGATGGCACTGATGACATCGTGACACCAAGCAGAACAGACTGGGACTGCACGTGCTTCAACGATTTTGAAACCAAGAATGCTGGCTTTTCAAACACCCCTCCCCCCCAGTAAAAGCTCCACGAGAGTGTGAACCACCCAGACCCAGCCACGTGGCATTCCCCGGCCACCTGAAGGAGCCCAGAAGAGCAGGGATCTCCCCTGCTACCGGGCAGAGCACCCTGCCCCATCCAGCAGAGCCACAGTCCAGAATGGGTCTCGGGGGTCATCCTGGTCATCATGTCAGATCCGGTCCGTAAGAGGCGAGATTGCCGCAGATTCTGTAGGGGCTTGCTCTCTCACACACCAGCTGGAATGGTTTCCTGAAAAGTCCGTTTTCAAACCCTTCCTGGTTCCCTCCTCTTAGGACTGCCAGCCACTAATCTAGGGTTTAGAAGACCTGGTCTTATGGAAGAAGAACTATTGACAAGAACTATTGGCAAGTAGAGGATTCTTCATTAGCCATTCCTCTCGGCCTCCCTTTGGCTTCCTTCTAAACGGAAAGCTGCATTCGGGAGGCAAGAAAAAATTTCCCTTGAACTCGGCTTAAATGGCCTCCAGAATGAGAGGTTAAACTTAATCAAAAGTAATTCTTAAACCGAATTCCTTAGCCGAGACCAGGCAACCAAACCGTCAGAGAGATGGAATTCAAGGCGCTCCCCCGTTTGTGGAGGGCAGAGTAGCGCCTGGGTGCCTTCTGAGCACCACAGGAGAATGAGACTTCTCTTTATTCAGGGGATGATTTATCAGACTCATTTTTTTTAATCCGTTCAATCATGTCCGATTCTCAGAGACTGCCTGGACAAGCCCTGCGGTTTTCTTGGCAAGGTTTTTTGGAAGTGGCTTGCCATTGCCTGCTTCTTCCTGGGGCTGAGGGAGAGTGACTGGCCCAGGGTCACCCAGCTGGCTTTGTGCCCAAGGGGGGCCTTGAAACCCCCCCCCCCGTTTCTAGCCCGGCACCTTCACCAGGACACCTCACAGGCTCTATCAGACTGCTTTAATCCAGGAGCTGTTTCCCCAGACAGGAACAGCCCTGAGGGAAAGGAAGCGCCTGGCCGGAGGGTGGGCGAGGGGCGGCTCTCCCCGGGCTGTGCCCCCGCCTGCCGCGCCTGAGCTGCCCCAGGGATGCTGGCTGGACGCACGAGTTGGGAGGGGCAGCAGAGGGCACACGCGGCATGCGGGGCAGAGACACCGCCTTTCACTCGCCCGGGCCGGCCTAGAGGAGGGGCGCGGCGGGGACAAGGTGGGTGGTGTCTGTGCAGGGGGCTGAGGAGGTGGCTGGGACCCGCGAGTGCCGCTTTCCGCAGCGTTTCCGTGCTCAGGTCACCCACGGCTTCCTGCGGGGCCACAGCCTAGTGGGGCAGCTGGGGGCTTTTCCCTGCTGCTCCAGCGGCCGGACGGGAGAGCAGTGGAAGAGCCGCTGCCCGCCTCAGAGCCGCGCCCAGTTTCTCGGCATCCTTCGCAAAGGGCGGAGGGCACATGGCCGTTGGCAATTCTCCGTGTGGCCCCGGAGGCACCCAGAGTGCCTCGGGGTCAAGTGGGGTGCCGTTTTTGGGGCGGGGAGCAGGGAGCTCCCCTCCCCCGCCGTGCCGGAGGTCGAAGGAGCCGGGTGAGGGAGGCCTGTGGCGTAGCGGGAGGGGCTGCGCCGGGTCCCCCCCCCAGCTGCCGCTGCCAGGGAGGCGCCTGCTCTGGCGAGCAGCTGCCCGGTACACCCGCCTGCTCCGGGTACCTTGTGGCACTGAGCATTGGGGTCCCCTTGCTCTTGATTTGGAGCAAGGCCCATCACCAAGCAGAAGGAAAGAGGGACTCTCCATACAAATTAAGCACTTTATTCAAATGTAACCAAGAACATCTGGCATAAATTATTAAATTATTAATAAATTCATTCAATATAAAACTTAATTTATCATCTTGTGTCTGGTATAAACTGGCAAAATATTTATTAAAATAGTTATTAAATTATTAATAAATATGTATGTTAAATATACCCCCCCCATTTATCATTATATCTCTGGTTCAAAGACTCCAAAACAATAGACATGATCTCCTCATCCCCAGCAATAAAGCTTAGGCTGGAAAATCGCTTGACCAGTCTGTCCTCGGTGTGCAAACGCCTGCAGTAAAGAGGACAGAAGGCTGGAACCAGACCACGGCAGGCTTTGGTCACTGGCTGGAGAGTCTGTAATCCACAATGACCAGAGGGCCCCCCGGTTGGTGAGTCAAGGCAACCGCCTCCTCGGACTGGGTGGAGGTGCAGATGAACCATTCCGGGAAAGCGGCTGATTCAAACCTCGTGTGCTTTTCAGTGTCAATTCTGTAGAAGAGGAAACGGCCCAGGTCAGATTTGTCGAGGTCCCCCTGGATGTTGGCCTCCTGCAGAAAAAAAAAGGATAGTTATTGGAAGGCAGCATGAGAGCAGCGGATGCTCTACATACAGGCCTAAACCAAGGCTGGCAGGCTTGCGTTGGCCACCAAAGACTTTTCCGAGTTGTCTGAACAACAAAAAAAATACCCATCCCTTCTAAGCTTTGTGTCCTACAAAGAAAGATCTGCCACTTTGGTGGGATGCAACAGACAGAAGCCATTCAGGCTGAACTGATTTTTCACCGCGTTGTTCAACCAAACTCACTGGCTTTGTTTCCTTCCCTGCACGCCTCTCGGCACGGCCCGCCCGCCGTCGAACCCCTCAGCCTCACGGGCCTCCCTCCAGAGTACCGTGACTCGTGACTTTCAGAACCAAGCTGGTATTGCTTGCAATGCCTGGGCAGGGCCAGGACCCTGCTCTATGCCCTGCACTGGCATCTTGCTCACACACCAGCTGGTGTGTGGCCTCTGATAATCGCCTACAGAAAGACTGCTTCCACTGAATATTAGGAAATCTCCTGATCTGGGAGGTCGTGACCTCTCCTTCATGGAACGTCTTCAGGCAGGGGCTTTAAAATGAATTCTTAAGGTTTACAGCAACTGGGCTCAAAGGCTCCATCCAATCAGATTCTGTGAAACATCAAGCCCAAGAGCTGGACCCGTGGGTGTTGCGGGGGGTCTTGACTGAGGAGTTCCTGCCCAGCAGCCCCCGTCACTGCCATTGCTAAAACGAAAACGGGCGCCCCAGGGTTGGGCTGCGCAGCTCCCCCTTCGTTGCGCCCCTGAATAGCAACAGACAAGGCACGACTGACCTCCAGCTGTAGTACTGGCTGCCCTTCTTTCAGCACGCAAGAAAGATAGAGTTTCCTCCCCTTGATGCTCAATGCAACAGGGACCTTTTGAGTTCCAGCCTCGACTTTTGGACGATACACAGACATTTTTAACTTCACTGAAAAATAGGGGGAAATAAAATCAGTGGTGAAAATCAAAATATTTCCTGTTTGGCTTAACACAGAAAGAGCTCTCAGGATGGAATGTGTAGGCTGGTTCCACCCTATAATTTGGCCTGGCAAGGGAGGGGTGGCAACGTGGCTTCACCTGCGTGGTTGATGTTGGGGCCCTGAAGGTGCATGGCCACCAGCTGTGCAGGCTCCTGCAAGACGAGAGACTTGTGGTCAGCATCTTGGATGCTGCAGACAACATTCTTCGAGAACTGATAGATGGAGTTAGCGGCTTCCGTGCATCCGTAGATGTCGAAATTGACTGGTTCTGAACAGAAAAACATTCTCATTTAGACTTCAGACTTATTCAGCCCCCCTTTAAGGCAACTGCTTCTTTGTTGATGTTGCACCCACTGAATCACCCCTTTTTTTGTCCTGTGACCCACAAGTTCAGCCAAACGTGTTTTGTGGCTTCTGCCCACCTTCCAACAGTAGCCTAAACA
Organism: Charina bottae; assembly: GCA_023362775.1. Taxonomy (NCBI): domain Eukaryota; kingdom Metazoa; phylum Chordata; class Lepidosauria; order Squamata; family Charinaidae; genus Charina; species Charina bottae. The sequence goes on from JALMGJ010000014.1 coordinate 26,150,938, forward strand.
TTGCTGCCTCTCGCCGAGAACTGGTAGTGTGGTAATGGAGAGGACAGTTTGGGAAAAGCTCCTGATCCACTCTCATGGTCTCAATGCTAATATTTCTCTGCAAGATAGATAATTTTTCTAACACCCCCCCCCCGAAGATTGCTAAAAGAAAACCCTAAACATTTAGCTGTCAGAGACTTTTTCTTAACATTCACTTGTTTTCAAGTTGAGTCTACGTGGTGAAGGGCAGCTACCACTCAGTCAACGGGACAGTCCTCGGTAACTATATACAGGGTTGTATTTCCTACGGATTGCTGCTCTTTGGTGTGTGAGCACAGGGAGAAGCCATTGTGAACGTCTGTACTTCAAGCCTGGCTCCCTCATCACTGCCTGGATGACGAGGGAAATGAGCCCTACACACCACACAGTTGGTGTTTGGCATGAGAAATACCACACCCTCGTTCCTCCGCCGGAAGGGATGTCCCACAGTCACAAACATAAAAGAGCCATTGGATGCTGCAAGCTCTACCTAAGACGGTGCTGAGAATGTCCATCAGGTCCTCGTCGGTGAACAGCTTGGGAGCAGAATTCCTCATCTCCCCAATCGCAATGACAACCAGCACAGCCTCCCGGAAGCTCCTCGCAGGCTCGTTCTTGCTAACTGCTACCTGTACATCCATCTCACAGACTTGGAAGGCATTCTGTGGCAAGAGAGAAATGAGGGAAGATGTTTTATAAGACTTTGGTGCCTTAAAAAACATGCAAACTATAAAGGAGCAGGAGCAAAGTTCCTTCCTGTCCAGCCTCCTCCAACCCCATAATCTGGGAAGGAGAAATACAGAGACCTTTCTGCAAGCCCAGCGGTTTATATCTAACCCAAAGATTTACACACACAAGATGAGCAGTCAGAAACATTAAGGTACCTGTTGTCAGACAGTAAATACAGTGGCAGGTAAAAACAAAAAGACAGTTTCTGCAAGTTCTTCAGCTGAAGCTTGGCAACCAAATTCTGCATGTTGCAAATTCATACTTTCAGAAAGTTAGATACGGATTGTGATGGTTTGTGGCTTTGAACAATGAGACACGATGGCTGAAGTGGCCACAAGAAATAGGGTGCCATTAGTGGGGTCCACATCACATTTTTTGGGCAAGGGATCATGATCCTGACCATGGGGGACTCTGACAATGTCTGGACTGCGAAAGGTGGCCGATCACGTCACAGAGATGCCGAGTCCGGTCCTGCCCTGGAGACCACCCGTCCCGAGCCAGACCCCCTGAGCTCCGTGCTCTGGGCCCCTCCCCCTTCCCCATTGCTCAGGAAGAGGGAGAGGTGGGTGAGGAGGCACGGCTGGTCCAGCAGGCCGAGGGTTAGGGCTGGGCTCCAGAGTCCTGTCGGAGCACAAGATGGCCTGGCGGTGCCCGGTTTGCAGTCCCGGCGGAACGCCGATGAGGAAACTGCTGAGTGTCCTGGGACCTTGTGTGACCAGAGGATCCACGTCCCAGAAGAAGGTGGCTGAGCATCTTACCTTCGTCAAGCAGGGCTGGTCCTCTGCACAGAACTGCATCCCGCTCGTACTGCAAAGCACCGGAAAGAGGAGTGAGCCGGGCCTTTTCCCTTGTTTCTGACAGTAAAGCTTGTCGCTTCTGATTAGGGCCACGAGGACTCCTGGCGTTAATCTCTTCTCTCCCCCGTAGACTGGCCTCTGCTATCCCCACCAACTCTTATATACTCTGTGGCTGCTGCCAGAGGAGAAGATGCTCTCATACCAGAACTTCCCTTTCACGAGCAACCATCTATTTCCTTCTAAGAACAGGATGCGGTTGCAGGATTGTGAAATTGTAGAATTCCTTAAAAAATAGTGAATGTTTCCACAAAAATTGACATCTGGGAAACTATTGAAGATTTCACTTCTGCTTTACGACATGACCGGAATCCCTTCAGATGTGCTTTGTGCATTCACTGTGGCACTGTGGCTCGCGAATGCTGGCTTAATGGGCTCGGGAGGGACTCATTCTACGGTCCCTGCTAGATTTGGTCAAGGTCCATTTCAGTCCAGCCTTTTTGCTGCGCAGTGGTCAAGCAGTCGCCTCCGGGCACTTGCAAGCAGCAGATGCCGACATAATGCTCAATTGCTGCTGTTCCCCGGGAGTGGATTCCAAGATAATGGAGACCCACTGCCCTTGATAGACGGGTCCTCCATGAATCCCCTGCAAAGCCATTCACGATATTGGTTATCACTGTGCTTTATGATAATGGATTCCACAGACAAATGGTGCGTTGTGTGAAGGACTTCATTTTGTTTGTTTTAGATCTCCTCCCAACCAGCTTCACTCTGTTTTAAGAGCGGGAGGAAAAACGTCTTCCTATCCCCCTTATTTATTCCATGCATGTTTTTATGCATCTTAATTGTGACCCCGGCCTGCTGTACTTTTTGTCTAAGCAGAAGAGTCCCAAATGTTCTAACCTTTTCTTGTAAGGAAGGTCTTTAAACTCCTGATCATTTTGGTTGACTTCTTCTGCATTTTTTCCAGCTCTGTTCTATCCTTTTTCAAACGTGGCAAGTTTTGCGGTACATAATATTCCAGTAAGGCAGGACGATCGATTTGCATAGGCATTACAGTGCTGGCAGTTTTAATTCACTCCCTTTTCTGGGGAGACCTGGCGTTGGCCCTTTTCACAGCTGCTGCGATGCGCTCTGAGTCGACCTCTTGACTAAGATCTCAATTATGATTCCAAGATGTTTCTCCTTGTCAGTTACAGACAGCTCAGGCCTCATTCGTGTATAAATGAAGTTAGTGGTTTCCCCCGATGTACTTTGTGTTCACAAACTAAACTCCACTTACTATTTGGTTACCATTCACCAGTTTCAAGAGATCTTCCCAATCACTTTTTTTACCTTCCTGAAGAGTTTAGTATCATCCCAAACTTAGACAGCTTGTTGCTTGCCCCTAAATCAAGGCCACTTATGAACAGGTCGAAAAGCACCAGTCCCAGCCCAAATTCTTGAGGGGATTCTCTTATTTCCCTCCACTGAGAAAATTGCCCACTTTGCTTTCTGTTTTCTAACCATTACCAACCCATAAGAGGAAGGTTCATCTATCCATAACTGCTCAGTTTACTTAGGAACCTTTGATGAGGAATTTTGTCAAAGGTGGAACCTGCTTATCCGTGTGCCTTCCAAAAGGCAAGTGAGGCAGAAAGCAAGGCTTGTTCCTCTAGGGCAGAGCTTTCCAAACTGTGTGTCGGGACACGTTAGTGTGTCGGCTGCAGTGTCTGGGTGTGTCGCGGCTGCTGCTGCCTCCGAGCCCTGCCAGGATTCCGCGCAGGTCCTAATGCCTGCCTTGTGCCTGGCTGCCTCCCAACCTGCTGTGATTCCTCGCAGGTCCTAGTGCCTGCCTTGTGCCCTGCTGTGTGTCACGAAATGATGCATGTCTAAAAAGTGTGTCACCAACATGAAAAGTTTGGAAAGCTCTGCTCTAGGGTTTAGTTATGGTTTTCTCTGATTACCATGTACCCAGAACAGATCAGCCTATAATTTCCCAGACCTTCCTGGGTCCTTTTTTCCAAACTGCTTACCTTTCACGCCTTTGGCAAGGATGCTGATTTGAGCGACGAGTTACATATTTTGCAAAAAAAAAAAAAAGGGGGGGGCTTTCCCTAGCTTTGGCGGGTACTCCAGTTGTAACCCTACCTGGGGCGGGAGGACCTTGCTACAGCGACTTACGACCTCATCGCCACCTGCCTCGACTACTGCAATGCGCTCTACATGGGGCTGTCCTCAAAGACCACCTGGAAGCTTCAGCTGGTCCAGAATGGGGTGGCGTGGGCAGTGATGGGCATGCCCATGTAACACCACTGCTTTGCGGGCAGCACTGGTTGCCGGTTTGCTTCCAGATGCGATTCCAGGTGCTGGTTGTTACCTATGAAGCCCTGCATGGCAGAGGGCCCGGTCACTTGGGGGACCCCCTGTCTCCCATAGCATCTGCCCGGCCGATCCGGTCTTGCAGAGTTGGCGCGCTCCGGGTTCCTTTGATTAAACAATGCCATCTCTCAGGATGCCAGAAGGGCACCTTCTCTGTAGCAGCGCCTGCCCTCGGGAAGGAGGTTCCCCCGAGATCTGGTCCCCGCCTGCTGGCGTTCAAAGGGGCTTCAGGACTGGCTCTTCTCCCAGGCGTTTGATGAGGGACAATGAAGCCCTCTTGGATTCTTTTTGCATTCCAGTCTGGTTTCTGTCATCCTGCTACCTTTTAGTCCTTATTTTTGTCCCTGATTGTATCTTTTAAGGAATGTTTTTACTTGTGAGCCACCCAGACTCATTGGGAGTCGGGCAGCATACAAACGTAATAATAAATAAACAAACAAACAAATAAATAATAAAATCATCATCATCACCATCTTCATCGTCTGAACTCTTTCGAGAGCTCTCGGGTGCAGCCATCAGGACTAACTGGGTGGGGCTCAGGATGTCCTAGAATATAGAATACCTCCGTTTGCTTTAGCTACGCTGGCTCCCTCCCCGAGAAAGTCGGGCAGCCTCAAGCCAGTGCTCAACATCTTCTCTAGATGCAAGGATGTCACCCAACAGCCCAGCTGCTCCGCCGTGGTTCTCTTCCTTGACAACTTTAAAAAGTTTTTATTGTTTCCATTAATGTTTTTTGCCAGAGGCTCCTGAATTTTTTATCTTCACCTGGCCCTTTTCTGAGCAGAGTTGGTGCCCCCTTTCCTCTCACCCTTGCAGTACCCTGGACCCCTTGCAGGGCGAGTCTCAATCCAGTCGCCAGCCCCACAGCAACGGCGCAAAGGAGCACTACAAAGGGACAGCTTGTCTGCAATTCAGTTTTAACTGTACGTGAAGCTGTTGGAGGAATCATTAGGAAACCTGGAGTACAATGTCGTCAGTAGATGGAGGGGGTCACTTTTACTTCCAAGCCATGGGAAACTTTGTAAGTCTCAAGATAATATCTGGATGAACGGGGAGCTGGATGGGGCTTAAAGTGGGGAGTGAATTCCCCACCCCAGGCGATGGTTACCTAACCTGTCCTGGACAGAGCTGCTCTCCTAGGGGACAGGCGCGCCACCTAGAACTGTGGGAAGGAGCACCGTCATTGGCCTGCCAGCTCTGGCTCTTCTGAACAGGATCAGCTTGGCCCAGGGGTCTTGGCATCGCTACCTTCGCTCTTCCATCCCTGGAGAAGTTCCGTCAGGATGCTCAGTTGCAGATCTGGAAACTGCAGCCAGTGAACAATCCCCTGGCACTGGGCCGTGCGATGTTACCCATGTCACCGCTGAAAGAGCTGCCCTGACTGCCCAATTGCTGCTGGCATCCGTGAGGGCCGTTATATTATTCCAAAGTACCCTCACCATGTTGGGGTCAAACTACCTGAGAGACTGCCTTAGACGGGCAATCACGGGCAGAGGCTGTCTTGGGTGAGCCTCATCCAGTGGAGTTTCGCTTTGCATCAATCAGGAAGCCGTTTTTTCTGTCCTGATACCGCCCATTCCTGGAATGTCCTCCTCACAGGTGTGAAACCTGCTCCCAGGTCATGAAAGCTCAGGTGCTCCCAGGTTGCCTGTCGGATGGAAGCATGAAAGCCCCATTTTGCTGCTCACTTGTGGACTTTTCTTAGAAGTGCTGAAGGGATTGTGGTTTGATTCATTGGCCACAATGGAGTAGTAGAACACAAAGTCAAATCGTTGTTTCAGATCATAACTTTTTCTAGCTAACCCATCTATCCTGTAAAAAGAGGGAGGGGAATGTGGTGAAACTGCACTGTCAAGGCTCCATCGACTGAAGCTTTTTCCACAAAGAGAAGTTCCCGGGTAAAAGCCTTTTAAAAGGCTAATATCTGTGCCATCGTTCTTTTTTGTTTTGCTTTTAGGGTCACTTTCAAATGGGAAAAAAATCTGAAATATAAATGTAAAAGCACATTTATGCAACTAGCAAAAAGAGGGAGGGGGTGAAACAACCCTCTTCAGCATTTGGACCCCTGGGGTGGCTCTGGTATGGGAGAATTTCATGGCTGATCCATCAGCCGCTACCCTTGGTGCTCTCTGTGCCAAAGGTCTGCTGACAAAAACCGCGTTTCAAGCACTGGGCTGACTTGAGTCAACCAGGCAGAGCCGGGACCGAATGCGTGTTTGGGCATTCCGAGTCCCATGGCGCGTCACTCGCTTGTGGTTCTCATAGGAAGAGAATTTCCTGCACTGAGTCACGGCCTGTTGCCTGTGCCACCCTCCCCCCCCCCCCCCCCCGTTTGGCTTCCTCCTTGCCTGCTTTGGCTTCTAGCAATGGCTCCATGGCATCGCCCAAAGTCCTTTCCCACTCCTTATCCAGAAGAAGCCTCGGGGGTGTCAGACCCATCCCTTTTCAAGGCTCTTGTAAGCACACCTAGCGGCTCGGTCTTTAAGGATATGGTTCTTTCGGTCCCTGTGTGTGTGCGTGCACGCGCGCATGACGTAAGTGAAAGAGGAAGGGAATGAAAGGAAGTGTGTATGTGAGAGAGTGTACACGTTTTGCTATGAACTGTTGCCCTATGAATACTTGCTATTGCTTCTTAACATTGCCTTTCATCACCCCATTTCCCAGTGTAGTAACTGTAGTTTAGAAATTTTCTGGTTGAAATGGTTGGTTTCCTGTCTTGAAACCAACAGCAGGTGGAGAGATAAGCCAATCTCTCTCCCTCTCCCTCTCCCCCTCCCTCCAGGCCTGGCATCTTAACCACTAGACCAAAGTGGCTCTTTCTAGACATCTTAACTTGACCTTTCCTCCAAGGATGGGATGGGTTGATCGGATAGACACAATATTGTGGTTTTTGGTGAGGTTCGGGTTCACAGGAGTTATGTTTGCTGCAGGTGTAGGGGCCATTAGGTAGAGTTGGTGATCCTGTAGAACAGGGCTTAAAAAAGTGCCGCTGCTGGCGACACACCCAGCTGCGGCGGCGGCGGCGGCGACACGCGCGCGCACGACGACGGCGCGGGGGGGCGTGCGGCGGCGCGCGCGCGCATGGCGCCGCCGCTTCCGGGTGGTGTGGCGACACACAGTTTGGAAAGCTCTGCTGTAGAATCTCTCATCTGGCTGTTGAATGATAATACACACACACTTGATCGTAGCTCAAAGGCCAAGAAGTATAAATTTATGCTTATAACAATGTAAAAAAATGCCAATAAATCAATCCACATTCTTAAGAGCAATGCTTCATTTTGCTTCCTGAACCTCGAATACAAGCTTGATATTCCAAATAAATTCTTGCTGGTAGCTTCACAAAAACGCCTAATGCTGGTCCCAACCACATCGCTGCCATGCCTTCCTATCTCCCTGAAGCAGCGTGTTTAGCCGGGTGGAATTTACCGGCTGCGCACAGCAGCAATTAAAATAGTGAAAGCGAACCTTCCGCGGAGGCAGCCTGCCCCCTGCCCCATAGCGTTGCGGGAGCCCGGTTGATCCCAATCCATAAAACGCAGCAGCAAAAGGCGGGGCGGGTGGCCGCTCAGATTACGCGTGTCTACAGACGCAATGAAGACCTTTCCATTCTCATGTGAGACTGTGTCAGGGGAAGTCCAGCTCCGCCATTTAGCCGTCCGGCTTCTCGCCCCTCCTCCAGCCCAGAGCCGCGCGCCCACCCCGCTCTTCGCTTCGTTGCGTGCCGCTCTGGGCCCCGGCGGGGCGAGGCGGGCAGCGGGCCGGCGGCTTCCTTTCGCGGGACGCGGCTCTTCCTTCCCGGGCAGCCAAGCTCGCCGAGGTTCGTCTCAGGCCCGCCGGAGCGTCTGCCCCGCCCCTCGGGAGGCAGGGCGAGCCTTTAAAGAGCGGGGCAGGACCGGCCGGGCCCGGGAACCTACCTGCACGGGGTCTGGGCGGGAGCCGAGCCGCGGGCGAGCAACCGGTGCTGCCCTCCCCGCTCACCGGCCAGGTCGGAGGTCGCTCCTGAGCGCTGTAAAAGCCGCGCACGTCGATCCTCAGGAGAGGGCGAAGCCGAGAAGGAGCGGGCGCCTATGGGCTCTTCGAACAAGCATCCCCGGATCTGACTCTTTCTAAGTCAGCGTGCTGCTCTCGTGGAAGGAAATACCCCCGTCCTTTTCTGCAAAACAAATGTTAGAAAGGTGAAGATCCTCAGAAATATTTTCCATGTTAAATGCCAGTAGTTTAAAGATCTTAATGCTGGTGTAGATTGGATTTTTTAAGTGTAGCCCAGTCAGGTCAGATCTTCCTGGGCCTATGAAAGAAGCAAACCTGTTAGAGAAGTTTTTCACAATATCTGAGATTGGGTTTCAAAGTTTCACTGAAAGGGCTTCAAGGGCTATTTCCCCCCCACCCCCACCAAGACTATTATTCATGATTTTACCTATCTCTTACAATTTATCCATTAATTTTCCCATGCCATCATGGAAATTCTGACTAAAATCTTACTCCCTTAGCACACAATCAGTAGATGCTTTTTAGGTGTTTTTGTTGTTCATTCGTTCACTCTTCATGCCTTCATGGACCAGCCCACGCCAGAGCTTCCTGTCGGCCGTCGCCATCCCCAGCTCCCCCATGGTTGAGTCTGTCACCTCCAGAATATCATCCATCCATCTTGCCCTTGGTCAGCCCCTCTTCCTTTTGCCTTCCACTTTCCCCAGCATCAGCCTCTTCTCCAGGGTATCCTGTCTTCTCATTATGTGGCCAAAGTACTTCAGTTTTGCCTTGAATATCATTCCCTCAAGTGAGCAGTCTGGCTTTATTTCCTGGAGGATGGACTGGTTTGATCTTCTTGCAGTCCAAGGCACTCTCAGAATTTTCCTCCAACACCACAGTTCAAAAGCATCTATCTTCCTTCGCTCAGCCTTCCTTATGGTCCAGCTCTCGCAGCCATAGGTTACTACGGGGAATACCATTGCTTTGACTATGCAGACCTTTGTTGTCAGTGTGATGTCTCTGCTCTTAACTATCCCACCCACCCACCGACCCACCCGTGTTAAAGGAGGATGAGACACAAAGGCCTCCCTCTGGTTCTGTAAGGGGTTCCCTGCAACCGGTTGGTTCCCTCTGCAGCCAGAACGCCCCGCGACAGCCCCCCCCCGCCTGTCCTGACTGCTGGCCTCTCTTCTCCTGGTGCTCTTCTTGGGGGGGGGGATTTCCCTGCCTTCATGTTCCCTTCTGCTGAGCCAGCCCCCTCCCCTTTCCCTAAAGAGGGGTGGGCTGTGCTTGCAATGGTACAGTTAGCCCCTTCCCCAGTTGCGGGGCCTGCTGCCCTGGCCTGTGTCCGTCAGATTATTTCTGAACATGGTGGTGGTGGTCTTCTGAAAGGGGGCGGGCTGGCTCACAGGCCACAGGGGCAGGCGAAGCCGGGAGGAGCCCCGGATGAGGAGGAGGAGGAGGAGGATGGGGCTCCATCTGCCACTGCAGCTGCTGCAGGGAATGGCAGTGAGGCCAGCCCTGCTGGCACTTGGGAGTAGCCCGCGGGGTAGGCAAAATGGCACTGCCCCTCCGGAATGATAAAAACAGAGAAAAGCACGGCCACGTGAAACTCTTGTGAGCAGAAGCGGTGGAAGAGCAGAAAAGCAGCCGCCTCTTCTGGTTTAAACCACCTTTCTGGGTCCAGCGCTTCCCACAGGAAGCTAACCCGTGGGTGCAAGAGCCCGCCAGGTATCACCCGCCAGGTAGCTCGGAAAGCACCAGTCAAGCTGTATGACAGGCGTCCCAGGGGACCCGGGCGTCTCCTGCAGCACAAGCCAAGATGGCGTGGAGGGAAAACCCTGTGAGTAGCAGGGAAGAGGCCTGCCCACAGCAGCCCCCGTGGCCCACCGGAGCCGGACAGAATCCACAAATCCCACTGTTGATAAGACATGCTCGATGGTGTCCGTGGCAAAAACCATGCCAGGGAAAGAGGAAAGCTCCAGTCGTCTGGCCCTGGGACAGCTGACGATGACTGTAGGGGTGGGAGGAGGCCGTGCCCTGGGGGTGGGCATAAAAGCGGGTCATGCCCTGGTGAGAGGGAAGGGAGGATACGGCAAAAGAAGAGCCCTCTTCTGCCACAAAGTGGGGGGTGGGGGGTGTCCTTGCAGTGTCCATGTAGGATCAGTTCAAGAAAGCCTTTCACAGATTCCCCGGTTTCACTGCCCGCCACCGAGAGTCATAGTGACTATAGTGACCGTTATTCACACAGAGGGGAGGGGTGAGGAAGGAGACAGATTAGGATGTGTTTAAAGAGTGATTTTAGGCAGGAGATTTCATTCCTGGCTTCAGCAGAGCTTGGTGCTGATCTCAAATAAAGGAACTTCATATATCCTACATGGCTTGCATCGAGGGTTGCTGATTTGAGACTTCAAAGACCACGATCCTCACAATGAGCCTTTCATTAGGTGGTAGTGGGGGGCAGGGCCAGCAGCCCCTGGAAATGGCCGGCTGGGCAGGCAGATCGGCGTCGTCCCTTCCCGAAGTAATAAAAGCATTTGAAGGATATTCATGTGAACCTCTTGTGGGCGAAGCAGGAGAAGCCCGTCGTGGGGCCAGAATCGGCAGAAGCTGGTTCTCTTTCTCCTTTGACATGGAACGTCTGCCAGGCAGAAGGCCAGCCCGCTTTCCAAAGAGCACTCAACTGGGATATTTATTTTATTTTATTTTATTTATTTTCTATCCCACCTTTATTATTCTTATAAATAATTCAAGGCGGCGAACATACCTAAGACTCCTTCCTCCTGTTTTCCCTACAACAACAACCCTGTGAAGTGAGCTGGGCTGAGAGTGTATGACTGGCCCAAGGTCTCCCAGCTGGCTTTCGTGCCTAAGGCGGGACTAGAACTCTCAGTCTCCTGGTTTGCCATTGGCTCCTTCCTAGGGCTGAGAGAATGTGATTGGCTCAGGGTCACCCAGCTGGCTTTCGTGCCTAAGGCGGGACTAGAACTCTCAGTCTCTTGGTTTCTAGCCTGTTGCCTTAACCACTAGACCAAATTGGCTCTCTGGGATATGTATTGTCGAAGGCTTTCACGGCCGGAGTTCGATGGCTGTTGTGGGTCTTCCGGGCTGTGTGGCCGTGTTCTGGAAGTTGTGGTTCCTAACGTTTCGCCAGCATCTGTGGCCGGCATCTTCAGAGGGCAGGAGCACAGACAGAAGCGAAATCTCTGTGGCACAGAAGACCCACAACAGCCTTTTGTATTTTTATAAAATTTGTGATCAGAGTTATGGAAAAACCAAGAGATAAGTTTGTAGTAAAAACGTTGCTTTATTTAAAACAAAAACATAGGAACAAACCTTGAATCTTCTTCTTTAGCCAAAGCATGGCATGGTTGATTAACATAGCCATTTAGATAGCAGAGAGCAGAATGCAGAGAACAAAAGGACAAAAGGCATTTACATTTTTAAACCTTTACCTGACCAGCCTCTGAGTGGACAGGATCCACCATGTGACCAAAACACCTAGGCAACAGATTCCCAATATGGGCAAAGCTCAAACAACTAATTCCGATTGGTCAGAAACTCTCAGACTGGCCGGCACCTGAAAGGCAATTAGCATTCCTGAGTGGGGGGTGAACATGTGCTCTCTGAGCCCAAACAGAAAAAAAGTTTTGAGGCCTGGCTTTTTAAAAACTCAGCCACATATTCTACAGACATAAAAAATATATACAACACTCCCCTTTTTTTATGACTAGAAAGAATATGGAAACAAACCCAGCTTGGTAATTAACTCACAGTGCCTACTGGCAACTAAAGGCTTGGTTAAGATATCAGCCAACATTAATTTAGTATCACAGTATTTCAAAACAACCTTTTTCTTGGCTAGAAAATCTTTAACAAGATGAAAACGCACATCAATGTGCTTTGTGCGGTTTCTGGAACTCTCAGATAAAACCAAATGGATACAAGCTTGATTGTCTTCATGAATTGTGACAGGCTGGCTTAAAATGACTCCAATGTCTTGCAACAATTGAGTAAACCAAATTACTTCATTGCACAGTTGTGCTAAAGCATAGAATTCGGCTTCAGCTGTGCTGATGGCTACTACAGTCTGCTTTCTGGAAAACCAAGCAATAGTGGACTTTGCAAATTGAATTACACTTCCAGAAGTAGACTTCCTATCACTGAGATCTCCAGCCCAATCTGAATCACACCAGCATTCTAACTTTTCTTCTGTGTCTGTAGCAGACAACCTTAAGCAAAAATCTTTGGTGCCTTGCAAATAACGAAACAGCCTTTTTAACCCAGACTTTGCAGCAGATGTGGGATTTTCCACAAACCTGCTCAAAATGGACACACTGTTAGAAATGTCCGGACGGCTATTGTTTGCAATGTAAAGAAGACTGCCAATGGCTGATCTGAAACTATCTCCTTCAGATGACTCACCATCCCCCTTCACCCCCTCCTCTTTTAGAAACTCGGGAAGCATGGGGGAGGAGACAGACTTGCAGTCCTGCATTTTAAAATCCTCCAGCAGCTTCTTAATTTTACTGCTCTGGCTTATGAGAAAACTGCCATCTTTTTCCCTCTGAATTTCTAATCCTAGGTAATTGTTGACTGCTCCAAGACATTTCAATGTGAAATTGTTTTTCATACAAACCTCAAAGGAATGCTTCTGTTCATCAGATGAAGTGAGCAGCAACAAATCATCCACATACAAGCACAAGTACATTACACCTTGCTCATCATTTTTTACATACACACAAGGATCAGCAATTCCCTTCTGAAATCCAAATTTTTGCAAAATATTATCCATTTTAATATTCCAACAACGTGCGGCTTGTTTCAAACCATAGATGGATTTCTGCAACTCACACACAAGATGATTTTCTTTTTCATAACCAGGAGGTTGTTGCATAAACAATTTTTCCTCCAAGTCACCATACAGAAAAGCAGTTTGAATATCATAGTGATAAACAGACAGTTTCTTCATGGCAGCAACCTTTAAAAGCAACCTGATAGATTCAGCTTTTGTCACTGGAGCAAAAGTTTTGTCATAATCCACATTTTTTCTTTGAGCAAAACCTTTTGCTACCAACCTTGCTTTGTACTTCTGAATTTTGCCATCAGAATCTTTTTTCAGTTTGAACACCCACCTACAACCTAAAACCTTCTGATTAGGAGGCAAACTTACTAGTTTCCAAGTTTTATTTTCCTTTAAGGAATCCAACTCTTGCTGCATGGCTTCATGCCAACACTTAGCTATTTCAGCTGGCATTTCTTTAATTTCTTCCAGAGACTCAGGCTCTGTGTGAATGTGAAAAGCCTTCACAACATCTACTTGATAACGATCAGGAGGAACTCCCTTATTAATCCTTTCAGACCTGCGAGGTAGGACAGGACTTACACTCTGTTTCCCACCATTGCCCTCAGAAACCTCTGACTTTCCAGACAAGTCAGCTTCCTGATCATTGACTTCACTGGGTGATTCCTGCAAATCACCATCAGCAAGACTTTGCTGCTCCCTCATGGATAAATCAACTGAAGAACTAGAGTTTATTTTGTCCCAATTCTGCTCAGCAAAAGAAGCACTCTTACTAATTATCAGTTGATTATCCAGTATGAACCTGTAGCTTCTCTGACTCTGTTCATACCCTACAAAGATTGCTTTCTTTGTTCTGGAAGCCCCCTTGCGCCTCAGCTGTTTGGGAATGTGGACCCAAGCTGTGCTTCCAAACACCCTGAGGTGGCTTACTTTAGGCTTCACACCATAGAACAAATGAAAAGGGACATCCTGAATTGCACTGCTAAACAGCCTGTTCTGCACATAACACGCTGTAGTAACAGCTTCTCCCCAATACCTAAAAGGCAAACTAGCATCCTTCAGCAAACACATCATTGCTTCCTGCAGTGTTCTGCCTTTTCTCTCTGCAACAGAATTCTGTTCAGGAGTGTAAGGGTTAGCCAAAATGTGTTCTATCCCTTTTTCTAACAAAAAGCTTTTAAATTTTGAGGATAAATACTCTCCACCTCGATCTGATTGCAAAGCAGACACTGGCCTTGGGAATTTTCCATTCGCCCAAGCCACAAAAGCCTTAAATTTACCAAAGACCTCATCTTTGTGTTTCAGCAGATAAATGAATGTGTACCTGGAAAAATCATCTATGAAGGTCAAAATGTACCTTGCTCCCCCAAGACTAGGAGAAAATGGGCCTATTACATCAGAATGAATGATCTCTAGAGGCCTAGAGGTGGACCTATCAGAAAACTTCTTCACAGGAGCCCTAGTAGTCTTATTCTCCTTGCAAACTGCACAATCCAGATACTTATCACAAGACTTCAATTTTAAATCAGCAGAATAACTAGGCATTTGAGAAATGTATTTAAAATTAGCATGAGCAAATCTCCTATGTAATAAATGGATGCACTGATCGTGCAAGGGCTTATTTTCAAAAACAGCCTTAGCTTTAGCAATTTGCTGCTTTTCAGCCTTCTGCACAATGTACAGAGAATCTTTCTGCAAACACTTTGCAACAATTTTGCCATTCTTTCTAATATCACAAACCTCTTTCTTAAAAGTTACTACATAACCTGAGGCTACTAACTGCCCCACAGACAAGAGATTGCTTTGAAAATTAGGCACAAACAAAACATTTTTAACAGTTTCCCCCAAACATGGAAGATTGATCTCACCTTCACCCACGATCTTGGATACAGATCCATCTGCTAAGGAAACTTTTTGTTTGTTAGTTTTAGACAAAGACAGAAAGGAATCTTTATTGTGACATATATGAGAATTGGCCCCACTGTCAAGAACCCACAAATCTTTATTATCAGAGTTCTCAACAACTGTTGCATGAAGAATCTTCTTTCTAGAAGTCTCTTCTTTCTTGCGAGAAGTCTTCTTCTTTTGAACACAGTCCTTTTGCAGATGAGCAGGGGATCCACAGGTAAAGCATCGCCTGCTGGATAATGCAGAAACTTGGAATTCAGAGCTCTTCCGCTCCCTCTGCTGGCCACGAGAAGACTTTATTGTAGAAATGGAGGCAGCTTTTTCTTGTCGCTTCTCCCACTCAGCAAGCAAACGGGTAGACACAAACGATGGATTTAAATCAGCTTCTGGGATTCCCTCCATGGAGCAAATTAAAGTGTCCCAGGACTCATTCAACGAAGAAAGCATAATGTAGGCTTTCATCAGGGGGGTAAATTCCATCCCACGTTCTTGAAGTTCCACAAAATAATTCTGAAGCTTGTGGAGATGATCTGGCAAATTTCCATTCTCAGGCAAGTGAGCCTTGTACAGTTTTTTTCGTTAAAATAACCTTGCTGCCTGGACTAGTTTTCACATATAAATCACGCAAATAGTCCCATAAGTCTTTGGAAGTTTCTCTGCCTCTCACGTGAATAAGCTGATCATCCTGAACAGCCAAAATAATGGAGGCTTTGCATTTCTCATCTTTCCTCAACCAGGCTTGATCTGGATTCTGAGGAATTTGTTCAGAAATTGCAGACCATAAATTTTCTCTCCTCAAGAAACTTTCCATTTTCAAAGACCAGTTCAAATAATTAGAATTAGAAAGTCTTTCCAGGAGCATACCTTGAAAATTTGAAGCTGTAGCAGCAGCCATGGCTCCTTCTCTCCCCTGTTGTAGTAATCCAAAAAACACCACGAGGCTTGCAAACACGAGGCAAAACTCCGCCTCCAATGGAAACTTCCTGTAACTGCCGGCAAGTTTCAAAAAACAAAGAAGCCTCTCCAGATGCAGACTGAAGCAGTATAACTCTTCTTCTCTTTCATTTCCATAATTTTTGTCTCTGATCCAGAAGCAATTGCTGGGCCCATAACCTTTTGTATTTTTATAAAATTTGTGATCAGAGTTATGGAAAAACCAAGAGATAAGTTTGTAGTAAAAACGTTGCTTTATTTAAAACAAAAACATAGGAACAAACCTTGAATCTTCTTCTTTAGCCAAAGCATGGCATGGTTGATTAACATAGCCATTTAGATAGCAGAGAGCAGAATGCAGAGAACAAAAGGACAAAAGGCATTTACATTTTTAAACCTTTACCTGACCAGCCTCTGAGTGGACAGGATCCACCATGTGACCAAAACACCTAGGCAACAGATTCCCAATATGGGCAAAGCTCAAACAACTAATTCCGATTGGTCAGAAACTCTCAGACTGGCCGGCACCTGAAAGGCAATTAGCATTCCTGAGTGGGGGGTGAACATGTGCTCTCTGAGCCCAAACAGAAAAAAAGTTTTGAGGCCTGGCTTTTTAAAAACTCAGCCACATATTCTACAGACATAAAAAATATATACAACACAGCCATCTCTGGGATATGTTAGAAACCTGCCTAGATCTGACCACAGAGCCTCCAAAAGCACCGGTAGACTCCCTGAGGCGGATTCCTCAGCAGGAGCCGCGGCTCTGGCGTGTCCTGTGGCCTGAGACAAAGTGGCCCGGCGCCTGGAGGGAGGGCTGCCCTCTGCTCCGAAAGGGGCTGGTAAGGACTGGGCTGACCCAACTGCTGAAGAAGCATGCCAGGTTGGGTCTGCAGCAAAAGCATTGCTGGACGAGAGGAAAAACGTTACTTTATGACGGGGACCCGCTGCCTCAAGGATGGGCGGGGAGGAGACAGAGGCAACGTCTGAGGACAGGGAAGGGAAAAGGGCTGGCCGGGGCAGGTCAAGCGAGGAAGAGCCTAAAAAGAGCTGCTGCTTGGGACGGACGCTGCTGCCACGGGTTCAGACTTGCAGAGTGACCTGCAATCCCAAGCAGTCCAGCGCGCCACTGCTGCCTTGAACCCCTTCGGCATTCGAGGCCGGAGGCCAGGCGGGGGTGGCCAGAAGCCCCCCGAAGAAGCCGGTGGGGGATCCCCTCCTCGTCTTCTGCTGCTTTTCAGTTGGTCTGTGGCAGATCTCCGGGTCTCCGCTTTGCCTATTAAATCATACTTGCCTTCTGGTCCTCATCTTGTTTATTTCCCACAACCTAACATTATTGGCCATGAATTTATGAGTCAACGTTCCTCTTTCTTTTTTATCCAGTGGTTTATTGAATAGTTATCCTCCACTGTCAAATTCCTGTTGGCTCTTCTGGTCTCTTGCTGGGTCCACTTGCTAGTTCCCTGGAAAAACCACTAATTTTATTTTATCAGTATCAATATCCTTGGAAGACTTTGCACTTAGCCTAACATTCCTTCCCAGATCCTGTGGAGGAGGATTTGCAACAGTAATGAAAGTTTGGGAGGCTGTTGTGCATCTGTGTGTATTCGAGATAGTTGCAACTGTTTTAATAAATACGAGAAACTCATTTCTGCCAATATATCAGGAAGATCCATAGGGATTTGGTTTTTACAAGGCTCTTGAGATAGCCCGACTCACCGATCTTAGTTATTTATATTCCAGCATCTGTGATAGTAATGGGTCTGAAAGCACGTTTGCCACTGTTCTTTGGCTGCCAGCAATGCAGGAACCAATGGGCCCGCCAAGTCATTCGTTCTCCACAGACGCAAACCTCAGACCGTGGAAGTGTGGAGGGGGTTTAACGGAATGCCTACCCTTTGGCTTCCCAGTAACTTTTGGACTCTGTTTTTTCAGATGTTATTAGAGCCGTTTGAGCTGTTTATATAGCTATATATATTCTGGATTTGTTAAACCCTGTCTTGGGGGAACGGCATCTTAAGTCCCCAGCTCACCCTTCTTCCTGGTGTCTTGGCCCTGGAACTGCTCCTCTCCTTTGAAAAATGAGCCCCATTTTCTTGATCTGAGAAAATGGTGTCTGCAATGCATGCCAGAGGGCGGGGGTGGAAATGCAAGATGATGTCATCTTACAAACACCAAGACTTATGAACCTGCAGTAGTAGCCTTTGCAGGATAATGGCATTGTGGGGTGCGCTGTGGTTTGTTACGGATGCCACTGTCTCCTTCTTGGTCATTGCACCAAAGTTGCATTGGCAGCTGCAGCACATTGCTGGCTCATGTTTAATCTGTGGTCCACCAGGACACCTCGATCCGTCTCAAAGTACTGGTGGCAAGCCAGACAGCCCCAATCCTGTATTTGTGCATCTGGTTTTTCCCACCTAAGTGCAAACCTCATATTTCTGGCTAATGAGCAGTATTTTGTAGGATAGGACTCAATGTTCTTTCAAGATCCTTTTGAACCTTGAGCCTGTCTTCTGAGGTGTGCTGCAGCTATCAAAAGAGCCAGTGCAATCTTGGGCTGCATCAGTAGAGGTACAGTATATGGCAGAGCTTTCCAAACTGTGTGTCGGGACACGTTAGTGTGTCGGCTGCAGTGTCTGGGTGTGTCGCGGCTGCTGCTGCCTCCAAGCCTGCCAGGATTCCGCGCAGGTCCTAGTGCCTGCCTTGTGCCTGGCTGCCAGGATTCCACGCATGTCCTAGTGCCTGCCTTGTGCCTCGCTGCCAGGATTCCGTGCAGGTCCTAGTGCCTGCCTTGTGCCTGGCTGCCTCCAAACCTGCTGTGATTCCTCGCAGGTCCTAGTGCCTGCCTTGTGCCTTGCTGCCTCCAAACCTGCTGTGATTCCTCGCAGGTCCTAGTGCAGAGCTTTCCAAACTGTGTGTCGCGACACAAAAGTGTGTCGCCACACACAGTCTGGTGTGTCGCCACACAACCCGGAAGCGCTGATCATCATCAGCGCTTCTGGGTTTTCCCGTGGCGACACACCAACGGCGGTTGGTGTGTCGCCGTGGGAAAACTTTGGAAAGCCCTGTCCTAGTGCCTGCCTTGTGCCCTGCTGTAAGAATGTGTTTAGCCTGCAGAAGAGAAGACTGGGTAGGGGAAGCCATGATAGAGGCCTTCAAATATCTAAAGGGTTGTCACATAAAAGAGGGACTGGAATTAATCTAATGTCATATTAACTAAAGGGGGCGCAATGGCTCAGCGGTTAACATGCCAGGCTTGTCGATCAGAAGGTTGCAAGTTCGGAGGTTCGAATCCCTAGCCCTGCGTGACGGAGTGAGCACCCGCACTCGCCCCAGCTCCTGCCAACCTACCAATTTGAAAGCATGCAAATGCAAGTAGATTAATAGGTACCACTTCGGTGGGAAGGTAACAGCGTTCCGTGCGCATCATGCCGGCCACATGACCGTGGAAGCGTCTTTGGACAGCGCTGGCTCTTTGGCTAACAAACGGAGATGAGCACCGGCCCCTAGAGTTGGACACGACTGCACAAATGTGCGGGGGGACCCTTTACCTTTTTATTCTATTTTCACACTATTTTATCTTACTCTTATATTTTATCTCACTCTTTCATCTGACTGAAAGTGTCCAATCCCAGTCCATCTCATTTTGCTGATGCCTAAGATGGCGTGGTGGCTCAGCGGGTAAGACGCCAGGCTTGTCGATTGGAAGGTCGCAAGTTTGGAGATTCGAATCCCTAGCCCTGCATGCGGAGTGAGCTCCCGCACTCGCCCCAGCTCTTGCCAACCTAGCAATTTGAAAGCATGCAAATGCAAGTAGATCAATAGGTACCACTTCTGTGGGATGGCAACAGTGTTCCGCGCGCATCATGCCGGCCACATGACCGCGGAAGCGTCTTCGGACAGCGCTGGCTCTTTGGCTAACAAACGGAGATGAGCACCGGCCCCTAGAGTCGGACACAACTGCACAAATGTGCAGGGGGAACCTTTACCTTTTACATATTATCTAGCCCATATTTTACTACTTGATTAATCAGAAACTTTGCCAAATGCTTTGCTGAAGTCAAAGTTTGCTATGTCCATGATATTCCTCTTATCTGTTAAGCCAAGAAGTTAAGGTTAGTCTGGCATGACTTGTTTGTGACCATGCTGGTTCTTCTGAATTACTGCATTACTGTCCCAGCACTCACAAATATGTTGTTGAATCATCATCTTGAGGATCTTGCCAAATACAGATGTCAGACTGGCTGGTCTGTAATTTGCTGGCAACATTTTCTCTTTTCCAGTCTTCTGGGATCTCACCAGTTCTCCAGATTGTGATTCTGCGATTATATCTGCTAGTTCCTTCAATAACCCAGGATGTATTCCATCTGACCTGGAGGCTAGAATTAATTGAAACTAGCTTAGTTTAACCCTGTCCTGGGCTGTGGGTCCCTCCTTCTACTGGTGGCAGAACTATGTTTCCCATTGCCTTTTGAAAGTTTGGTCATCTGGCACAGAAAGGCCTCACCCATATCTCCAGTCCATCTAAAAAACTCCCGTTATGATAAAAAATTTCCTTCTCTCTCCATTTATTTATATTTATATTTATATTTATATTTATATTTATATTTATATTTATATTTATATTTATATTTATATTTATATTTATATTTATATTTATATTTATATTTATATTTATATTTATATTATTTATATTTATATTTCAACTTCTATCACCGCACCATCTCCCCCAAAGGGGACTCTGGGCGGTTTTATATTCTTACCGAAACCCTCTTCATCCTCTGATTGGTACATTTCTGGGTAGGTATATGCTTTCTTTATCTGCAGTATAATACTCCTTCCCCTTCTGTTGAGTGTGTTCCTTTTGAATAAGTTGTAGATTTCCAGGGAGATGCGCCAATCAAGTTTCAGTGGTGCCAATGTATGGATGTTGTTAGAAGTGTTGGAGGTTCCAGCAAATCAGCATGCCTCATTAGCATATGGGTGATTGCTCTAGGAGGCAAACTCTGTGCTTCTAGAGGAAGCTGCTTGTTGCCCCTCCCACTTCCTCTCTTTCTCTCTCTTGCCTCCATCCACCAGAGGAGGAAGCAGCATGCTGCTGTTCTCTCCATCTTGAGGCCATGCGGCCTAGAATCAGGAGGTTTTCCCCCTTTCTCCACGCAGCCCTGGCAACAACATAGGGCCAGGGGTCCACAAAGTTTAGGGAACAAGAAAAGAAGAACTGAAACCAATTTTCTACTGAAATGGATGTAACTGGACCAAATAAACATAAGAACTCTTTTTGTACTTACTTTTGAAACTACGTTGTCTAAGCGTGTAATCCTTTACGCTTGGGTGGGCTATGTGCTTAAGATCAATAACCTATATTTCTCTAGTGTGCTCATTAATGCTGCTAAGATAAAAACTCCTTTCTGTGTGTGCTTATTGTTTCACTGCAATTAAGATCTGCTCCATTCAGTGGTCCTAGCT
This sequence comes from Charina bottae, assembly GCA_023362775.1. NCBI lineage: Eukaryota > Metazoa > Chordata > Lepidosauria > Squamata > Charinaidae > Charina > Charina bottae. The sequence goes on from JALMGJ010000014.1 coordinate 26,171,923, forward strand.
GCCCACTAATGGTCTTCAAGAAGAAGGGGGGAACCCCACTTTAGGAAGAAATGCTGGTAGGCTGGAGGCAAGGTAAAAGCGGTATCATGGGATACGGCAGAAGAAAGATAGAATCTGGGGTTGAGGTGCCAGAGGGGACATCACCTATGATTCTGTGACCACAGAAATACTGTTGCCTGTTCCTGAGGGGGGAACCCAGAGAGTTGCAGATCTTTGGGTGACCTAGATCTATCTCAGAAGAGCCACTGCAGTTCATGGTGCCAGACAGCTGATCTGAGCTTCCCATGCTGAACCTTCAAGTTTTAATTTTCTTCTTCTTACAATTTGCTTCTTCTGAAGATTTGAACGCTGAAACTTTTCTGATTGGGATTTACCACTCCTTCTGCTACATTTGGGAGGGAGCTTATTTTACTAATTAATTTTCTATACAGGCTTTCAGATGTCTCTTTTTGGTTGCTCAGTGGTTCATCCCTTTCATGTTTATAAAACTTGACACTTTCTTTTATCTTCCTTTAACCCATGTATGTAGCTTGAATCATGTCAACTGGATTTCTATTTTCTCAGTGGAAACGTTTCGCTCCTTATCCAAGGAGCTTCTTCAGTCTGAGCAAAGTTAGTAAGGGAATCCTAAATATGTTTCTAGGTAGCTGTGTGACCTTACACCTGGGGCTAGGTCATGGTTATATTGAGATGTTATCTTAACATCTCAATTAACATCTCAATTAACCATGACCTAGCCCCAGGTGTAAGGTCACACAGCTACCTAGAAACATATTTAGGAATCCCTTACTAACTTTGCTCAGACTGAAGAAGCTCCTTGGATAAGGAGCGAAACGTTTCCACTGAGAAAATAGAAATCCAGTTGACATGATTCAAGCTACAGACAATTCCACCTGGATGACTGAGAACCTTCATAGACATATTTAACCCATGTAGTGTTTTCTATTTCAACCACAAGAGGGAGCTCCAACATAAGGTAAAGGTAAAGGATCCCCCCCCCCCCACATTTGTGCAGTCGTGTCCGACTCTAGGGGCCGGTGCTCATCTCCGTTTGTTAGCCAAAGAGCCAGCGTTGTCCGAAGATGCTTCCACGGTCATGTGGCCACATGACGCACGCGGAACGCTGTTACCTACCCACCGAAGTGGTACCTATTGATCTACTTGTATTTGCATGCTTTCGAATTGCTAGGTTGGCAAGAGCTGGAGCTAGTGCGGGAGCTCACTCCGCACACAGGGCTAGGGATTCGAACCTCCGAACTTGCGATCTTCCAATCGGCAAGCCTGGCGTCTTACCCGCTGAGCCACCATGCCCCATAAGGAATGTTTATTTGATGAGGCAAACACTGAATTGCTTGCTTAAGGCTTGGTACAGCCGAAGGGCCTTCTTTATGTATGTTCCTCTCATACTGTATCACGTTACTGAGTATCTATCTATCTATCTATCTATCTATCTATCTATCTATCTATCTATATCTATCATCTATCTATCATCAATCTATCTATATCTATCTATCTATCTATCATCTATCTATCTATCTATCTATCTATCTATCTATCTTCCATCTATCTATCTATCTATCTATCTATCTATCTATCTATCTATCATCTATCCATCCATCCATCCATCCATCCATCCATCCATCCATCCATCCAATTTCTGTCACCCAAAAGGGGGACTCTGGACGGTTTACAATGAAATTACCGAATGTCCTTTTGTCTGATCTTCTCCGAATGCTATAATTTGCTTTGTTTTAATTTTATGAACAGAAACTCTAGGTGTAGACCTACTTAGTGTTTTCCCAAAATGAGGAGGAAACACCGTAGAGGAAGCCCAGCCCGATTCCTTTCCTAGACTTAAAGAATTTCTTATAGGCGAGTTGCATAACAGTGGAAGGTAATCTCTCTAAATCGACTCAACAAACACATGAAGATCTGAAAATAGAAATTGACTCTCTCAAGGCTGATACTAACAGCTCAAGGCTGATCATAATGACAAATTAACAACTCAAGTAGAATGTCAGAATAAATAAATTCTGATATATTTTAAATGTATACTCTAAATAAAATATTAAAGACCTGCAGACAGGCCATCTGGAATGGGTCATAGATTTGGAAACTTTGGAAATACAGGAAATCTACAGCAGAAGTTCTTGGGCAGCACGAAGGAGAAAGCGGTCACAGGGCACACTTGTTAAATTCATCTATTTCAGGACTAAAGAGGCAGTGCTGAAACACGAGAGAATCCTTTAAAACTTGCAGATGTTATGACTGAGATTGTACCAGAGGTATCTCCAGATATACTTAGGAAAAAGATAAACATGAGATTTTTAACAACTCTCCTCCAGGATAAAAAGATCAGATACACATGGGCCATCCATTCCATCTGGAGGTGTTTACAGATTTGGGCAAAAAATTTGTGTACCCTGTTGATGATGCTAACAACATGCTTGAGTCTTTATCTGTAACAGAACAGGGGACTAAAGACTGAGAACAGATAGAATATCATAAACTGGACCAAGCAGCTGGTGCAGAATATTTTCAACCATTATTAATGGGCTGAATAGTCCATTCAAAAGGAAAAACAACAATAAAGAAAAAACAATAAAAACAATAATAGAGATCTGTTGGAACAGAAACATCTTGGTCAAAAATCTGTGGCCTCAAATAGATGGAAAAATGGAGTAGCTATATATGAACAATTTACCATGGAGTCTAGAAAAACAAAGGAAGGAGATTCATAATACTATGTTTTCAGACTGGATCTGACCAAACAACAATTGCTTCAGTTTATGTTCCTAATGATAATAGGACAACTATGAAAGAATTTTTTCAATCACTTCAAGAAATTGCAGAGGAAAATATTCTAATCCTTGGGGATATGAATGTGATTTTTTCCCCATATATGGATAAAACAAACTCACCTAAAAGAAACATCAGGAAAGTTGTTATTTAGATGACACTATATAGTAAACAGACAGCTGATCCAGAAAAGATTGATAAATCTTTGAATAAAATACTAGTTACAAATTTACAGACTAACTAAGAGAAGTTTTTAATCAACCTGTAACTGAACATGAAACTAAAGCTGAAGCTCCAGGAGCTGACAGTATGTTTGCAATACACTATAAGGCATTCCTACAACCTAGGATTCAGCAGTATGTGAACCGAGAACTACCAGAAGTGCAAGCTGGGTTTCGAAGAGGCAGAGGAACTAGAGATCAGATTGCCAACATTCGCTGGATCATGGAAAAAGCAAGAGAGTTCCAGAAAAACATCTACTTCTGCTTCATTGACTACGCTAAAGCCTTTGATTGTGTGGATCACAACAAACTGTGGCAAATTCTTAAAGAGATGGGAGTACCAGACCACCTTACCTGTCTCCTGAGAAACCTGTATGCGGGTCAAGAAGCAACAGTTAGAACCGGACATGGAACAACCGACTGGTTCAAAATTGGGAAAGGAGTACGACAAGGCTGTATATTGTCTGGTTTCTAGCCTGATGCGTTAACCACTACACCAAACTATACAGAATATTCTATTTTTATTTGTATTAGAAACATTGGCAATGAAAATACATCAAGAAAATAAAATCCCAGGAACTACATTAGCATTGCAAGAACATAAATTGAAATTATATGCTGATGATGTTGTACTCAGAGTTACTCTACCTGAAGACTCCTTACTATTCTTAATGAAATGTATACAGCAATATAGCAATTTACCAAGTTGGAAAAATATAATAGTAGCTATCTCCAGATAGAAAATACTAAAACTGAATTGCAGCCCTTAAAATAAATATTTTGCCAAGATTTAATCTTCTTTTTCAAATGATTCTAACATATATTGAAAACAAGGTATGAAGTGACTGGCACAAACAAGTAATCAACTACATATGCTCCAAAAAAAGATTAAGGATTAAATTCAAAATTTTATAGGATTTGAAAGAGATTAGCAGCTTTGAACTTTAAATTGTATTACCATGCTTAACATGGATTTCAGAGTGGATTATATTCCCTTAAGGTTTGGTCGTCTCTAGGTGGGGGGTGGGCTTCATTGTCTCAAATAACTTCATACAGTAAAAGTAAATCTGACATAGAATTCAGCTCAAAATGGAAACCATTCATAGACTATAACTGAATTCACAGATTTGTACCACATCCAAAATTTGGGTTTCTGTATGTATAGAGCCTACGTTTCAATTTTACAGGAGGTAGTATTGACATGGTTGTTGCATTGAGGAGACCTTGCCCTGGACAGGAAACGAGGGAGTGGCAACAAATGCCACTGTGGGTACACTACACTACTATCTTTCTTCAAAGACTTCTTAGGCATCTCCGCTCTGGCTCTACTTCAGCTGTAGCTGTCTCTTGAGTTCTCTATATCTGTGCATCATGCTTACATGAATTTTAATTAATGATTCTTATTTTATTATTATCAATTGCTAGAGCCACCTTTGGTAATAATCCAGATAACCAGTTCTTGCAATCGTTTTTTTTAACCTTTAGCCTTTAACTTGCAGTCATACCTTTATACGTTATTCTAATGTATACTACACCACTATAGGCACAATATCAATATTAAACACAGTTTATTTATAGATTTTAATGATCTAATTATTTTTATGGAGAGCCAATGTGGTATAATGGTTAAAGGCACCAGGCTAGGAGCTGGGACACCCCGCCTTAGGCACGAAGCCAGCCGGGTGGTCTGGGGCCAGGCCCTCCCTCTTGGCCCCGGAAGAAGGAGGAGGAGGAGGAGGAGGAGGGGGAGGAGGAGGAGGAGGAGGAGGAGGAGGAGGAGGCGGCGGCCAGGCAAACCACTTCTGAAAGTGGTACCACCAAAACTGCAGGGACTTGTCCAGAAAATTGCCAGGAGTCAATACTAGCTCAAAGTGGCACACACACACACACACACACAAAAGGATTTTGTATTTCATGTTAGCTATTTTTATTATTCTAAGTCATCACTCTAGTTTTACCTAAACTATATTTCTTAAAGCTTAGTTTTCCTGGTTGATGTCTGAAATAAAAAGACTTGGCTTGAAGGCCATGGAGATACTTCCATCACTCAGACCTGACCTTCATGAATGTCTAATAAATCATTACATTGTTTTATTGTTTGGTGCTTACTAAGACAATTTGCCCTGAAGAAAGAGAAGCCCACAGGCTAATCACTTATCCCAGTTTAAGATGCCGCGGAGCCCAGACGGCCAGGCCAGTGCTCATACCGGAACACGGTCTCTCCGGCCTGGCCCTCGGAAGCAACTGCGGCCACCTGCCCGGCCAGACCCGCCCAGGGGGGTCAATCTCGCCCGGCCTTCTGGGCGGCTCTGGCTGTCCTCCCAGGCCGCCTGAACGGGCTGAAGGAGCCCTTGGCATGGAGAGAGCCAAGCAAGGCGGCCCCTTTGCCCCTGTGAAGAGCTGGTCACCTCTGGCCATTCCCTCCCACTGCTTTCCATTTTAACTTGAACAAAAGGCCCTTCCGGCCGGCCGGCCCGTGCTGTGATTCTGTTCCTTCTTAACATCCTCATGGCCAGGGAGCAGATTTAAAGGGAAGGGAGTGGCAAAGACTTTATGCAAAACAGCTAATTGTTCGATTACTTATGTTTGGGTCCAATTAAACATTAAATGTTCAAGCTATTAAAGCTTACATTAATATGAATGGTACCATTCATTTAGCAGCTTAGGAACTGAAAGTTCATTGAGTTTGACGTGCATTGTTCCTTCCACAAAAATTGCATCTAACTTTCTCTCCTACTGGGTGATTAATTATTTTTAGACTAGAGCCAAGTAGAAGAAGCCAGACTTCTGGCATGTTCTTGTTCTACACGCGAGGGAGTCTTTGGGACACCAACCCAAAGGAAGATCTCACAGCTGCTTCCCCAGCCTCTTTGCTCAGATGCCCATCCTTTGCCACATAACAGATTGTTCTATTATTTATTGAAAGCATTTCAAACATGCTCTTCAGCCAGAGAGGCTCCTAGAACAGCTTACTGATCAATAAAAAGAGAGAGTGCTTATTCTTAGGCATGCAAAATAAAAAATAAAATGCAAAAGATAAAAAGGAAAAGATAACTCTGGTGCCAATTTGTAATATTTTATGGATCTTTGAGTGATCTGTCTAATGCAGATACAATGATGTAAGGGTTATGTTGTAGCTGGAAATCATCTTCTCACAATCATTTCAACTGGAAATGATTCAAAAGCAGCCAAACTTATGGGTTCCCTGTCGAGTTGATGGAATGGCCCTTTGCTCTCCCTGTCAGAGCCTGGCAGCTCCCTGGAGCAGCCCCGGATCTCAGAACTGGGACTGGTGTCTCTCAGAATCGCAGCTTTTACTTGTTCTTATAACTTGCTTATAAATGGCCTCAGGCGAGTCATAGGATGGAAGGGGTGGGAGGGTTCAGCCCACCGCCCAGGGCAGGAATCCCCTCCTAGAAGCACCCCACAGATGGCCGCCCAGCCTGTATTGAAACACCTCTGGGGAGGAAAGTCCACCGTCTCCTGAGGCAGGTCTGTTCCACTAGGAAACCCCGTTAAGCTCCAGCCAAAATCTGCTTCCTTGTCATTTAAGAACACCGTTTCTTGTCCTGCCTTTTGGAACAGTAGAGAACAATAGTCTACCTCGTCCTCTCTATGGCAGCCTTCCAGATACCCGAAGACAGCTGTGTCATGTCTCCCTGTAATCTTCTCTTATCCAGGCTGAACAAACCCAATGCTGTTGTTTCTCATCGGATTTTTTTCTCCCAGGTCCTTTATCGTCTTGATTGATCTCCTGTGAACAAGCTCCAGTTTGTCAATATGCTTCCTAAATTGCAGTGTCCAGAACTGGGGACCATTTTCTAGGTGTGGTCTGATCAATGCAGAACAGAGAGGAACTACGACTTATCTTGATCTTGATGCTGTCGTTTTTTTTTTTTTTTTTTGCAGCTGCATCAAATAGTTGGCTTATGTTCAGCTTGTGATCCACTGAAACACCCAAACCCTTTGGGTACTTTCCAAATTCATTCCAGGAGGTAATGCTTTGTCTGTAAGTAGCAATAGGTTATAGCTCAGCTTAGAATTTTTCATTTTCCAGTAAGTGCCAAAGATTTTATATCGTACGTCATGAACTGTGATAAGCTTTGTTTGCCTCTATGGGAGTGCACAGTACAAATTATTTGAGACCATCTGAGTTAGAGCTGGAACAGTTAATAAAAATCTCGCATTCTTTCCCCCTCATATGGTCCAGCCTGAAAGGGTAGGGGGATAAATTGGGCTGGGCCACTCATGTACAGAGAATATAAACTTTCTTTTCCAGATTCCTGCAGAAATGGATCCACTTTGATGGAGAAATGGAAGCCATCTGCAGAAGGCTGACATGACAGAAGCAGTGTTGGCAATACACACAAGAGGCTTTGGGAAAGGAAGCGGCTGTGGGCTACGCAGGTGAGCAGATTTCTTGCTGCCCGTTTTTACCACCTGGGGTCCTATAGGCTTAATTTTATTTTATTTATTTATTTATTATTATATTTATACCCCGCCTATCCCCTCCCTAAGCGGAGGGCTCTAGACGGCTTACAATCATCATACATATATTATTTATACAATCCAATTCTAATTACCCGCGCAGTTAGGGAGGGGGTGAGGGAACCGGCTCTTCGATCGCAGGTCGGACTACATGTCCCAGGAACCTTTGCTTCAGAGCCGGCTGCTGACGTCCAGGAAGTTGATGTTTTTTCGGGGTCCGCCGTCCTCTGCCGTCCTCCATCGCCATCCACGGGAACCAGCTTCTTCTCGGTTCGAGGGCGACCCTCCGAAAAGGACGCCAGCAAATTGGCCCACGTGAGTGGTCCCCATTTATCTACTTTCAGGGCTTTCGATCAGCTGGGTGGGCTGGAGCTGGGGCTAGTGACGGGCGCTCACCCCGCCACGCGGATTCGAACTGCCGACGTTATGGTCGGCAGACTAACGGCTCAGCGGTTTAACCCGCTGAGCCACCGTGCCCCATTAATCACAGGAATGACTCTGCTGAACGTTTTACAAGCAATTTACAATAGAGCCTGTATTTGCTCTTTCAAAGAGACTTCTTGATTCACATTACTTGCAGTGAAAGTGCTCCACTTTAAATATCAACACACAGATCCTGCATGTTTGATCTGAAGTAAACCCTGGCAGGGGTACAATTTCAGCAAAAAAAAAATAAGAATTTCTGTTAGAGTAGGATAGTTCATTCTCGGCATACTCTCTTCCCCCACTTTTCACACTTGGTTGAAATACAAGGGCTTTCTCAAGCAGATTAGTGTTAGTTTATGGTAGCACAAAATTAGTAATCCTAAAGTACTTACAGTATGATCTGTCTCACCTCCAAATTGCAGGCCAGCTCTGTGAGGGGAAGCAGTATCCCATCCAGAATCAAAAATGGATGTCTCTGGACTCAGTGAAGCCTGTTTCTCCCCACCCAGACCTTGAGAACGTCCAGGTACTGGGTCAGAACCTCCATTGAATCTTCACCCCAGAGATGTAATCGCTGGGTGGTCTCAGCCAGGATGATGCCTCGCACTGTGTTGACAGATGACCTTTCCCCTGGGCTTCATATAGATGTTAAAGAGGAGGAGGGAGACGACTGAGACCTGTGGCACCCCACAATTGAATGTGGGCAAGGGTGCCACCATCACTCTCGTTGGACTGGCCATCCAACCAGGAGAACCACTGAAGAACAGTGCCCACCACTTTCCACTGTCACAGATGGCCCAAAGGGATCCCATGATCAATAGTATGGAAAGCCACCAAGAGGCCCAGCAGGACCAAGATTGTTGCACGCCCCCCACCCCAGTCCTGTCAAGAAGAGTGACCAACATGGTTTTAGTCCGGCACCCACGGGTGAATCCTGATTGAAAAGGGTCCAGATAACCTATTTCATTGAGGGGACTCTGTAATTATATCTCAACCTAAAAAGGGAAGGTTGGAGACTGGTCGACAATGAAACAATACTTGAAACACTTTTACTCTTTTGCAGTGTGCAGTTCCACATTTTCAGTGGGACTGTTTTGACCCAGGCTGAACCAAGCACGCCTCCCGTTTTCTGCACATTGCTAGAAATGAGACTGAGCTTCTACACAAGAATAAGACTAGGAACGTCTGTAGCTTGAATCATGTCAACTGGATTTCTATTTTCTCAGTGGAAACGTTTCGCTCCTTATCCAAGGAGCTTCTTCAGTCTGAGCAAAGTTGGTAAGGGAATCCTAAATATGTTTCTAGGTAGCTGTGTGACCTTACACCTGGGGCTAGGTCATGGTTATATTGAGATGTTATTTTAAGTCCTTTTATCATCTAAAGGAGGATCGTTAAGATCACCATGCTGCTGTTGAGCTTGTGAAATGGTCTTAATCTTCCTAGGCACAGAAGACAAAGCAGGGAGGAAGATGGGAGAAAGATTGTGCCTGAGGCCCCCACCTCTATTCAAGGAAGGATTTTCCAAGTTGGCATAAATGGATTCCTTGACCCCTCTCTCAAACCACCTATCTTCTCTGTCTAAAATGTGAACATTAATGTCCTCAAATGAGTGTCCTTTTTCCTTTAGATGAAGATAAACTGCTGACTCTGGTCCTGTGGTGTTAGACAGAGGCTTGTACACCCCAAAGATCAAACTCCAAAACACAAGAAAAGCAATGTAGTTTATGCAATCCAGTGCAGTGAGGAGTGCTCTGAACTCTACATTTGAGAAACCAAACAACTTTTGTGCAGGAGGATGGCCCAACACAGGAGAAGTAACACTGCCAACTATTATTAATAATCCTCCTAGACTTTTTGCGATTGCGCATGTGGGCAACTAGCTATGTATTCATCCACGTCTTTGTGAATGGAGGGCCACCAGAATTGCCTCCTGAGTAAGTGCAAAGTTTTCACAAATCCAAAATGGCCAGCTGACTGTGTCATGGCTTCTTTTCAATATTACCTTTCTTAGGGTTTCTGGTATGTATAACCATTCCCTGTGCCACCAAAGCCCTTGTTTTTCTGTCAATTTAATGTTGTCCTGCAACCATTTGTCAGTTTTCAATTGTGACTGCAATTCGTGGAACAATTCCCCTTCTACTGGTAAATCTAATTGTTTTCCCCGGCTTCTAGTGACTGCTACCATCCCCGTTTGTGACTGTGGGATGATTGAATCTACTATCTCCTCCCTCTGACTGTTGTGCAGTGGTGACCGGGATAAGGCATCAGCCAAAAAGTTCTTCTTTCCGGTTATGTATTTCAATGTGAAATTGAATCTGTTAAAGAACTGTGCCCTTCTAATGTATTTGGGATTTAGTTTTCATGGGGTGTTCAGTGCTTCTAAGTTTCTGTGATCTGTCCAGACTTTGAATTGGTGGGGGACACCTTCTAACAGGTGTCTCCAAGTGGCCAATGCACATTTTACAGCATATGCTTCCTTCTCCCAAACGTGCCAACGACGTTCTGTTTAGTTGAATTTGTGGGAGAGGTATGCGCATGGCCTCAGTTTCCCCTGGTCATCTCTCTGTAAAAGAATTCCACCCAAAGCAGTATCTGATGCGTCAACCTGTATGACTGGAGGTTTTGTGGGATCTGGGTGTTGTAGTATGGGTTCTGATGTGAAAAGTTTCTTTAATTGGTCGAATGCTTCTTGGCAATCCCTCAACCATTGTATTTTTGCCCCTGGTTTGTTGTCTTTGGAGTCCCCCTTCCCTTTCGTTTTGAGTAAATCTGTAAGTGGTAGTGCCACTTGCGCAAAGTTATTTATAAATTGCCTATAAAAATTCACAAATCCTAAGAAACTCTGTGTTTTCTGGTTTTAGGGGGTTCCCAAGCCACTACCACCCGTACTTTCTTTGGATCCATATCGATCCCTCTGCTAGATACCCGATACCCCAAATAGTCTAGCTGTTCTTTCAGAAATTCACATTTAGACAATTTCACATACAGTTGGTTATCCAGTAAATGTTTCAACACCTCCCACACCAACCGTACATTTTCTTCTACTGTTTCAGTGTAGATTAAAAAGTCATCAAGATATACCAGTACTCCCCAATATAGAAATTCATGTAATACCTCATTAATTAAACTCATGAAGACCCCAGGCTCTCCTTTTAACCCGAACGGCATCATGACATATTGAAAGCAAACAAATTGACAATTAAATGCTGTTTTCCATTCATCCCCCTCCCATATTTTCGTACACAAAAATATGTCTCCCTTAAGTCCATTTTGGTGAATATTTTATGAATATCAATCCTCGTTAGTCTGCATAAATGCAATGACCCATCTTTCTTCTTCCTGAACATGACTGGTGCTGCCATGGGTGAGGTTGCCAGCTGGATGAAACCTAGTTCTAAGTTTTTGTCTATGAACTCCCTAAGCGCCTCTAGTTCCTTAGGTGTCATAGAATACAGTTTGGATTTTGGTAATTCCATCCCCGGTTCCAATTCGATAGCACAGTCCTTCTGTGGGAGAGCAGCTGATTAGATTCGCTTTCACCAAATATTTTAGGACACAAAACTGGGTTGGAATGAGTTCAACTGCCTCCCTTTGTGTATCCTACCCTGCTTCCATTGCTGCCCCTATTAGTTTGGAAACCCCCCCCCCCCCAAGTTCATCAGATTCAAATCCCTCATACTTTCCACGGACTGGGCCGGTTGACCAATTTACTTGAGGGTTTTGATCTTTCAACCACACCAAACCCAATACTATGGGATGATCTGCTGTGGGAACTACGATAAATCTCAATGTCTCTTTGTATGCTCCTATCTTCATTTGGAACACTTCTGTACAGTACTCCACTGGCCCCCCCTTCATCTCTGACCCATCTAGCTGAATGAAATTGATGGGTTCAGGTAATTGTTTTACTTTTAATCTAAGTCCAGTCACTAAGGTGGGGTGGATTAGGCATCGTGTACAGCCCGAATCCAACAACCCTGCTAGGTTTGTGCCTTCTTGGCCCCTTAATGTCTCTAATTTGACACATATTAACATCGAAGAACAGGGTCCACTCGCCAGGGAATCCTCGCACCTCTGTTTGGTTGCCTGTCTCTCGGCGCTTAAGACAGGCTCCATCCATTTCCTGCCGGCTGGAATTCTTCATCTGTGGAGCTGTCTGTTTCTGGAAAAGCTTCGCGGAATTTCCTCTCTTTCGAAGCTGCTGCCATTCCTTTCTTTTTTAGTTCAACCTGTTTGGAGCTTTTTTCTCCTTCTTTAGGAGTCACTGGGCTTGTGGTTTGTGGGCAACTGGTGATGCGATGTCCCTCTTTTCCGCATTTGAAACACAAGCCCCTTCTTTGTCGCCATTCCTTCCCCCCCCCACAACTTACAGCTTGTTCATTTCTCGGGGGTGGCGGCTGCATTGGGTGGTCTTTTCTCTGCTGGTTGGGCTTGTTGCTGTTGTCTGAAGTGGATACACATATTCTCTATTCACATGTTTTGTTTTGTTTAGTTCAGTATCTAAACAATTTAAAAAAATTAAAAATGTCATTACTCTTCATGTTTTGCTTTCTCTTCCTTTGGAATAAATTCTACCGTTCAGTGCATGCCTTCTATTCAAGAGTTGTATCCCACCAGGTTTCAATAATTTTTATTGAAAGTTTTAATAACAATAGTAAAAGAAAATACAAACTAAACTCAGAAAGAGGAGAAAGTAAAGAAAAAAGAGAATAAAAAGTGTACAGAAAAAAAGAAAAGAAAGAAAAAGAAAAGAATAAGAGAAAGAAGAAAGAAATATTTAAAGAAGTAGCTTCTGATCTTCATCACAAGAACAAACTTGATAATTCATCACCCCCTATAATGTTAAGTACAAGTATCTCTTCTTTGATGGCTGTTGTGGGTCTTCCGGGCTGTGTGGCCGTGTTCTGGAAGTTGTGGTTCCTAACGTTTCGCCAGCATCTGTGCCGGCCACAGATGCTGGCGAAACATTAGGAACCACAACTTCCAGAACACGGCCACACAGCCCGGAAGACCCACAACAGCCATCGAACTCCGGCCGTGAAAGCCTTCGACAATACATATCTCTTCTTCCTTTAATTTATTTAAAGGATTTTAAGAAATAAAATGTATTTATTTATTTAAATAAAATAAAAAATAAAAAATAAAAAATAAAAAATAAAATATATAAAATATAAAATATATAAAATAAAATAAAATAAAATAAAATAAAATAAAATAAATAAAATAAAATATAAAATAAAATAAAATAAAATAAAATAAAATAAAATAAAATAAAATAAAATAAAATAAAATAAAATACCCATCCCTTATCCATATGCAAATCCATAAATCACAAACTTTTATTTATTTATTTATTTATTTATTTATTATTTATTTTCTATCCCGCCTTTATTATTTTTATAAATAACTCAAGGTGGCGAATATACCTAATACTCCTCCCTCCTCCTATTTTCCCCACAACAGCCCTGTGAGGTGAGTTGGGCTGAGAGAGACTGGTCCAAAGTCACCTTGCTGGCTTTCATGCCTAAGGTGGGACTAGAACTCTCAGTCTCAAAAAGTCCATAAAGGGATCCCAGATTTATACAAATGTGTCTTATGTTACCCTTGATCAAACCAACCAACTTTATACTCCTTTCTTTTACTTCTTAAGCTTTAGTTCATTCAGATGCTGTTGTAGGATTTGATCTCTCTTCAATTTTTATTTTTCCCATCCCAAAGGTTACTTCAAGGCTTTAACCAATTTCTTTTGTAAGCACAGTAAAAAGTCCTTATCCAGGTCAATCTCTTGGCTTGTCATTTGTATTTCTACTTCAGTTGTTTTCTCTATCTTAGGTCCATATTTTTTTTATTTTCCAATCGTTCTGGAAATTCTTTATGTTCTGATATTTCTGTATCAGGCAAAATTTGTTTCATCTCTATCTTGTAAATCTTCCAAGATGTTCTCTTTCATATCAGTAATTTCAACTTTAATATCTTTTAGACACAATCTATTCATAGAAGCATGTAACATTGCTGAGATTAAAGCTTCTATTTTTTGACCCCATTCTTCAAAAATCTCCTGAAGTATATCAAATGTCATAGCATTTTCTATCATTTTGCAAGATTCAATGCTGACCAAAGACAGGAGACTTTTCCCTTTTTTCCCCTTTTCCCTTTCTGCCTGGAATCTTTAGTTCAACTCTAGTGTTCAATTTCTAAAATCATAAAGTCTCAAATTTCTTTGGTTGTTGTGGGTCTTCCAGGCTGTGTGGCCGTGTTCTGGAAGTTGTGGTTTCTAACGTTTAGCCAGCATCTGTGGCCAGCATCTTCAGAGGGCATGAGCATCTGAAGATGCTGGCCACAGATACTGGCGAAACGTTAGGAACTACAACTTCCAGAACACGGCCACGCAGCCCGGAAGACCCACAACAACCATCGAACTCCGGCCGTGAAAGCCTTCGACAATACATCTCAAATTTCTGTTTTGACTTAGAATGGACTAAACATGTTAGTTCCCACAAAGGTGCTGTTTATTTATATAATTATTTCCAAAATCTTATAGCAAAAGTCCTAATATTCCATTATTCCAAGTTTGTCTGGTCCCTTTATTCATTTATAAGTTTCTTAAATCAGATTCTTATTTAGCTTTTTGCCTTTTATTTCTAATTCTTTAAGTTCTTAAGCTTATAGTTAATTTTTCTTTTATTCAAGAATGAAGGTAAACTCACCAGGTGGCTTTTCAAACTTGTCGTTTTGAACATCTCTAATATCCTTAAGATGATTGAATAGGTAATTTCCAAAAGTGATTAGAAAGGGAGTTAGCGAACTCGGTGTCCTTTAAAAGGCTCCACTGCGGTTGAGAGCATGATGGTTTTCTTTGTCTCCTGGCACTCAAACCCATGGGAAACTGCTGTCCTGCGGTCTCCTCAGGAGGAGCAGCCATCTGGAGCAGAAGTGGGCAATCTCCCGTCCTCTCCTTGTCTGGAGAGGTTCCGTGGGACCGGTCTACTTGCTGGTCCTTTGGTCTTAGCCGCTGTTGTCACCTCCACTTGTTATGGTGATGTCTTAGCTCACCATTCCTCACCTGGAAGCTCCTGATTTTGATGGCTACAGAGGCCCTGGAACCTTTGACTCATGTAACTTGACTTACTCCTTCCTTTATCTACAAGGCCGTTATTGGCTTTCCATGGTTTTTATTGGGCTCCTCCACCTCCTCCATACCCCTCCCAGCCCAGTTCCCAATATGAGCATCACACAATCTTTTTTCTGGGTTCTCCCCTCTCCATCTAGCTTTCATTTAAACCTCTTTGGAGCAGATTTGCAAGGTATTTTCCAACCACCTCTTCCACTTCTCATTTCAAAGTATGTCCCATGAGGATCCACACCATTCTGGCTGGCACCATCTGCCTAGCCAGGAAAAGGTGGGGGGGGGGGGGAGAGCCACACCCCATCTGGGTCTCCAGCTCCTTCACCCTCCTTGCAGTGTTTCCAAGCAACGCTTGTTTATGCTACATGAAGCAATAGGAAGGAATGCTTGTCTTAAAGAGTCCTGGGAGTCTTTTATAACTCCTGAATGACTTCCCGAAAGAAGGTAGACTTCTCCTGCTGGGCTGGCCAACAGGCAGCTGCTTCGGTCCCTCTCAGTGGGGCTCCTCTGATCGCCACCCCCCATCAGGGTGGAGGCAGCAGCCCTGCAGCCTTGAAAGCTTTGTCCATCCATCCATAAGTCTGTGCAAGTATCTCGCTTCTTCCCTGACAAGGGAGGGAGGCACTTCAAGCGCTTGTTCTTTTTCCTTCCAGGAAGGCAACTCGTCTTCGCTTGGGGCACATGGAGCTTGCGCGATGACTCATCTCTGCAGGTCATGAGGGGAGTTCCCTCCTTCTCTACATCCCTCACATGGACAACAAATAAGCCAAGAAAGAAGAGGAAGTGCCTCCTCTTCAGCCTCCCCTGCTAAACTTCTCTTGGCGTTCCCTTTTCTTGCTCAGAGACTTCGCTCTCTGGGAGGGGGCTTCCTCGTACGTCCCTGAGGCTAGCTCAGCAATGCTTCTGCACATTCTGGTAGTCCTTGGTTAATGGCAGTAATTGGGACCGGAATTTCCATCACTAAGTGATGCGGTCGTAAAGCGTGATGTCATGTGACCACATCGGACAGCAATCCGGGCACTCCCTGCTGCTGTTGTTAAGTGGGTTTTGCGGGTCATTAAGTGAGGACCTCCTCACAATGTCCTGCCAGCTTTCAGCAACCCAAGTCAATAGGGAAGCCGGCAGGGAGGCAGTTCGCACGCAGGCAGGTCAGCGGCTGCTGCTGGGTGGCGGAGGGCCTGCAGGGGTGTGCAGAGGGCCAGTGCAGTGTGGTGTGGGCTCAGCGAGGCTTGGGGTGGCTGCTGCCGGGGTGGGGAGGCATACAGTGGGAGGGGTATTATGACTGGGGAGGCATGCAAGCTCTGGAAAAGAAACCACTTGCTCTGGATCCCCTTTTCACCCTTAAATCTGAATCACTGTTCGGCTCTAGTACCACCGTACACCAAGGCTGAACACAACACCACTTCCACTGCAGATTATCAGGGATAATATTAGAGTAATATGGACGGAAGGCAATAAGGAGACGGAAAAGCACCTGCTGAGCTGTTCTCTTGGCTGCTCTCTGGTGCGTTGTGGGAGCCTGGCTGCCTTCGGGTCCCTCCTCTGCAAAGAAATGCAGTTGCTCCGCTGAAAGAGGAAATTGGGTGAGGTCACCAGGGCCCTCTTGAGCATGAAAAGATGGGACGTCATCATAAGAGGAATTAATTGCTGGATAATTGCTAATGAAGCACAGCTATTCAGGGCTAAGAGTTTGGTCTCCAGAGGCTGTTTGAAATTCCGTCGGTGGGTCTGAAGATGCTTTCAGACATTAAAGAGGAGAAGAAATGCTCTGAAGTCAGTTCCCTATGAGAAGCGAGAGTTTGGCCATGGTGGAAAATGGATTGCTCCCACTGTTCAGGAGCCAGGAGTGTTTTATGGACACAACCCTCCTCTCCCAGGGCAAATCCATTCTGAGGAGATGCTAAAAAATTGACCCACCACAGGAATGCAGAAATAGCCTAAACAAGTAAAGAGCACTGAGACTCTTTTCTCTTTGGAGCAGAAAAATTGGACCAATTTCTTTGTGTGGGAACTGGGGAATTTAGAAAATGCTAGATGTTATACTTTCTGTAAATCTGGTGCCAATTGTGCAGGAAACCGAAAAAGCTTTATATTATTTTTCAGTCCGTGTCCTTGTATCTTTTCTCCTCGGAGTTCCTGTGATACGCAGGTGGCCTTCATTCTCCACAGTCTCAGTATTATCCACATATCCACAGTGTGAAAGTGCCACACAGACACTTGGTATCTAAAGGTAAGGCTGAAGCAGTTCTGGGCACATTGCAGCATGCTTTGGTATAGTTTGCACACGGGCAAAGGGGAGGGTGGGCTTTTGCGCCCTCCTTGCTAAGGTTCTTCTCTCAGCCTCGGGCTCCACATCTCATCTGCCAGGGTTGTTTGCCTGGATCACAAGGGCCCTGGTCTTCCATCCCTGCTTCTCCCCAACAGGATCAGGACTGGAAAGCTGAGCAGGAATCACTCACTAACCATTGATGCTCGAGCTATCCGTCAGCAGTCTTGAAGCCTCCTCCTCTTCCTCTTCTTCTCATCTCTCCCACTCATATATTCTCTGCCATGAAAGTTTGAGGAGGAAGGGACCCATTTTTCAGATAAATAGTCTCTGTCTCTGGTATCCTGTGAATTTTTAAAACACTGCCAAAGCTTCAGAAGATTTAACGTCCCATTCAGTCCAATTGGGGATAATTCCTGCTTATATTTCAAACGTCCTCCAAATCTGCCAGAATCAGAGAATTTACTTAGGATTTAGACAAATCCAAGGCTTCACCCCAAGTAAATAGTGCATTGTGGCTATGCCATTTCGAGTTCACAATAGACAGTGCCTAGTTATTTGTTTCTTTTCCGAAGCTTTATTCAATAGAAGGGGAATGTGAATCTTTCTGTCCCATAGATTCCTCTGGCCAAGGCATTAGGAATCACCACCTGGATATTGAAATTTCACCACACTGAACTTTATATTCATCCCAGAAATCCCAGAAACCCCATCCCCGGTCCATGGGAATCCCGGAAACCCCCCCCCCCCCAGTCCGCGGAAAAATCGTCTTTTGAAACTGGTCCCTGGTGCCAAAAAGGTTGGGGACCCCTGTACTATACTTAAACTAAGCCACGACAAAGCTATCCTTGGCTGCTTTGTAGTGGCTTAGTCTGTTGAGTTTATTATTAATTAAATTTATATGACCGCCCAACTCCCCCAACGGGGGACTCTGTTTATGGAGTATAGTATAGTATGAAACACAGACATGCACACGCAGACACATATATACACAATAGAGTAAACCCTCAATGTTGCTTTGTTGTCTCCTCCGTCTACTTAACTCTAAGAGCAAAGATGCAACTGCCTCCACAGTCCTCCTTCTCATCGGCTTTTACACCAATCCACAAATGGGCACTGATCCAGTGCTTACTACTGGCACTCCTTCAACTTCTAGCAATATGCATCTTCTCTGTCTGTGGCTTGAATCATGTCAACTGGATTTCTATTTTCTTAGTGGAAACGTTTCACTCCTTATCCAAGGAGCTTCTTCAGTCTGAGTGAAGTTAGTAAGGGAATCCTTAAATATGTTTCTAGGCTGGCTGTGTGACCTTGCACCTGGGGCTAGGTCATGGTTATTTTTGAGATGTTTGTTTCTAAGTCCCTTTATCATCTAAAGGAGGATCGTTAAGATTACCCTGCTGCTGTTGAGCTTGTGAAATGGTCTTAATCTTCCTAGGCACAGAAGACAAAGCAGGAAGGAAGATAGGGGAAAGGTTATGCCTGAGGCCCCCACCTCTATTCAAGGAAGGATTTTCCAAGTTGGCATGAATGGATTCCTTGACCCCTCTCTCAAACCACCTATCTTCTCTGTCTAAAATGTGAACATTAATGTCCTCAAATGAGTGTCCTTTTTCCTTTAGATGAAGATAAACTGCTGACTCTGGTCCTGTGGTGTTACTTCTCCTGTGTTGGGCCATCCTCCTGTACAAAGGTTGTTTGGTTTCTCCAATGTAGAGTTCAGAGCACTCCTCACTGCACTGGATTGCATACACTACATTGCTTTCCTTGTGTTTTGGAGTTTGATCTTTGGGGTGTACAAGCCTCTGTCTCAGTGTGTTGGTGGGTTTGAAATATACAGGTATGTGGTGTTTGCCAAATATCCGTTTTATCTTTTCAGACACGCCAGCCATGTAAGGAATGACCAGGTTCTTCCGTTTACTCTGAGTCTCAGCCCTATCTGTTGCTGTTTTAGGTCTGGTAGACTTAGATTTGGTGAAGGCCCAATTTGGATATCCACAGGCCTGCAGAGCTGTTCTCAGATGCTGCTTTTCATTCTTTTTGGAATCCATGGAGGTGGGGATGGTTTCTGCTCTGTGTGACAATGTCCTGATGACTCCTAGTTTGTGCTGCAGTGGATGGTGGGAGTCAAACATCAGGTATTGATCTGTGTGTGTGGGTTTCCTGTAGATCCCTATTTCTAGCTTGCCACCGGTCCCAATGAGGACTTCACAGTCTAGGAATGCCAGTCTGTTGTCCTTGGTGTCTTCTCTGGTGAAGCTAATGTTGGCATCTATAGTGTTTATATGGTCCGTGAAGGCCTGTACTTCCTGGGCCTTGATTTTGACCCAGGTGTCATCCACATACCTAAACCAGTGGGTGGGCACCGTTCCCTGGAATGTGTTGAGTGCTTTCTTCTCCACTTCTTCCATGTATAAATTGGCCACAATGGGTGACACAGGAGAACCCATAGCACAGCCGTGTTTTTGTCTGTAAAAGTCACCTCTGTATGTGAAATAAGTGGTGTTAAGACACAGGTCCAGAAGATGGCAGATCTGGTTTGGGTTGAGATGGCTTCTCCTTTCCAGGGTGCTGTCCTCTTCTAGTCTCTTCCTGACAGCGGATAGAGCATGAGTGGTGGGGATGCTGGTGAAAAGGGAGGACACATCAAAGGAGACCATAGTTTCATCTGTATCCAGTTTCAGGATCTTTGCTTTGGAAACAAATTCTTCCGAATTATGGATGTGGTGTTCAGAGTGTCCAACTAGAGGTGCTAGTATGGTAGAGAGGTGTTTGGCAATGTTGTATGTTACCGAATTGATGCTGCTGACTATGGGTCGGAGGGGTGTTCCTTCCTTGTGGATCTTAGGAAGTCCGTAGATGCAGGGGATGGCTTCTCCAGGATACAGATGGTGGTAGGTAATCCTATCGATGGAGCCATCATGTTTCAATTGTTTCAAACTGTCTATTGCCTTTTTCTTGTAATTGTTGGTGGGGTCTCTTTTCAGTTTTTCATATGTATGGTGATCCTCCAAAAGTGAGGTAATTTTATTGTGGTAGTCTGCAGTGTTTAGAACCACTGTACATCTTCCTTTGTCAGCAGGTAAAATGGTGATGGTTTCATCTTTGCTGAGGGCTGTCAGGGCTCTCCTCTCTTGGACGGTAAGGTTGGGGGGAGGAGGTTGAGCACTGGACAGAGCTGCAGATATTTTAAGCCGGAGTTGTTCTGCTTCTTCAAAAGGTAGGTGGTTGTTGTGGATGGCAGATTCTGTGGCTGTAATGAGCTCCACAACCGGAACTTGCTTGGGAGTGATGGCAAAATTAAGACCTTTGGCTAGGACATCTCTCTCTGGTTGGGTAAGTTCTCTGTCTGAGAGATTTTTCACCCACATGTTCTTTTTGTCCTCTGTGGTCCTGTTGTTGTTGTTCCTCCCAGCGGTTTCTCCAGTTCCTTGTTTCTGCTTGCTGCGAGAAAGAAGAATGTCAAATTTCTTAGTTTGCCTCTCCTTTGTCTTGTGATGCTGGGCCAGCTGTACTTTATTGCCAAGCTGAATAACTCTATCCAGGATTGGGTCAGGAAGGGTGGCTGTGAGTTCCTGGTGAAGGTTTTCAAAATTGTATTGCAGGGCATCAATGGTGAAGTGGACTTGCCTTATTCTTTCATTTAGAAGATGTCTTTGTGCCTGCTGCAGGATCTGATCAGCTCTGTGACCCTTAACTGTAGATTGCAGGCGTAGGCTTGTCGGGATGAGTCTCTGTTGTCTGCATCTGAGGTTAAAACGTAGGTGGTTTCTATAGTCTGCCACCTTTCTTGCTGTCTTCTCGAATTTCCTTACCAACTTCAGGGTTTCATCCCCAAAATGTATGGCAATATGTCTATGAAGGTTCTCAGTCATCCAGGTGGAACAGTCTGTGGCTTGAATCATGTCAACTGGATTTCTATTTTCTTAGTGGAAACGTTTCACTCCTTATCCAAGGAGCTTCTTCAGTCTGAGTGACTGAGTGTATGCAATCCAGTGCAGTGAGGAGTGCTCTGAACTCTACATTGGAGAAACCAAACAACCTTTGTACAGGAGGATGGCCCAACACAGGAGAAGTAACACCACAGGACCAGAGTCAGCAGTTTATCTTCATCTAAAGGAAAAAGGACACTCATTTGAGGACATTAATGTTCACATTTTAGACAGAGAAGATAGGTGGTTTGAGAGAGGGGTCAAGGAATCCATTCATGCCAACTTGGAAAATCCTTCCTTGAATAGAGGTGGGGGCCTCAGGCATAACCTTTCCCCTATCTTCCTTCCTGCTTTGTCTTCTGTGCCTAGGAAGATTAAGACCATTTCACAAGCTCAACAGCAGCAGGGTAATCTTAACGATCCTCCTTTAGATGATAAAGGGACTTAGAAACAAACATCTCAAAAATAACCATGACCTAGCCCCAGGTGCAAGGTCACACAGCCAGCCTAGAAACATATTTAAGGATTCCCTTACTAACTTCACTCAGACTGAAGAAGCTCCTTGGATAAGGAGTGAAACGTTTCCACTAAGAAAATAGAAATCCAGTTGACATGATTCAAGCCACAGACTGTTCCACCTGGATGACTGAGAACCTTCATAGACATATGCATCTTCTCTGGTTTTGCAATGTAGGAAAGACCTTTGGATGGAATTTGCTTCTTGAATGAGGCCACCATGTGCCTGAACTTTGCTCTCTCTTGCACTAGTGCACTCGTCCACCTCTGGGCTAGTCCTGACAACACAGCTGGAAGCTCGGCTCCAGGTTCAGCAAGATGAATACAGGCTCAGGCTGACCTTACTCTTGAATTCTGCAGGATGGGGCAGGTTGAAGCTTCTTGACAATGAGCCAATGGTACCTGGCAAACTTTTGGCATCTCTGAAGCAGGAGGCAGCTGGCAAGGCTACAAATGCCTCTTTCCCCAGGACACTGTAACTCATGCGTCATGGCTTCTGCTCTGTCCGCTCTGCACCTCCCTAGCACAGAGGGTTCCCAGCAAGCCACGACCCTGAAGCAGCTGTGTCTGCCTGTGATCAGGGGTCCTTTCCAGGAGGGGACACAAAATCCCACGGATAGTCAAACTCTCACCCAACAATCCTGCTTCAGTTTCCTGATAAACCTAACACTGTGGGAAAGAAAGTTGATTGGGAAGAGTTTTTTTTTTCTTTAGAGTTTTTGTAGGCTTTTTAAAAAAATGAAGATTGGCACTTTCTGCATAGCCATCATCAGTACTTTATTGATTAGTCTATTTGACCATATCAAAGCATAGGCATCAGCCACAGTAAAATACAATAAGACAAAATAAGGTAAAATACAATATAGGTAAAGGTTCCCCCCGCACATTTGTGCAGTCGTGTCCGACTCTAGGGGCCGGTGCTCATCTCCGTTTGTTAGCCGAAGAGCCAGCGTTGTCCGAAAACGCTTCCATGGTCATGTGGCCAGCATGACGCACGCGGAACACTGTTACCTACTCACCGAAGTGGTACCTATTAATCTACTTGCATTTGCATGCTTTCGAATTGCTAGGTTGGCAGGAGCTGGGGCGAGTGCGGGAGCTCACTCCGTCACGCGGGGCTAGGGATTCGAACCTCCAAACTTGCAACCTTCCGATCGACAAGCCTGGTGTCTTACCTGCTGAGCCACCACGCCCCCATAAAATACAATATAATGAGACATAATAGGCTACAGTGGGATAAAATAGACAAGATATTATAGGATAAGATAAAATAAGGATGAAAGGTAAGATACGATAGTATAAAATAAAATAGAGTACAGGAATGTATAGTAAGGTGAATATTAAACTCAAGGACAATCTATGTTTAGATAAAATGCATACAACCCCAATGGGTTCTATAAAATGTATTCTCTATGTATGTTGTTAAAGGACAGCTACGTTCACCTAATATCTGCAAAACGGTAATATCACAAATTCCAAGTCTAGGGCAAATGCTATCAATCTGCTTTGCTGTCAGAATACAGTTGTTTCTCTGTATACTTGGGTGACAGAATAACATTCCATAAAGAAAATATAGTGATTTCACCAATCTTTGTGAACATTTTGGATCCTATGCTGTTAAAAAATCTAGTTTACAATGAAGGTAGCCATTAAATGTACTAGACAACATTATCACCTTATACTTTATGCTCTTCACTCCTATAATCAAACTATATAGCAATAAAATAAATCTAGTCCTAAAATGTTTGTGGGTGAATAAGATTTCAGAAAGATAGGAGAAAATCTTTCCTTTGTAATAACTGAATTGCCCTACTACTAGACT
Organism: Charina bottae; assembly: GCA_023362775.1. Taxonomy (NCBI): domain Eukaryota; kingdom Metazoa; phylum Chordata; class Lepidosauria; order Squamata; family Charinaidae; genus Charina; species Charina bottae. The sequence goes on from JALMGJ010000014.1 coordinate 26,195,519, forward strand.
TGCTGGTGTGCTAATGCAGAGGGTTGTGGATACTGTACGTTTGTGATGGGTCTCCACCTTCAATCTAGGTTGGCCCATATTAGATCAACTTCTGCTCTAACTCTGCCCAAGATGCGGTGATCTCCTCTCTTCTTTGTAGTGTCGAAAAATAAACATTGATAATTAGCTGAGTGGCAGATCCAAGTCATACGAAAAAGCCAAGGCCATTTGCCTCACTGAGGGTATAAGTTTAAATACTACTCTTGAAGAGGTGGAGTCGAAGATGCCCAGTCCGCATGAACCTGCGCAACTACAAGAATTTTTGATTTTGAATCTTCTGGTAATTTCAGCAAACTATTAGAACATGAGTTAGAAGCAGAGAAGTCCACCAAATCAGATGCTGCCTGAGAATTTTGTCAATCTTGATTTTTTGTAGCAGCTATGGGAGTGCCAAAAGATTGCTCTTTTTCAGGATTGCCCTCACATTGTTGCTTAAAGTAGGAATTGTCATCCTGACTATTTCGTAGAGCAAAATTTATTAGTGGCTTAGCTGTTTGACACGTTGTCGTTAGGGCTTCTCTTCGATCATCCAATCTCTGAAGGATATCATCCTGCCTTGTGTCTGACAAGGCACCGAAGGAGTTATCAGGGTTTCTTCATTTGACAGCTGTGTAGTTGTAGGGTGAGCTAGTTGTTTGCTTAAACGTTTCTTTGGCAGAGGCTCTGTTGATGAGCTGTCCTTGAGATTGTCTGAGGATGTTTTACTATCCTATTTTAAAGTGCCAGTGCCCCCTTGGCTGCTCTGAGCCACAAGTGATCTAACTTCTTCCAAGTGAAAAACACAAACTGTAAAAATTGAAAATGTGCTCAAAAAAGGTTTCATTTTGAAGAGCATGCTGGGTACCACAGACTGTCCAAATGTTAGCAGAACTCGACTATAATTGCCTCTGGATGGGAGCGATTCTACCTTTTGTAAGTCCATAGATTTTCTCTCCCAGTGTAAAAGCTGACTTAATGACTGAATAATGGCTTTTTTTGATCCCCATCTGCCTCTGTTTATTCTGTTGTTTAAGATTTGCAGAGTTACCCTATTAGTTTGTAGAAGACATTTCCTTTCATCCTTCTCTCCTTTCTCTATAGAAGTGCTTATCTTTTCCTTCCCTCCGCTGGCACTTCCTCTCAAGGGTTTAGATTTAGAGGTAAATTCTTCCTTCCCTCTGTCGGCTGCATGTGAAACAAACTCATTTAACTTGGTAGGATGAATAATGTGATTAGGCTGACTCTCAGTAAATTTCGTGAAGGATTCTTTTAGGGAGTCAACTTTATCCTTAATCGTAGTCAGCAAGTCAAAACTTGAACGAACAGGCTGTGCAGTCAGTAGGCTATGCCTAGTTATAAAGGCCAGTGCATTTTGTTTTTTCAGAGATTTGAAGTTAGACTTCACGTCTCCCTCCTGTATAAATCGTTCAGCGGCTGAGCTAACAGCCACTGCCTGTGGAGAAGGACCGTTCTCTGTCAGTGACGAGGAGAGTTCTAAAAGTTGCTGGCTTTCGATCTCAGCCACTCAAACAGGTCGTTACTTACAGGGGAGACTTGCTTGCTTGTAATAAATCTATCGGCCTTCTGCTGTTTTAACGGCCTGACTGATAGTTGTGTTGCAGACAGCGTTCTCTGTTGCCTCTTTCTTTTCCCCATGTCGACCATAGTAATAGTTGTAATTTAAAAGGTATATAATGGTAAAAATTAAATTCTCTTGGAGGAGCCCATTACAGAGGCTGCAACTTCGTCGCCATCTTGGGGGCGGGGCCTCACTTTCTGCATAGGTTCAGTCAACTTCTTGACTCAAGAGAAGTCGTCATCATCATCGTCATCATCATCATCATCGTCATCATCATCATCATCATCATCATCATCATGCATCTCTATTCTGTGTTGGTCAAACAGCCCCTCAAATACTGCATCTGGTTCTCAGCATTACATTTTAGGAAGAAATTTGACAAACTGGAGCCCCTTCAGGGGAGAGTAACCAAGATGGCAAAAGGCCTGAAAGGAAAAATGAATGGGAACAGTTGGCGGGCTGGGTATGTTTAGCCTGGCAACGGGAAGACCGTGGGGAGACATGGCAGCTGCCATGTGGAAGATGGGGCAGAATTGTTCACCTTTATTCCAGAAAACAAAACAATGACCTTAAATTACAAGGAAGCAGAATTTGGTGGGACATCAGGAAATATTTCCTGATAGCTGAGAGCTGCTCCACAATGGAAAAGACTTTTTTGGGATTTTACTTGAAAGAGAGGCTGATCCCTATTAGGGATACCCTGGTGATGGATGCCTGCAGTGGGCAAGAGATGGACCAGATGATCCAGCCCTTGCATTCTACCATTGTCATGATGGCACCCACGCCACCCTGACATGATATTTAAATCACATAAGCATACCTCTCAGCCAGGACACCGAAAGCTATCAATAGGAAGAATGTATAGCAAACCGCCAGACAGGCAATCATCGCACAGTGTGGATTAGGCAAAGGCAATCAGCACCTTCGCCGGGACAGTTCTGAGCCGCAGAAGAGAGGGTGCCAGACAGAGGGAAACGGAACTGACAAACACGTTCCATGGGAAGGGGGAGACTGAAACCTATTAAGCTGTAAGGTCTTGTATCTGTCCTTTACTTGGTTCATTGACCTGGAACCAGATTGCTTGTGGTAAATAAAGCTTTTACATATCCTGCGGAGAGTGTGTCGGAGCTTTGTTTGCCAGTCGAAGGATCGAACCATCACAACCATTCAATGTTTTTATGGGCTCCTTGCTGGGCAGTCTGGATGTTTTTTCCTATCTTTTCTCCATCCCTGCTCTCTGCCCTAAATGAAGTACAGGGAAGATGTTCCAAAGATTTATTGTTATCAAACATTGGAATTTATCTGACTAAAACAGGAGAGTGATTTTGTCCTCTAAAGAGTCTCCCATCCCTATTATTTTCATCCCATTCTGCCCAAAGTGACCCAAAATCTAGTATTTTGAAGTTTGCCCTATTTGGCTGATAAACAAATCTTTTTTCTAAGGAACTGTTGAGAAGCTAAAGTTCAATCCAGCTGTCCTCAGATACTGACTCACAGACTTGCCCTCTTTGAATAATGAATCTCCAGTTTGAAACAAATCAGGGCTGGTCACACAGACCTCATTTCTGTGTACTTTCCAGGAAAATGTACTGCTGGAAGATGAGACCTGTGTTACTGAAAAATCTATGGATAGGGTTTTACAAAGCTAGTGACACACACACACACAAACACATGCACCCCAAAACAAAACAATAGCAGTGATGGTTACCAACCTCCAGTAGGAGGTGACTCCAAAAGAAGAAGAAGCAGGTGCCACAAGTTCAAAAATTCCTTATATGGGTATTGTTTTGCAGTTGTTGTCCCTTCATTCGCGCAGCCCACTCCCAATAAGCACTTTTTTCAACTCCCTTTCTAAGTGACTCATCTCCATCTGTGACCAAACAGTGCTTTGCTTCAATCTCTCTTTCACTGACATAAAACAGGCATCAAACATTGCAACATGCAAAGCCTCTTCAATAACCCTTTCAATTGTTCTTCTTTCCCCCATTTGGATGGAGCCTTGTCTTTTTTTGCCTTCAGCAAAGTCTTGTCTTTCATCTGCTAGATCAAGGGAAGAGGTTTACAATCCATGTCCAGCTCAGCAAATCTCTCTCTTTTTAAATTACATTTCTGATCAGAGTGGACCCCTTCATAAGGCTTCCCAGAGTTACCTCTAAAAATCTTGTGCCAACAAGATAAAGTTTCTGTTTGCCAGCAATATTGTCTCTTGAGCTTTTCTGCAAGCTCCATCATACTGCTGGCTTGTGTTTAACTTGTGGTCAACAAGGAGACCGAGATTCCTTTCACATGTACTACAGCCCATTCAGATCTCCATCATCTTATTCTTGTGCCTTTCACTTTTCCTATCCAGATACAGAACTTTATATTTCTCCCTGTTTAATTTCATCCTATTCATTTCTGACTACTGCTTAAGCCTATCTAGATCTTTCTGAACACTCTCTCTTTCCCTCACAGCTTTGTGTCATCTGCAAACTTGATAAGTGTCCCCTCATCCAAGTCACTGATCAAAATAGCACAGGGTCCCGGACAGATCCTGTGGCCTTCCACCCAATATTTCCCTGGAGGCTGGAGCAGAGCCATTAATCAGCACTCTTGAGGTGTGGACATTCAGCCCACTGGGAACTAGCCCATATTTTAATGTTTTATTAAGGAGAATCTCATGAGAGCCTCTGTCAAAGGCTTTGCTGAAGTCCAGGTATACTCTATCTCCAGCATTCCCCTGATGTACTAAGCTAGCAAACCTGTCAAAGAAGCAGATGAGGTTAGTCTTGGACAATTTGTTTGTGACAAACCCATGCTGGCTCCTCTTCATACTCACTAAAGTACTCAAAATATGCTACTTGAGCACTGACTTTGTTTCAATTAGCTAATTTTACTCTGACCCTGTCCTTGTTTCTTCCGAGCTACAGTTCCTTCCTTCCATTAGTGGCATAACTATAACCATCTAGGACCTTCTGAGAAAAGGCAGATGAAAAATGTTAGTTAAGACAATTCATCTTCCCTCCATCACTCATTACCTCTTCACCACTTTCTCCTCACAACAGGTCGACAGCACCTTTGCCTTTCCTCCTGTTTCTGATGTTCCCCAAAAGCCTTTTTCTTTTCTTTTCTTTTTCTCAGAAGACATGGCTCATCTGAACCTTAGCTTTCCCTGGATATCCCTACAGTTTTTGGCAACTGGCTTGTATCCTTTGATTATATGCCACTCCTTCCATTTCTTTCCAGCATTTTAGAAAGGTCTGTGTGTATCTACACTGCTCTCTTCAGATGTCTCCCATCTTTCCTTCTAGTAGGAATTGTTTGCAACTGTGACTTCAGTGCTTTGTTTTGCAAGATTTCCCATCCTTTCTGGTCACTTTCAGGCCCTTGAGCCATTGGATCTGCTTTACCTTCCATCTGAGTCCATCAAGCTCTACTCTTTTGAGATTCAGTATGCAGGTCTGACATTTCTTTATTCCTCCTCCTCTTGATATCATGAACTTAAGGACATTATTGCTTTCCCCGAATGTCAGTCACCTTCACTTCTTCAACCAGTTCCTCCCTTGGTGAGGATTAGGTCCAGGACAGCATACCCCTTAGTTTTTCCCCCCCTCTTTTGACAAATCAAGTGGCCAGCAAGAAAGTGCTAGAGAATTCCTGCACTTTGATTCTTGATATATCTACTGTGTGGTTGCTGATATAGTCAGGAGTGCGATCTGCTCAGCCCCTGCAGGCCATTGTACATTGCACAACAACAATCCTGTGAGGTGAGTTGGGCTGAGAGAGAGGGACTGGCCAAAGGTCACCCAGCCAGCTTTCATGCCTAAGGCAGGACTAGAACTCTCAGTCTCCTGGTTTGCCATTGGCTCCTTCCAAGGGCTGAGAGGCAGGGACTGGCCCAAGGTCACCCAGCCAGCTTTCATGCCTCGGGCAGGACTAGAACTCTCAGTCTCCTGGTTTGCCATTGGCTCCTTCCTAGGGCTGAGAGAATGTGATTGGCTCAGGGTCACCCAGCCAGCTTTCATGCCTAAGGTGGGACTAGAACTCTGTCTCCTGGTTTGCCATTGGCTCCTTCCTAGGGCTGAGACACAGGGACTGGCCCAAGGTCACCCAGCCGGCTTTCATGCCTGAGGCGGGACTAGAACTCTCAGTCTCCTGGTTTGCTATTGGCTCCTTCCTAGGGCTGAGAATGTGATTGGCTCAGGGTCACCCAGCCAGCTTTCATGCCTAAGGCAGGACTAGAACTCTCAGTCTCCTGGTTTGCCATTGGCTCCTTCCTAGGGCTGAGAGACAGGGACTGGCCCAAGGTCACCCAGCTGGCTTTCATGCCTAAGGCGGGACTAGAACTCTCAGTCTCCTGGTTTCTAGCACGTTACCTTAACCACTACACCAAACTGGCTCTCTGGGTAGCTAAACCCACCACTCTAAGCCAGAGATTTCCAAACTTTTCATGTTGGTGACACACTTTTTAGACATGCATCATTTTGCGACACACTCTTACAGCAGGGCACAAAGCAGGCACTAAGACCTGCATGGAATCATAGCAGGTTTGGAGGCGGCAAGGCACAAGGCAGGCACTAGGACCTGCGTGGAATCCTGGCAGGGCTCGGAGGCAGCAGCAGCCACGACACACCCAGACACTGCAGCCGACACACTAATGTGTCCCGACACACAGTTTGGAAAGCTCTGCTCTAAGCAATCACCTATACTTGTGCTGTCCCTGTAAAGGAAAGTGATTGATTCTTTTTTTAAAATAAATTTTATTGAATTTTAAAATACATATTAAAAGTTAAAGCAGGAAATAAAGATAGAAATTCAAAGTAAGAAAAAAGTAAAGAAAAAGTGAAGTCAAGAAAATAATAAACAAAAGAAATATAGAAAATAGATAGCCTCCAATCTATCTTTGGTCTTTAAATACAATAATTTGCTTTAAATGTTAGTCTTTCATACAATATACAGGAACTTTTCTTTGTCATATACACTTCAATTTCTATAATCCAATCTTCTGGTCTTCATGTAAGTTTCACCTTTCTTGCAATTCTCCAATTATCCATCTGTGGTTTCCACTCCTTGGGATAATATCCATTTAAATGTTCTTAGCTGTATCAGTTTAATGTTTTTTATTCACTCTTTCCACTTTTACGTCTATATTTATATCCTTAATAAAATCCAGTTGGTCTTAAATCATATGTATAACAAGTAAAGGCCTTATTTTAATTCTAATAAAATACAATATATTCTATTCATATATATCCATAAAAATAACATTAATTTAATCATAATCTATATTTAAACTACAATTATACCATATTCTACTTCTTCCTACATATTTACCTAATTAACAAATTTTTGTAACTACATATTCCACTAATACATAACCTAACCACAATTCTCATAATATTCATACATATAATTATAAAAATATGTCATCCTGTAATAACATTAGTTCTAATTCCAACTCATCATCCCATCCCAATGGTATATCTTCTCATACATGCATCTCCATAAAAAAAAGTAATCTATAACATCAATTTATATTTATATCACTAATTTCAAAATCTCATATCCTACAATTAAAATATCACATTTTTATATATCCATACAGTTTCTCATATCCACTTTACTCTATGTCCAATCCAAATCCATGATTCCCTTAACCTTATGTCCCACATTATACTAAATCTCCTATTCAGGTTATGCCAAAATCACAATATGCAACCTGTTTTGTTCTGTATCTCATGTTCTTAACCTTTCCCAGTATTTCACAATAGCTATCTATTTGCATGTTAAAATCTTCCTGTCTCAACTGCCATGATGTGTTTGTACCCAATTTGTAATGTGTAACCTGTTTTGTTGACCATTTCATGTAGAATATCAAAATCTTCTTTTGATAGAAGAAGATAGAAGAAAGTGATTGATTCTTAGTAGGAGGGGAAGTGAAACTTTGGAGATCCACAAATCCTTTCCCTTAACGTGCCCTGCCATGCATGCCAGTATGAGTTGCCAGCCCCATTCATAAGGGTAGCAAGATTTATGCTGTCAAACTTTTCTGCCAGCTCAAGGACTAGGGGTAGTACTTTAATCTGTGAGGAGGAACGGCCCATAGTTAGGTTTTCTATATATCCTGGTTCAGCCAGGACGGTCCCAGACAGTTTTGCCCTCCGGACTGGATATCCTGACCAGCTGATGAGATGGCCCCAGAAAGGAGCGTGAAGGACTTGCAAAGGGAAACACCAATTTAGTTAACTTCCTCCCCTTTTGCACTGCCCAAGCTGGATAGGCAACAGGGGAAAGACAGCCGAAGGTCATCTTTCTGGCTTTGCCTGCACAGACTCTCTGATGGTGACAGTTGTCCCAGTTTAACTGGTAGAAAATATGGCAAGCCTGCATAGAGTCCCTCCTTTGCATTTCTGCAATTCTCCAAATGACCCCTGCTTGAATTGCTTGCCACTCAGGGCCTTAAGAGACCCCAAAACGGCCGGGACCCCTCAGGACAGGAGATACTCAACTGGAACTTTGTTGGGACTGGCACCTGTGTAGCTGGGCCTGGCCTTGGACTTGCAATAGAATACCTGGGGTGCCATTATGCCAAAGGCCTTCCTCTTGGTGCTGCCAGGTTTGTGCAGGTGATCATTTCAATGCAAATAAATAAATAAAAAAACTATTAAAACTCCAGTCCCAAGCATAAACTTTATTCCCAGGATCACTTTGGCCCCACAGATTCCCTGAAGGCATTCTTACAACAGAAAAGGGATGGCCGGCTGTGGCCCATCTGGAAGGCAAAAAACCAGGACATGTCCAGGGGGTGGGAAGGAGCATCCCAGGGGCTGGAGGGGAAAGAAAGGAAGACCAGCTGCCTGTTCCTGGGCGCTTTCTGGCTAGCACTGTGAACGGAGATGAGAGTGCCCTTGTGTGTTCTCAAACGAGCAATTGATTCGATGGCCCAAACGGTTGGACTCCGGATGCAACTAACGCCTTTGGGGATGTTCTCTAGCCAACTGCACTGAGTGGGAGCAGAGAACAGCCATGACTGCCACCCTGCAAACAAGCTGTCTTCCTCCTCCTCCTCCTCCTCCACCACCACCACCTGCTCAGGTCTGAAATCCAGGTGGACAAAGCAAGACAGCCAGTCCAGCAGAAGAATCCAAGAAGTGGGGAGAAGGAGACCTTCTACGTGGGTGTGGGTGGAGTGGGGTGTCTGCATAAATGCAGCGGAGGGAGAGCAGCATCTGGAGGCCAGCGGAGCAGCGCTTGAAGGGAGACTGTTTGCCCTTTTATGGTCTTTAAGATCCCATGAGAGGGGAGGAAGAACCAGTGGAAAAAGCCGGCTCTTTCTGTCACTGGATTAATGGCCTGGCTCTGACAAGGAGCTTCTGTTCTCTTCCCTGGAAAGCTCTTAAGGGCAATCACAGGCAGCCTGAAATGCCCCTGATTGGAGCTTGTCACAAATTAGTCACTGGCATTTTGGAAAGAGACTGCTGGGGTGGGGTGAGGTGGGGTGGGGAGGGGAGGGGGCACTTAGAGAGGCCCTTCTGGTTTCCTTGGGCGGCCTCCACATTCGCAGGTCAGAGCAGAGCTTTCGTCTTGGACAGCTGCCCCCTGTCCCAAGGGCTGCTGCAAAGGGGGCACCTCTCTGCCCACCCCACAGGGCTTCCGAACCGGTGAGGGATCCTCTGGGCCAAGCCTGATTGGTGGTGGTGGTGGGGGGGAAGAGAAAGCGGGAGCTCAAATCTTTATTTCAGTCACAGACCAGAATAAAATAAGCTGATAAAAATTCACAGCCATTCCAATATGAACAGCTGTGAAGAATAACTAAAGACTAGAACTATTAACACAAAGATATGGGATCACCATATCACTAAAATCCATATGTCAAGACTATAATTAGTTGCTTAAAGCAATTCTGGCCTCTGGTCTTTTTCTTAAGGGGATCTGCCCAACCAAACATAAAAAGGCCAAAGGCAGTGATAACTAACTAATTTCCTTCCTTCCTTTCCTGCCTTCCTTTCCTGCCTTTCCTTCCTTCCTTCCTTCCTTCCTTCCTTCCTTCCTTCCTTCCTTCCTTCCTTCCTTCCTTCCTTCCTTCCTTCCTTCCTGCCTGCCTTCCTTCCTTCCCTTCCTTCCTGCCTGCCTGCCTGCCTGCCTGCCTTCCTTCCTTCCTTTCCTTCCTTCCTTCCTTCCTTCCTTCCTTCCTTCCTTCCTTCCTTCCTTCCTTCCTTCCCTTGCTTTTCCTCCAGGAACTCATACTGGCATGCATGGCACTCCCCCCTCCAATATTTCCCACAACAGCCGCCCTAATAGGTGGATTGGGATGAGAAGCTGTGATTGGGCCTGAACCTTGGTGCTCCCTGTGCTAGTCCAGTCCACTAATCTCACCCCGCCACAGCTCTCCGGTTTAGAAACTAAAGGCACCAACCACAGAGCAAGTAACCCCACCTTCTGAAGGTAGACCCCAACTCCAGCTCTCTGCACAGTAAACAGGCGGCACGGGCTGAAAGAAGCTGCTGGAAGGGGTGTAGGTGGAATCCAGCCATTACTAGCAGCAGCTACAGCCAGGCGCCACCCAAGGACCGTGGCACAAGTTGCAAGGACAGTTGCAGGTTTAGGAGGGGTGGCAGGGGCTGCTGTGACCCTGTAGGGAAAAGAGCCATTGCCAGCTGAGCGCGGCCCTGTCCTGGGCCACACGGCTCCCTGGGGAACCCCCCCAGAAGCCCTCTTGGCCCCCCTCTTTCTCCCGAAAGGGGGGACATTTTCTTCTGGGAATGAATCATGAAGCTGCCACAATGAATCATGAAGTGCTCGTGAAAGCAGGCGCAGAGGGCTTAGATGCTGTCCAATAGTGCAGTTTCTTGTGTGGTTTACAAAACAAGATTAAAATCATAAAAATGAAATAAGTTCCAGTGGTGAAGTCTAAAACAGAACACAGCTGTTATAGTAAACAGAAACAGAAAAAAACAGAAAAGACTTTACGGAACAAGCTTCCAAATAGGACTTTGAAAGTCAGAATTTTGCTCTGATTAGCAAATTAATCCTATGGATTCAAAGGATTAATTGATTAAACCAATGGGATTATAGTGATTGACAGTGTAATAATGGATTATAATTGAACTTGGAATCTATTCAGTGGCTCCATAAAGAAAACAAGAAAGGGAATTCTAAATAGCTCAAAGAGAAGGAGGCCCTTTGTAGGTTGTGCCAAAAACAAAACAAAAAACAATAGCAGAACTTTGATATACAAAATCCAGAGAGGTGCTGGGTCCTGCATTGCCAGCATCTGAAGGAGCCATTCTGATCATCACATCCAGCCTCCTGGTTAGGGCAGGATTCCAAATTAAAGCATCCAAAGAGTTTGAATCCGTTATGTCTTTGGGGAATTGTCCATTGTCCACTATCAAACCCTATTGATGCAATTGAAAATTGAAAATTTTTAGCAGCCATGTATTGCTGACTTTTTATTTTTATTTTTATATTATTATTATTATTATTATTATTATTATTATTATTATTATTTATTATTATTATTTATTTATTATTATTATTATTTTATTATTTTTACTTTTTATTGCTGACTTGTAACCAGCTTGTAACCAGCTAAAATTCTAGGAACTTTTTTACACATACTGTTACAAAGCCAGATATTCCCAATTTTATATTTGTGCTTTCAATTTCCCATTCGAAAAGTGAAGACTTGCATTTTTAAAGTGAAGAATTTTGCAAAGTTCATTGTTATTTTCAGCCCGGTTTTCTAATTTTTATCCAAATAATTTTTATTATTTATGTCTTCTAGCTCCAGCAAAGGAGATCGTTACCTTGTCGTGGTGCTGGAGCTTGAGCACCTCAATGAAACCATGAGCTAAACCGTGAAGGGACACCCAAGACGGGAAGGTCGTGGCAGAGAGGTCAGACTAAATACGATCCCTGGGGAAGGTAATGGCAACCCACCCCAGTATTCTTGCCATGAAAACTAAATGGATCAGTACAACCAAAGATATGTCGGTATACCATCGGAAGATGGGACTCCCAGGTCGGAAGATGGTCAAAATGCTACTGGGGAGGAACAGAGGATACGTTCAACTAGCCCCAGATGTGATGACGCAGCTAGCTCAAAGCCGAAAGGACGGCTAGCGGCCGACGGTGCTGGTGGTGAACGACGAATCCGATGTTCTAAAGATCAACACACCATAGGAACCTGGAATGTAAGATCTATGAGCCAGGGCAAATTGGATGTGGTTATTGGTGAGATGTCAAGATTAAATATAGACATTTTAGGTGTCAGTGAACTGAAATGGACTGGGATGGGCCACTTCACATAAGATGACCACCAGATCTACTACTGTGGACAAGAGGACCACAGAAGAAATGGAGTAGCCTTCATAATTAATAATAAAGTGGCTAAAGCAGTTCTTGGATACAATCCAAAAAACGATAGAATGATCTCAATTCGAATTCAGGGTAAGCCATTTAACATCACAGTGATCCAAATATATGCCCCAACCACAGATGCTGAAGAAGCAGAAGTAGATCAGTTCTATGAGGATCTGCAGCACCTACTAGATAATACACCAAAAAGAGATGTTATTTTCATTACAGGAGACTGGAATGCTAAGGTGGGTAGTCAGACGACACCTGGAATTACAGGCAAGCATGGTCTGGGAGAACAAAATGAAGCGGGACATAGGCTGATAGAATTTTGCCAAGACAACTCACTGTGCATAACAAACACTCTCTTCCAACAACCTAAAAGACGACTTTATACATGGACTTCACCAGATGGTCGACACCGAAATCAGATTGACTACATCCTTTGCAGCCAAAGGTGGCGGACATCTATACAGTCGGTAAAAACAAGACCTGGAGCTGACTGTAGTTCAGATCACGAACTTCTTATTGCAAAATTTAGAATCAGACTAAAGAGAATAGGGAAGACCCACAGATCAGTTAGATATGAGCTCACTAATATTCCTAAGGAATATGCAGTGGAGGTGAAGAATAGATTTAAGGGACTAGATTTAGTAGATAGGGTCCCAGAAGAACTATGGACAGAAGTTCGCAACATTGTTCAGGAGGCGGCAACAAAAAACGTCCCAAAGAAAAAGAAAACCAAGAAGGCAAGATGGCTGTCTGCTGAAACACTGGAAGTAGCCCAAGAAAGAAGGAAAGCAAAAGGCAACAGTGATAGGGGGAGATATGCCCAATTAAATGCAAAATTCCAGAGGTTAGCCAGAAGAGATAAGGAATTATTTTTAAACAAGCAATGTGCGGAAGTGGAAGAAGACAATAGAATAGGAAGGACAAGAGACCTCTTCCAGAAAATTAGAAACATCGGAGGTAAATTCCAGGCAAAAATGGGTATGATCAAAAACAAAGATGGCAAGGACCTAACAGAAGCAGAAGAGATCAAGAAAAGGTGGCAAGAATATACGGAAGATCTGTATAGGAAGGATAATAATATTGGAGATAGCTTTGACGGTGTGGTCAGTGAGTTAGAGCCAGACATCCTGAAGAGTGAGGTTGAATGGGCCTTAAGAAGCATTGCTAATAACAAGGCAGCAGGAGACGACGGTATCCCAGCTGAACTGTTCAAAATCTTGCAAGATGATGCTGTCAAGGTGATGCATGCCATATGCCAGCAAATTTGGAAAACACAAGAATGGCCATCAGATTGGAAAAAATCAACTTATATCCCCATACCAAAAAAGGGAAGCACTAAAGAATGTTCAAACTATCGAACAGTGGCACTTATTTCACATGCCAGTAAGGTAATGCTCAAGATCTTGCAAGGTAGACTCCAGCAATTCATGGAGCGAGAATTGCCAGATGTACAAGCTGGGTTTAGAAAAGGCAGAGGAACTAGAGACCAAATTGCCAATATCCGCTGGATAATGGAGAAAGCCAGGGAATTTCAGAAAAACATCTATTTCTGTTTTATTGACTATTCTAAAGCCTTTGACTGTGTGGATCATAACAAATTGTGGCAAGTTCTTGGTGGTATGGGGATACCGAGTCATCTTGTCTGCCTCCTGAGGAATCTGTATAACGACCAAGTAGCAACAGTAAGAACAGAGCACGGAACAACGGACTGGTTTAAGATTGGGAAAGGAGTACGGCAGGGTTGTATACTCTCACCCTACCTATTCAACCTGTACGCAGAACACATCATGCGACATGCTGGGCTTGAGGAATCCAAGGCTGGAGTTAAAATCGCTGGAAGAAACATTAACAATCTCAGATATGCAGATGATACCACTTTGATGGCTGAAAGCGAGGAGGAGTTGAGGAGCCTTATGACGAATGTGAAAGAAGAAAGTGCAAAAGCTGGGTTGCAGTTAAACCTCAAAAAAACCAAGATTATGGCAACGAGCTTGATTGATGACTGGCAAATAGAGGGAGAAAAAGTGGAGGCAGTGACAGACTTTGTATTTCTAGGCGCAAAGATTACTGCAGACGCTGACTGCAGCCAGGAAATCAGAAGACGTCTACTTCTTGGGAGGAGAGCAATGGCAAATCTTGATAAAATAGTTAAGAGCAGAGACATCACACTGACAACAAAGGTCCGCATAGTTAAAGCAATGGTATTTCCTGTAGTAACCTATGGCTGCGAGAGCTGGACCATAAGGAAGGCTGAGCGAAGGACGATAGATGCTTTTGAACTGTGGTGTTGGAGGAAAATTCTGAGAGTGCCTTGGACTGCAAGAAGATCAAACCAGTCCATACTCCAGGAAATCAAGCCAGACTGCTCACTTGAGGGAATGATATTAAAGGCAAAACTGAAGTACTTTGGCCACATAATGAGAAGACAGGATACCCTGGAGAAGAAGCTGATGCTAGGAAAAGTGGAAGGCAAAAGGAAGAGGGGCCGACCAAGGGCAAGATGGATGGATGGTATTCTGGAGGCGACGGACTCAACCATTGGGGAGCTGGGGATGGTGACGGCCGACAGAAAGCTCTGGCGTGGACTGGTCCATGAAGTCACGAAGAGTCGGAAACGACTGAACGAATAAACAAAAAAAAATGTCTTCTAGATTATTAGCTCCCCCCCTCCAAGTTTTGTGTCATCTGCAGATTTGATAAACATTTTTCTACCTCTTCAACCAAGTCATCAGTGAATATGTTGAAGAACCTCATGGCTAAACCCTGGGGGTTTCCACTCGACACCTCTCTCCAGTTTGGTGGTGAATCACTGATAAGACCCCATTTTGGATGGTTTTCAAGACAGTTATGGATCCGCCCAAAAGATGTTCTACACACCCTCTTTGCAGGTGAGACCGAGGTCAGGCGCTCAGCCGTGATGTGATTATTCATTGTGTAGCGATTTTCCTCTTGTTTTCATCTTGTGCCCAGCCAGGAGTGAGACAGGTTCCAGCCTTTTTTAGCTGTGTTGATGTTCAAGGAGAGTGGCAAATGGTGAAGCTGGGTGAAATCACCCCTGATGTTGGAGGTGAAGTCCAGGGACCAAGAGCAGAGGTGCCCATGAGGCTGAGACTGTCGCACCCTTTCCCTCTGCTCCCTGGTCAGCAACCACTGCAACAAACAAATGAATAACAGAATCCTGAAGGGATCCAGCTTGCAGTGGGGCTTTCTAAAACCTGGGCCGTGTGTGTACACCAAGTTTTGTCTAGTAGTAGTAGATGCCAAAGAAGCTGAACCACTGATGCCGAAGAAGCTGAAGTTGACCGGTTCTATGAAGACCTACAACACCTTCTAGAACTAACACCAAAAAAAGATGTCCTTTTCATCATAGGGGACTGGAATGCTAAAGTAGGAAGTCAAAAAATAACCGGAATAACAGGCAAGTTCGGCCTCGGAGTACAAAATGAAGCAGGGCAAAGGCTAATAGAGTTTTGTCAAGAGAACAGGCTGGTCATAGCAAACACTCTTTTCCAACAACACAAGAGACAACTCTACACATGGACATCACCAGATGGTCAATACCGAAATCAGATTGATTATATACTTTGCAGCCAAAGATGGAGAAGCTCTATACAATCAGCAAAAACAAGACCTGGACCTTCATAGAACCTTCATAGACAAGACCTGGAGCTGACTGTGGCTCAGATCATGAGCTTCTTATCGCAAAATTTAGGCTTAAATTGAAGAACATAGAGAAAACCACTAGACCACTCAGGTATGACCTAAATCATATCCCTTATGAATATACAGTGGAGGTGAGGAATAGATTTAAAGGATTAGATCTGGTAGACAGAGTGCCTGAAGAACTATGGATGGAGGTTCGTAACATTGTACAGGAGGCAGCAACTAAAACCATCCCAAAGAAAAAGAAATGCAAGAAAGCAAAGTGGCTGACTGATGAAGCTTTACAAATAGCTGAGGAAAGAAGGGAAGCCAAAGGCAGGGGAGAAAGGGAAAGATATAAGCAACTGAATGCAGATTTCCAGAGAATAGCAAGGAGAGATAAGAAGGCCTTCTTAAATGAACAATGCAAAGAAATCGAGGAAAACAATAGAATGGGGAAGACTAGAGATCTCTTCAAGAAAATCGGAGATATCAAGGGAACGTTTTGTGCAAAGATGGGCATGATAAAGGACAAAAAAGGCAGGGACCTAACAGAAGCAGAAGAGATTAAGAAGAGGTGGCAAGAATACACAGAAGAACTATACGAGAAAGATCTTAATGTCCCTGATAAATATGATGGTGTGGTCACTGACCTTGAGCCGGACATCCTAGAGAGTGAAGTCAAGTGGGCCTTAGGAAGCATTACTAACAACAAAGCTAGCGGAGAAGACAGTATCCCAGCTGAGCTATTTAAAATCCTAAAAGATGATGCTGTTAAAAGTGCTGCACTCAATATCCCAACAAATTTGGAAAACTCAACAGTGGCCACAGGATTGGAAAAGGTCAGTTTACATTCCAATTCCAAAGAAAGGCAATGCCAAAGAATGTTCAAACTACCGTACAATTGCGCTCATTTCACATGCTAGCAAGGTTATGCTCAAAATCCTACAAGCTAGGCTTCAGCAGTATGTGAACTGAGAACTACCAGAAGTGCAAGCTGGGTTTCGAAGAGGCAGAGGAACTAGAGATCAGATTGCTAACATTTGCTGGATCATGGAAAAAGCATGATACTTTCTGATACTCTGCGTGTGCAAGAAAACACACTCTCCAACAGGTTATGGGCCCAGATGGCACAAAGAGAGACCAGCTCAGTGGCAGCCTGTTTGCATCTGAAGAACAGTAAACAAGGCAAGTGAAGTGTTTCTCTCTTTGAAGCTACTGGGAGGCTTCTAGCAGCTATCTGTTTGCACAAAAGCTAAGCTGCGGAATTTACGAGGTGCTTAGTGAGGATAGAGCCATGGCCGCTTCTCAGTCGTTAGGAATACCGCTCAAATGTTTATCAGATTCTAATTACATAAACTGGAGTTTGAAAATGGAAATGTATCTTCAGAGGGAAGATTTATGGTCCCCCATCGCTGAACCTACTCCAGCAAATCCCTCCAATGCATGGCTTAGGCTGGACAAACGTGCCAGAGCGTCCATTATTTTGGGAGTTGAAGACAATCATCTAGTAAATGTACATGGTTTAGAGTCTGCAAAAGAACTGTGGGAGGCACTAAGAAATTTGCATATCAAAGCAACAGCTGGAAGCAAGGTTTCTCTAACTAGAAAACTAGTTAACTAGTTGTGAACCGCCCAGGGTCCCCGATGGGGGAGATGGGTGGTAATATAAATTTAATAAATAAAATAAAATAAAACTGTATAAGGCTTATCTGTCTGAAGAAGGGAGCCTGCCTGAACATTTGCATTTCATTCAGCAGCTATTTGTAGAATTGCAAGAGAGAGGAATGGAGTTTACACCTCTGACAAAAGCATACATTATTTTATCCTCACTGAATGAAATGTGGGATACGTTAATTTGCACTCTAGAAGCAATGCCTGACACTGAACTTACTCCTTCGTATGTTTTGGGACAACTACTTGCTGAGTGGGAGAAACAAAAGGAATGGCACTCGGCTCCACCCATTTCTTCTGATAAAGAAAAGCAGGGAAGAGCAATCAGGCTGAGGCCACAGCCCTAACCAGCTGCCAGTGCTTCAATTGTGGCTCACCTGGACACTTGCAGAAAAACTATAATTTATTGCCCAAAGAGCAAAAGACAGGAAAAAAGAACAAAGAGGCAATGCGAAAGAAGGCTTTTCAAACTATGCATATTGCACAAGTGCATGAAAAATATGATTCTGATTTCTGGGTGTTAGATTCTGGTGCTAATTGCCATTTATCTAATTGTAAAAATTCCTTTGTTTCACTGTCTAAAACTAATAGACAAAGTGTTTCTATGGCTGATGGATCTACAATAGATATTATGGGTCAAGGTGACATGCATCTATCTTGTTTGGGGGAAACTTAAAAATGTGATGTTTGTTCCTAAATTGCAAACTAACCTTTTATCTGTATCCCAATTAGTAGCAGCTGGATATGTCATAATATTTATGAAAGGTGGCTGTGAGATACATAAGAATGGTAAGTTGTGTGCACATGGTGTACAAAGAGATTGTTGTACATAGTACAGGATGCTAAAAGGCATGCAAAAGTTGTAACTGGCAACATTCCAGTTCATGATCAGTGCATACACTTGATGCACAGGAGATTTGGTCATGCAAACTTCAGATACATAGCACAATTGCCACAGTTATGTGCTGACTTGAAGTTGAAATCTTGTGATAAATATCTAGACTGTGTAGTTTGCAAGGAATGCAAAACACAGAAAGCTCCTGTGAGTAAGCACAGAGACAGAGTTACAACTAGACCTCTTGAAACAGTTCATTGTGATAATAATTGGTCCATTTGCTTCAAGTTGGGGACAAGCAAGATTCATAATGACCATAATTGATGATTTTTCAAGATATACAGTACATTTTTCTATCTGTTAAAATATAAAGATGAGGCATTTGATAAATTTAAAAGTTTTGTAATGTGGGCAAATGGAAAATTCCCAAAACCTGTGTCTGCCCTACAATGTGATTGAGGAGGGGAATTCCTAACAGAAAAGGAGATAGAACAAATTCTTTCCAACCCTTACACTCCACAGCAAAATGCAGTTGCTGAAAGGAAAGGTAAAACACTTCAATAAGCTATGATGTGCTTGCTTAAAGATGCAAAATTGCCTTTTAGGTTTTGGGGTGAAGCAGTATCAGCTGCCTGTTATATTCAGAACAGACTGTTTAATTGTGTGATTGAGGACACTCCATTTCATTTGTTTTATGGTGTGAAACCAAAAGTGAACCATCTCAGAGTTTTTGGCAGTGCAGCATGGGTTCACATACCAAAACAACAGAGGAGAAAAGGAGGTTCCAAAACAAAGAAAGCAATTTTTGTTGGGTATGAACAAAGCCAAAGAAGCTACAGGTTCATATTAGGAGATAAATTAATTATAAGCAAGAGTGCTTCATTTGCAGAACAAAACTGGGGAAAAATAAATTCCAGTTAGCAGGTTGATTTGAAATCAGGGCAAAGACAGGAACTTGCTGAGAACATTTCACAAGATTCTTCACCAAATGAGTTTCTTAAACAAGAGGACCAAGATGAAAATCTGTCTGATGAGACAGATGCTACTCAGGAAAGTGATGGAAGACAGGTTGTTAATCCTGTTAGCCCTGTCCTAACTCGCAGGTCACAGAGGAGTAATTAAGGTGTTCCTCCTCAACATTTTGAGGTGGATATGGTTAAAGCTTTCCATGTCTACTCTGAACCAGAGTCTTTACAGCAAATAAATGATATGCCACCTGAGATTGCAAAATGCTGGTATGATGCAATGCAACAGAAATTAGATTCCTTGAAAGAAAATAAAACTTGGAAATTAGTTAATCTACCTCCCAATGAACGTTGTCTGGGTTGTAGATGGGTCTTCAAACTGAAAAAGGATGCTAGTGGGAAAATT
The DNA here is from genome assembly GCA_023362775.1 of Charina bottae. Classification (NCBI taxonomy): domain Eukaryota; kingdom Metazoa; phylum Chordata; class Lepidosauria; order Squamata; family Charinaidae; genus Charina; species Charina bottae. Next base: position 26,214,988 of record JALMGJ010000014.1, read on the forward strand.
CAAAAATACAAAGCAAGGTTAGTTGCTAAAGGATTTTCTCAAAGAAAATGTTTAGCCTTTGACAAAATATTTGCACCTGTTACAAAGGGTGAATCAATCAGATTGTTGCTGAAGGTTGCTGCACAAAAAGGAATGTCAGTTCATCATTATGATATTCAAACTGCATTTTTGTATGGTGAGTTAGACCAGAAATTGTACATGCAACAACCACTTGGTTTTGAACAAGGTAAAATTTTAGTGTGTGAACTACAAAAATCAATCTATGGTTTGAAACAAGCACCTCACTGCTGGAACCAAAAATTAGATAAAAAACTGCTAAGTTTTGGTTTTGAAAAAGGAAAGGCAGATCCATGTGTTTATGTTAAGAAAGACAAACAAAGTTTTATGTATTTGTGTTTGTATGTTGATGATTTACTGTTACTGTGATAACCCTCAGTGTCAGAATTCCCAATCAAGAAATCCCTCAGGCAATTACTCCAAAGGATTCATTTATTCAGGATTAGAATAGATTCAGAAACCGCCCAGAGTCCCCTTGTGGGGGGAGATGGGCGGTGATATAAATCAAATAATAAATAAATAAATAAATTAGTACACTTCAGGCCAAGAGAAGCCTTGAATAACGGTTTTCGTGCCTAAGCAGTATTAAAAGAATTATTAAAAGAAACGTCTCTCTGACATCAACTAGAGGCCAGCCATAACAATCCAGTTCCCACTCCCAAAATCCCCCCTCCCTACAGAATGTCTGCTGGAAGAGCAGGTGCTTATCAGTTCTTGCCAAGCAATGCAAAAATGCGAAGAAGCGAAACCTCTTGAAGCAAAATAGTGCAGACCAGCAACCTATACGTGTAGAACAGTCAGACGCATGGCAGATGAAGTATGGCAGATGAACATGTGAGGCTGACATTCTGCCCTCCCAGAAAAAAGGCAAGTAAGGCTATAAAACAGACACAATAAAGTTATTTAGGTCTATCAGGATATTGATGGGGAAAGGCACAAGTGAGAGCAGGGGCACACACATTTTTGCTGGAAACCCATTCAGCATCAGATTTGGGGAAGTGTTTCCATTGGACCAGGTATTGGAGACATCCACAACATCTTTGAGAGTCAAGTATAGAGTGAATCTCAAAATGTTGATCACCATCAACGATGAGAGGTGGAGGGGGGGGTGGAGGTGAGGGATGCCATGTAGAGGAAGGAGTATAAGGTTTAAGCAGGCTGCAGTGAAACACAGGGTGAATGCATTGTAAATTCTTTGGTAGTTGAACAGTAACAGGATTGACGACTTTGATGATTGAAAAGGGTCCAATGAATTTAGGGGCCAATTTCTTTGATGGTTGGGTAGATTTGAGGTGTTTAGTGGAAAGGTAAACTTGCTGTCCAACAGCAAATTTCCATTTGGGGGAGCGTTTGTGGTCAGCAAAGTGTTTATAGGCAGCTTGAGCCTCCAGTAATGTCTGTAAAATAACTGGCCAATTTTTTCGAATATTTGTAATCCAAGCATCAGTTGAGAGAGGAGGATCAGGAGGTTGTGGCAGTTCAGGAAATGGCAGGAAATCATGGCCATAAACAATGTGGAAAGGCAAAAGGCCAGTGCTGTGATGAACAGAGTTATTGTAAGCAAGTTCAGCAAATGGGAGAAGATCAACCCAGTCATCTTGTTGATAAGAGAGATACCAGTGGAGATATTGCTCAAGGGTGGAGTTAAGTCGTTCAGAAGATCCATCTGTCTGGGGATGGAAGGAGGAGCTTAATAATTGCTCCACCCCAATGAGTTTGAGAAAAGCCTGCCAAAATTGTGAGGTAAATTGTGAACTTCGGTCCAAGATAACCCGAAGGAGGGAACCGTGGTAGCGGTAAATATGTTGTATTAAATGTAAAGTCTTTACGAATCCAAAGTGACCAGCTGATTTAGCATTGTGAGAACATTGTAAAACTGAAGAGCGCAAAGGTTGAGGAATATAAATTTGCGAACCTCAATACCAAATGCCATTGTGTTCAGTCAGTGAGGCTTTGTTTTTCTTAAGCCAGGGATCATGTTGCTGAGAGACTAGAAGATCAGGTTGCATATCGGGAGGCAGAGTTATTGGCGGAGTTGAAGTTGCGTGTCTAGTGGCAGCAACACAAGCATCCATAGGGCGGAGTGATGAAATGCGTGGCCCAACCTTGGAGGAGGCAGGATCAGACAAATAGGAATGGTTGTTTTCTGAACCATCCTAAACCAATGGCAGGGAAGGGGGGATGACAGAATATCAGTGAATTTATGGGAAATGTAAACGCAAGGTTGCTACAGCCCCAGAGTGCCTTTTTGGAGGAGTATACAGCCAATAGGGGGCGTGGTGGCTCAGTGGGTAAGATGCCAGTCTTGTTGATCGGAAGATTGCAAGTTCGGAGGTTCGAATCCCTAGCCCTGCGTGCGGAGTGAGCTCCTGCACTAGCTCCAGCTCTTGCCAACCTAGCAATTCGAAAGCATGCAAATGCAAGTAGATGAATAGGTACCACTTTGGTGGGTAGGTAACAGCGTTCCACGTGTGTCATGCAGCCACATGACCGTGGAAGCGTCTTCGGACAACGCTGGCTCTTTGGCTAACAAACAGAGATGAGTACCGGCCCCTAGAGTCGGACACGACTGCACAAATGTGCGGGGGGTACCTTTACCTTTACTATACAGCCAATAGCCACATCAGAGGCGTCACATTGGACCAGGAACGGTTGAGATGGATCAGGGTGTTTTAAAATCGGTTCGGCCGTGAACAATGTCTTTAACTGATCAAATGCCTCCTGGCACTCAGGGAGCACCAGGTTGTTTAGCTTTCTTTGGGTTGCCTTTACTTTCGGTCTTTAACAAATCAGTAAGAGGAATAGCAATCTGGGCGAAATTACAAATGAAATTGCGATAGAAATTAAAGAACCCTAAGAATGACTGGAGTTGGCGGCGGGTTCGAGGAGGTTCCCAACTGAGGACATCACGGACCTTGGCTGGGTCCATCTGAATGCCCTTGTGAGAGATACAGTAGCCTTAGTCTATTTGTTGTTTATGAAATTCACACTTTGATAATTTGGCATACAGTTGATTGTCTATGAGTCTTTGTAATACCTCATTGACAAGAGCAATGTGCTGGTCAAGAGTTTCTGTGTAAATTAAAATGTCACCCAGGTAGACGATTATACCCTTATACACTGCTCAAAAAAATAAAGGGAACACTGAAACAACACAATGTAAGTCCAAGTCAATCACACGTCTGTGAAATCAAACTGTCCACTTAGGTAGCAACACTGATTGACAATCAATTTCACATGCTGTTGTGCACATGGAATAGACAATAGGCGGAAAGCATAGGCAGTTAGCAACACATCCCCAATAAAGGAGTGGATCTGCAGGTGGTGACCACAGACCACTTCTCAGTTCCTATGCTTTCTGGCTGATGGTTTGGTCACTTTTGAATGCTGGTGGTGCTTCCACTCTAGTGGTACCATGTGACGGAGTCTACAACCCACACAAGTGGCTCAGGTAGTGCAGCTCATCCAGGATGGCACATCAATGCGAGCTGTGGCAAGAAGGTTTGCTGTGTCTGTCAGCGTAGTGTCCAGAGCATGGAGGCGCTACCAGGAGGGCAACAACCCAGCAGCAGGACCGCTACCTCCGCCTTTGTGCAAGGAGGGACAGGAGGAGCACTGCCAGAGCCCTGCAAAATGACCTCCAGTGGGCCACAAATGTGCGTGTGGCTGCTCAAACGGTCAGAAACAGACTCCATGAGGGTGGTATGAGGGCCCGATGTCCACAGGTGGGGGTTGTGCTTACAGCCCAACACCGTGCAGGACGTTTGGCATTTGCCAGAGAACACCAAGATTGGCAACTTCGCCACTGGCGCCCTGTGCTCTTCACAGATGAAAGCAGCTTCACACTGAGCACATGTGACAGACGTGACAGGGTCTGGAGACGCCGTGGAGAACGTTCTGCTGCCTGCAACATCCTCCAGCATGACCGGTTTGGCAGTGGGTCAGTAATGGTGTGGGGTGGCATTTCTTTAGGGGGCCGCACAGCCCTCCATGTGCTCTCCAGAGGTAGCCTGACTGCCATTAGGTACCGAGATGAGATCCTCAGACCCCTTGTGAGACCATATGCTGGTGCGGTTGGCCCTGGGTTCCTCCTAATGCAAGACAATGCTAGACCTCATGTGGCTGGAGTGTGCCAGCAGTTCCTGCAAGACGAAGGCATTGATGCTATGGACTGGCCCGCCCGTTCCCCAGACCTGAATCCAATTGAGCAGATCTGGGACGACATGCTCCATCCACCAACGCCACGTTTGCGGGATGCTTTAGTCCAGGTGTGGGAGGAGATCCCTCAGGAGACCATCCGCCACCTCATCAGGAGCATGCCCAGGCGTTGTAGGGAGGTCATACAGGCACGTGGAGGCCACACACACTACTGAGCCTCATTTTGACTTGTTTTAAGGACATTACATCAACGTTGGATCAGCCTGTAGTGTTCTTTTCCACTTTAATTTTTGAGTGTAACTCCACATCCAGACCTCCAGGGGTTGCTTACATTTGATTTCCATTGCTTTTTGTGTGATGTTGTTGTCGGCACATTCAACTATGTAATGAACAAAGTAATTAATACGAATATTTCATTCATTCAGATCTAGGATGTCTTATTTCAGTGTTCCCTTTATTTTTTTGAGCAGTGTATAATAAGTCATGGAAAATGTTATTGATTAATGCCATGAAGCAACCAGGAGCTCCTTTTAGACTGAATGGGAGCACTAGATATTCAAATGCTCCTAAATGGGAATTAAAGGCAGTCTTCCATTCATCTCCTTCCCGTATGCGAATACAGAAATATGCTTCTCTTAAATCGAGTTTGGTAAAAAATTTCCCTGAAGACAAGTGAGTTAACATGTCTTGAATTAATGGGAGAGGATACTTGTTGGCAGTTGTAATAGCATTTGGACCCCTATAGCCTGTGCACAAACGTAGTGAGCCACCCTTTTTCGGGCGGAACAGGACGGGGGCCCCCAAGGGAGTGAGAGCTAGCCGGTCGAATGAACCCTCGTTGGAGGTTTTTGTCAATGAACTCTCTAAGCACTTCCTTTTCCTGCGCAGACATTGGATACAATTTTGGCTTAGGAAGTGGAGCTGCAGGATCAAGTTAAATAGCACAGTCAGTCTTGCGATGGGCAGGGAGTTGATCTGGCTCTACTTCATCAAATGCTTGTGTACGTTTAGGATAGTATTGAGATAATACTTCATCTGTGCACTCGTTGGGAGGTGGCTCTGGTTAGGTTTTGCGGCACAGGAGTGAAATTGGCAGTTACTGTAAATCAGTTAGAGGGAGAACAGGTTCAAGGTCTGGAGGGGGCTTTTGTTCCGGACAGCCGCTGTAAATGCCATCAGTGAAATGGAAACTGCCAGTGAGCCAATCAACTGCTGGCTGTCTTGCTTTTAGCCACGCTAGTCCCAAAATCATGGAATATTGGGCTACTAACAATTTTAAAGTCTCTTTATGTGTTCCAATAATCATGTCTACTGTCTCAGTATAAAACCGGACAGGATCTAGTTCAGAGCCATTGAGTTGTGTGAAAGTGACTGGAGTTTTCAAGCGCCCAACCTGAAGTCTCAAGCCTTTTACTACGGCAGGGTGGATAAGGCAGCATGTGCAGCCGCTATCTATTAAAGCTACCGAGTCTGCACTTCTGCCAGTTTGTAAAGAAGTTATTTTTGTACCCACCAATAAACTGGGGCATGGGCCAATCACCATCGATTCCAGACACCCATTTTGTGGAGCTGTTGTTGCTTGCCCTCGGGCGCCATCATTTAGGACAGGCAGTTCCAGTTTTCTGATAACTGGAAATTTTCATCTGCAGAGTCATCTGCTGGAGTTATTGAACCCCCTGGGGCAAGATGAAGATTGTAGTCAGAGGATACCAGCTCTGTGCCGATAGATGCACCACTGGTAGCCTTCTTAGGAGTCAGCCTGGGTTTGGTAGCGGGAAACTTGCTTCTGGGTTCTGGAGCTTGTTGAGATCGAGGGCAAGCTGAAGCATGATGTCCTTCTCTGCCACAGCGGAAGCAAGCGGTGTCTCTTGGCTTCTGCTCGCAGGGTGGTCTCCATCTCGAGTGTTGGTCTCTGCGTGGTCCTCTGCGTTCCATGGGTGCAGCACTTGTGAGACCACGGCGATCTGCTAGTTGATAGCAGCTTTGCCATTTAACCTGTTTGTTGGCTTCTTCAATTTCTCCAGCCAGACAAACCCATCCACGTAAAGTAGGTGGTTTGTCTCTGGCCAAACACCATCGTAGGATTTCTGAGTTTAAACCCATGGTAAAATGTTCCATTTTCAGCTCTTCTGTCCAATTTGTCATCCGGCCAGCCAAATTCTGGAATTCAGCAGCATACTAAAAGAAAATGTTACTTTTAACTCTTGTAAACCAAACACCCTAGCACCTATGTAGGGTGCTTGTCCAGGTGGCGGGAGAGTGGGTTGATGTTGCGGTGCTGCTGCTGGTGGTAGAAATGCTCAGGGGGCCGGACTCGGTCTTTGCAAGTGCGGTCTGTCTGTCATGCGTTGCGGTGAAGCAGGTCTGGGCTGTTGCGTAGCCGCAGCAATTGGTTGCATTTGTACAAATTGCTGCTTCATCTCGGCCATGATGGTGTGCAATTCTTTAACTTGTTCTCGAAGTTCAACCACATTAGGGTCTGGAAGTTGTTTTCTATGAGGCCGAGACCGCCGCTGGATAGTAACCATAGGTGGTATCTCTGGTTGCTGGATTCGCCCTACAGCCATAGACCAGCTATCTCATTGTTTCTTGACGGCAGGCTTCTCTCTCCAAGCTTCCTCCCTGATCTGGTTTTTGGGTTGTGCACCAGTCTGATGCCAGTCAGGCTTGGCTAGATATCCAGCTGCCTGATCTGTCATCTCACCCAATTCTCATGGTGATAGTCCAGATTCCCTGCTCAGTAAAGATGGCTTTTCCGGTTCAACTAACCGGGTTATATGGGCTCCTTCTATCGGGGATGGCAGTCTTCCCAATCTCCAAGGCGGGAACATAGAAAGTACTTAAACCCTCAGGAGGACACCTCCAGTCTACCTTCATGTGTAAGTGACTGGGCAAGTCTTACTCCCTCCTGCTAAAGAGATTGGGCCTCAGCAGAGTATTGTTCTGTTGGCCATTCATCTCTGGTGATGTATTGTTGTTCACTAGACTTCTCTGTAAGTGCAGTAGGATGTTGTGTCTTGGAAAGAACAGTATCCTCAGGGCAGGTAGCCATGGTGAAACAGGAGGATTCAAGGCTTACTGTGATAACTCTCGGTGTCAGAATTCCCAATCAAGAAATCCCTCAGGCAATTACTCTAAAGGATTCATTTATTCAGGATTAGTACACTTCAGGCTACGAGAAACCTTGAATAAAGGTTTTTGCGCCCAAGCTGCATTATCAAAACGTCCCTCTGACATCACCCAGAGTCAAGACATAACAATTCAGTTCCCACTCCAAGCATCTCTCCGCCCGATAGAATGTCAGTTGAAAGAGCAGGTGCTTATCACAGTTTTCTCCAAGCAATGCAAAAATGCCAAGAGGGAGGCTTCCTGAAGCAATTAAGTACAGTCCAGCAGACCAGCAAACTACACATGTACACGTGTACAACAGTCAGAAGCATGGCAGATGAGGCTGACACCAGTTTAGCCTTTTTCCAGTGTTTCAGAAGAATCACACCAACCTATCATCTTGATCCAGAACTGTTTTTCTACTTGTTGTTGTGAACTCTAGTTGTGCCACTGCGTAGCTGCCTACCTCCAAGTGCAACCTGTTGCGAATCTCCAATTGATCCAAGCAATCTTCAGTTGAGTTTATGGACTTAACTTTGTAAATAGTTTTTTATAGTAATAAAAACTCTTTTCTTAAAGTTCTGGTGGTCTCCTACTCTGAACAGAACAGAGAGGGCACAATGGGCGCCCAAGACAAAATGGATTGTGAGAAAACGGGTTTGGGGTGCGGTCCTGGACAGGAGCAGGTTTTTCAACGGAAGACAGAAACCTGTTCCAGGGAGTCTGAAAAATTTCTGGGAGAGCCAGGGCAGTCTGCTGGCCCAGGGAGAAGGGGCGGGCCAAGGGGGACGGGATGAGTAAGAAAAGAAAGAGGGGAAGACTCGGAGGGCCTGGTGGGGTCGAGGACCACCATGGTCCACCATGCACAGGGGCCATTCTTCTCTCCAGGCCACAGGCGCATATGTGTGCTTTGGGAAAGCGCCCCGTCCAGGGGATTGAGGCAGAGGTGCAGTCATCCCGCTTTGGGAGTGTTCCCACCACCGACTCATGTGCACTGGAAGCATAGGGGTAGGACGAGCTATTGAAAGGAAGAACAGTCCTGCAAAGGAAGTAACTATGCATGCTCTGGGTTGGAATTCATTCTAGAAATTGTTCCTGTTATATTAGGAATTAGAAAAGCAGAAGGCAGCCAGAAGAAACGGTGTTTTAATCGGTCTCCGAACACCAGTCCAAGATGCCAGCCCCCCTCAAGCAGCCCCCCTCCTCGCGTTTCCTCTTTGGCAGTGGCCATGCTTGACGGACAGCTGTGGGCAGAAGCAGGGAAAGGTCCTGTTAGAAGAAATTAAGACCTCCCCCTGCCCTCCTTGTTGTCTCCCCCCAGAACAATATTGCCTCCTCCTTGAGCAAGGTAAAAGGTTGAAAGTTGCAAAATAGAATGGGTTCCATACAAAAGGGGATGCCAGAGATTAAAATGTAAAAGGAAGCCCAACTGTTTAGACAAAGGATTCCCTTCCGATTTAATCAGAGACCTTGTAAAACAAAAGGTCGCTCTTTCACACAACTTCAGCCCATTCAGGTGAACAGCCAAACAGATCTCCATAATCCAGTCACAAAAGATTCCTTCCAAGGTGAACATTCCAGGCTAGTAGACAAAGCCACAAACAGCAGGGAACCCAGACGGTCAGAGCAGGAAACACAAACAACAGGGGGGCTGACCACACAGCGCCTCCTCTCTGAAATCTGGCAAACTACACTTCTCTCAAGTTCCTAGAGGGCGGGAACACCTTTGCATAGCAACAGCTAAGTCTTCCCATATAAGGGTGGGGAAATACATGTGTGGCCACCTTCCAACCAGCATACTCTGTACAGGCTCTTGGGAAATAAAGTGTCCAACTCTGTTCCAGCAATTGCCTGTGCTGCTTCATTCCCGGCTCGGGACGAACCCTTGGCAAGATTCTTCCTTCCAAGAGTCCCAAGCCCAGCACCCACTGGGCAGTGTGCCGAGGCGCTCCGTAGCCACCCAGTCCAGCCGCAGCAGCTGGTTTGCACCGGCCCCGAGTTGGCCTGGTCCTGGCCTCACTCGGAAGGGCGGCTGGGAGGCACAGTCCCCCTCTGCCCCAGTGCTCCCAGCTCCTTTGTGCATTCAGTGCCCAGCGCCTCTGGGCAGAGACCACCTCCTGCTGTAAATGGGCTTAACCAATGTCACCTGCTCAAGAGCTCGTGGCCCACCCAGGAAAAGCCTGAATAGAAGAGGGAGGGAGAGTGCGTGTGCGTGTCCAGGGGTGGGGGGGCTGCATTTGTCTTCACAGAGCAGTTGGTTTGTCTATCTCCTGACGGCAAGGCATGTGACGCTCGCTGCCCATTAACTGCCAAAGGCCCTGGGATCTCTGAGTACGAAATTGGCTGGGTGCTGTAACAGAATCCATCAGCTCAGTAGTCAGGAAATCAATAGCAGACTATAATTATGCCCTTAAACATGCCGGAGAAACAAAAGGCATAGGAAGGGAAGGGGGCATCTCAGCCAGACAAAGGCAGCTCTGTGTATTCCAGCAACTGGTGGGGCTCCTGAAGATGCAACCACCTTGTCTGCACAGAGCAATATAAGAATGAAATGTTCGTGTGAGTTGTGTGAAGGCGGGGTAGGCTCTGAACGAAGAGGAGAACCAACGTCTCCTCTGCTTCCCCTTCAAACGAGCACACTCTTCTCAAAAGCGCAGCCGCTCTCCGTGTCATTGGAAAGTCAGCGAGCGTGGCAGGCGTCAGCCTGGGCAAAGCCTGCCAGGTCCTCCTCAAAGCTGCGTTGCAAGGCAGCCGAGGGAAACCCTCGTCTTGATCTGCTTTGCATGAGCTGCCCTCTCCTGCCCTTTGGCCGGCTGGCAGGAGGAGGGGAGTGGGGCGGCCCAGCGCTCCCCCCAGGTCCTGGCCATTGCTGCAGAGCAGGCGAGCAGGGCCAGAGCTTGGCCTGAAGGCTGAAGGCCCCTCCACCCAAAGTCTTCCAGGCTGAGCAGTCTTGATCTGGGCAACCCTGAAGCTGCCCAGCCCAGAGAGCCTTCGGCCAGCCAGGGGGAAGATACAGGACAGCACAGTTGGCATGTAAATGAAGAAGCAAATGAACTTTTATTAAGTAACTTCCTGTGGTTATAGGCAGATTCCCCAGATTCTACAGTAGGTTGATAGTGTGCCAGTACTTGCCTTTCACAGCACTAACCACATTCCTAACCTGCCACGAGGGTTCCCTGGCCCCGTCCTCGTGGGTCCCTTCCCAGATCCTTCTTTCCTCGGTTCCCGCATCCCTCTGGAGTTTAAGCTGGGAGGACTCCCCTCCCTTTGCCATGCTTTGATCCTCAGTTCCACCACCCAATCATCACAATGCTCAAGGAATTTAGAATAAACGTGATAACATGAAGAACGGTAAGAAATGCCACAAATCTTTACTAATGACCCATTCCAAGATCCTTCTACCGGCTAAACCAGGTAACCTCTATTTCAGTCCACCTGAATTTGTTTTGCAAGTGCAAATGTTTTGCATTTGCCTGTGTTAAATTGGTTCATGAGAAACCCTATTAATTATTGAATACCCATCAAAGTACTGAAAAATATGCTACTTGGTAATCTGTTGGCAGACCCTGCCCAATTCCCTTCGGAGGGGAGACAGATGCAAAGTGGGGTTCAGACGTTCTGCCTTCCACCATCACCCATTACTTGGTTCACCATTTTCTCCTTGCAATCAACCTCCACCCTCGATGGAATTCTGTTTATTTCTAACATACCCAAAGAACTTTTTTTGTAGTTGCCATTTTTTTCAAAATCCTCAGCTCATTCTGTTTGGGCTAGAGTCCGAGCACCCACAGTTTCTGGAGACTTTAGGAGACAGTTTACATTCTGGTTTGGTTTTGTCCCCCCTCCTTCCATTTCATGTACATGCTCCTTTCTCTCTTCACTTTTCCAAGACCCCTACATGTGTGCGCACCGGCCTCTTTAGATGTTTCTCATTCTTCTTTTGTGATAACCCTCAGTGTCAGAATTCCCAATCAAGAAATCCCTCAGGCAATTACTCTAAAGGTAAAAGGTAAAGGTTCCCCCTGCACATTTGTGCAGTCGTGTCTGACTCTAGGGGCCGGTGCTCATCTCCGTTTGTTAGCTGAAGAGCCAGTGTTGTCCGAAGACGCTTCCACGGTCATGTGGCCGCATGACGTGCGCGGAACGCTGTTACCTACCCACCAAAGTGGTACCTATTCATCTACTTGCTTTTGCATGCTTTCAAATTGCTAGGTTGGCAAGAGCTGGGGCTAGTGCGGGAGCTCACTCTGCACGCAGGGCTAGGGATTCGAACCTCCGAACTTGCGATCTTCCGATCGACAAGCCTGGCGTCTTACCCGCTGAGCCACCACACCCCCTATTACTCTAAAGGAATCATTTATTCAGGATTGGCCACTTTTCACTTCCGGGCGTTGATCGGAGTGCAGCGAAGAACCAAGGCTCTTAGCCTTGATTCCACAGTTAGCTGTCTGTGGCGATTTGGAAGAAGAAAAATCGCCGAAAAATCACCCGCGAAGAGAGGGTGATCAGAAGATAAACCACAAGGGTCGCTGAAGTAGCTGCTCTCCCCCGACCCCCGTATTTCCACCGCGGGGGATGGGAGATTGAAGCGGCAAAAGGCGACTGGAAGAGGAACGAAGCTCTACAGCAGCTGTGAATCTGGAAAAGATAAGTAGCTGCCCGATCAGCCTTTTAGACACTTTTTTTTTACTTTTAAACATTAATCTTCCTATTAAGTGCTAAGATTTGTCTCTGGACTTGATTTATATTTGCTGGTGTGTTACTCCCTTCTTGTTAAAGGATGATTAAATGGTGGGAAAAGAAGGTTAATTGACTTTGCTAAAAATGAAAGTGACTTTCATTATTACCTGCAGTTTGGTCTGAGTTTCCTACCTATGGACAATTGTTGGTATTTTTCTTTTCGTTTTGTGGAATTATTATACTAAAGTTTGGACATAAATGGAGTGATTAATACTTTGTTTTTTATGACTTTTATGTTGGGACTGCTGCCTGAAAGAAGAAAACCTTATTACTTTTTTAATATATATAATAAGTTTCTCTTTTTTCTTTGAACTTTGAATTCTGTTTGGACTTGCTTTTTTGGAAGAAGCTAAGTTGTTTAACGTTCAACTTGGATTATTATTTGGAATGTAGAGGGGTTTTTTTATATGTTTCTGGTAACATCTTCCCTTTGTGACTTGTGGTTGGACTGAAGAATTACAAGTGGGAAGGTGAAACCTGGGAATATTTACTATTCTTATCTTTGATTTTGACTTCAGGAGAACAAAAAGTCCCTACTGGCTTTTTATTTTGGGTATTTGAAATACCGTGGATTTATATATTTACTTGGATTTTGACTAGGCTGACCATATTTCCTTCAGACGAAAACGGGACTTTGGGGATGGCAAAACGGGACAGGGTCTTATGCCACCATGCTGGCCTCCAAACCCCGCCCCCCAGTCCACGCAATTGGCTCCCGCCTGCAAACCCCTCCCCCGCCCCACATGATTGGCTCCCGCCTGCAAACCCCGCCCCCATCAGCACGATTGGCTCGGATTTTAATATTTTTTTTCGATTTTTAAAGGTTTTGTTTTCCTTCTAGCAGTAAATGGTGCAGCAGAGCTGATGTGTTTGGGGAAGGCCGGAGCACACACACTGTGCACACAGCACTGTCATCAGCCGGGGGACAAGGGGTGGGGATGGAGGGGATGGAGGCCCACCACTGCCCCATCCCCCTCGGGCTTGGCCGAGGGAGGAAGGAGAGGCTTGGCCGAGGGAGGAAGGAGAGTCGCTGCTGCTGCTGCCACCACCACCGCACAGTAGAAACAGGAGCTGGCCAAGCTAGGGGACTTCAGCCACACCACTCCGCCCCTTGCTGCCTGCCAGGCTGCGGGAGCTCCCGCAGCCCGGCGGGCGGCAAGGGGCAGCATGGTGCAGCTGAAGCCCCCCAGTGCGGCCGGCTCCTGCCGAGGACGCAAGCCCACCACTGCCCCAGCCTCCTCAGACTTGGCCGAGGGAGGGAGGAGAGTTGCTACTGCTGCCGCCGCCGCATAGGAGAAGCAGGAGCTGCGCAAGCTGTTGGGCTTCAGCCACACCACTCTGTCCCTTGCCGCCCGCCAGGAGCTCCCGCAGCCCGGCGGGTGGCAAGGGGTGGTGTGGTGCGGCTGAATCCCCCCAGTGCGGCCGGCTCCTGCAGAGGACGGAGGCTCACTGCCGCCCCGACGTGGATGTGTACGTGGATGTGGTTGACCAGATTGCATTTGGCCTTGAAGGGCGATTACTCTGAGCACGCGCGCACGTACACAGGGAGGAAAGCGATGTGCGCGCACGCGTGGGCAAGCGAGAGTGGCCGCTTCTTCCTTACACTCCGCACGCCTTCCGAAAACAAACACGCTGTCCTCCGCCACACTCCTCCCCCTCCCCTCTCCAAGGCTCCCCCTGGCCCTGCTTGGGGGCTTCCGAGGATCACTGCCTTTCTTCTCCTTCGCCTCCCCCTACCATTCGCTTTCGCCAAACTTGCCGCTGCCGCCACCACCACTTCCTCAGCGAGGAAGGAAACGGGCGCCTCTTTCTCGCCACAACCACCCAACCGCTCACTTTAAGTTGGGAAGGAGGGGAGGGGGCGGAGGGAGGGCGGGCGATGAGGGGGATTGGCAAAAGCAAAGGAAAAAGAAGGCAGTCCAGAACAATAACGCAGGCGGTGGGAAGTGCCCAATGTGCGTCCCTCAGTCCGGGTGCGGGTCCCACTCAGGCATGGCTAGTGCCCGCCATGGAGATGCTCCAACCGCGAGGGGGAGCGGGGAGACCTGGTCCTTTCCCCTCCCCCTCCTCCTTTTGGCGCGCATGGGGGGGGGCGTCTTCCCTGGTCTTCCCTTCGCCTCTCCCCCTCGTCTGCTCACGGGTAGGATCAGGTAAGGAGGCAGGAACCGGGTGGACTGTGGTGCTGTGTCTGCTGCTGGGATCGCACGTGGAAACTGGGCTTTCAGTTGCCGCGCTGATAGGGCCTCTTCTGGGCTGCCTCCAATGGCAAGTCCGGCTCCAGTCCTCCTTCCTGTCTTCCTGTCCTCCTTCCCGCCGGGTTTAAAAAAGGGACAAAATTGAGATTTTGATCAAAACGACGGGACGGTTGAAAAATGCTTAAATAACGGGACTGTCCCGTTCAAAACGGGACGTATGGTCAGCCTAATTTTGACTTTATATGGATAATTAACATTTTGCCTTTTAAGTTTTTTTTTTGGTGATTACTACTGGGAAAGAATTTACCCCTCCTTTCTTTTATAAGCTTCTTTTAAATTTTTATACTTTGTTTGGACTCTTTTTATATAGAAATTTGATTGTTCAATATGTACTTTGGGTGAAGAAGTTATTTAGATTATTGCAACTTTTCTTTACATATTTTATATAATTTTTTTCTTTTCTTTTTGCTTCTTTTTCTCTTCAGTTACTTTTGGCTGGATTGAAGAGATATAAGTGGGCGTGAGAAACCTTGCTACTGCCTATCGTTTTTATTATTATTTTGACTATAGTAGGGGGGAAAAAAGTTTCCATCTGCCTTTTTATTTTTTGTTCCTGATTTCACATGTACTTACATATCTTATTTACTATATATACTAATATATTTACATATATTATTTACATATCTAATGGATTACAAATGAATTATGATGTCAATTATTTTTAAAGGACTGTTTTTGACTTTTGTATGGATTACAATCCTGGTGTTATGACAACTATTTTTTAAAGGATTGTTTTTATTTTTGGTATTTTTCTTACTCTCTCCTTTTTGTAAATAATTATTGCAACAATTATTATCTCTTTTTTCCTTTTTTTATTTCCCCCCCTCTCTTCTCCCCCCTTTTTTTCTTTTTACAGGAATATTATCTACATTATGACAAATATGGCATTGAGGATGAAGAGAGACAAAGAGAAAAAAAAAGGAACTGGAAGTGCATCTATGGAAACTCCACCTGCAGAAGAAGAAAGAATTATGGATGCAATCCTGGATGCAATTACTGCATTAAATAAAAAAATGGATGACTTGGGCCAACTAATCAACAAGTGGATAGAAAATTTATTTACTTTAGAAAAAAAGATGGACAAAAAGATGGATTTATTGGGACAACAAATAGTTAAGAAGAAGGAAGAGACGAAAGAAGATCCAACCCAGGAAATAGAACAAGAATTTGAAAAAGATGAGCAAATAGTTAAGGAAGTGGTTAATACCTTATCAGGGGAATTTAAAGAGATGCAAGGTCAGATGCAGAAATTAGAGGTCAACTCAGAAAGTTTTATTAAAGAAGTTGAATACAACTCAGATATTATTGTCCTTGTAGAAATGATAGAAAAGGTACATATCAGGAGATTGAGTGCATCCCTAGAACAACTAAATGAAAAAGCAAGAGAAAGGACTATCTCTGAATTAGTTAAATTTCTAGAAATAAGAGAACAAGATGTGGATTTGGAAATACAGTAGATAAAACTTTTAGAGTTAATCCATGGCATGCTAGAGAAAAAAAAGTGTTTAAAGGATACAAGACAGATATGAGGGATGCACCAGGAGAACGTAAGAAGCATTTCATAGATAGAAGTATGAAATAGAGGTAAATGACCTATAAGGACTTCTTAAAAATTGGGAAAATTGGATTTTATCAAGGATATAAGATTGCATGTAAACTACCGATGGACTATTTGCGACTTACGGGGGGGGGGGGGGGTAAAGCCTATATGGGGTTATGAAGACTAAAATATATACTATTATTTTCTTAATGAGTGGAAATTATTAATAGACTATTTGCAAAATGCAGGAGGGGCAAAGCTTGTATGAGGATTGGAAGATCAAAATATATATAAATGGATATATTAGACAAGAAATGTTTTTTAATATTATATATAGACCTAGCAAGTAAGATAAATTCTTTATATAACCATGACCAGAGATAAGTCGGAAGTTGACTATTTTCTATGTTTCATCTTTTTCTTTTTTTCTTTACTTTACTACACTTTTTTTCTTCTCTCTTTGATTTGTATTTCTATTTCTTTTTCTGTTTCTAACTTTTAACTGTGTATAATCAAAATTCATTAAAATTTATATTAAAAAAAAAGGATTGGTACACTTCAGGCCAAGAGAAGCCTTGAATAACGGTTTTCGCGCCAAGCAGTATTACTAAAAGAAACGGCTCTCTGACATCAACTAGAGGCCAGCCATAACAATCCAGTTCCCACTCTAAAAATCCCCCCTCCCAACAGAATGTCCACCGGACGAGCAGGTGCTTATCAGTTCTTGCCTCTTGAAGCAAAATAGTACAGACCAGCAACCTACACGTGTAAAACAGTCAGAAGCATGGCAGAAGAACATGTGAGGCTGACATTCCACCCTCCTAGAAAAAAGGCAAGGCAAGCTGTTAAAGAGATACAATAAAGTTAGTGAGGTTTATCAGGATATTGGTCGCGAAAGGCACGAATGAGAGCAGGAGCACAAACATTTTTGCTGGAAACCCATTCAGCATCAGATTTAGGGAAGTGCTTCCATTGGATCAGGTATTGGAGTCCCCCACGATATTTACGAGACTCAAGTATCAAGTGTACTTCAAAATGTTGATCACCATCAACAATGAGAGGTGGAGGGGGGTGGAGGTGAGGGATGCCAGGTAGAGGAAGACATATAAGGTTTAAGCAGGCTGCAATGAGACACAGGGTGAATGCGTTGTAAATTCTTTGGCAGTTGAAGTTTAACAGTAACAGGGTTAATAACATTGATGATTGGAAAGGGTCCAATAAATGTAGGAGCCAATTTCTTTGATGGTTGGGTAGATTTGAGGTGCTTAGTGGAAAGGTAAACTTGCGGTCTAACAGCAAACTTCCATTTGGGGGAGCGTTTGCAGTCAGCAAAGTGTTTATACGTAGCCTGAGCCTCTTGCAACGTCTGTAAAATTACTGGCCAATTCTTTTGAATATTTATAATCCAAGCATCAGTTGAGAGAGGAGGATCAGGAGGCTGTGGTAGTTGAGGAAATGGCAAAAAATCACGGCCATAAACGATGTGGAAAGGTGAAAAGCCAGTGCTGTGGTGCACAGAGTTATTGTAAGCAAGTTCAGCAAATGGGAGAAGATCAACCCAGTCATCTTGTTGATAGATAAGAGAGATACCAGTGGAGATATTGCTCAAGGGTGGAGTTAAGTCGTTCAGAAGATCCATCTGTCTGGGGATGGAAGGAGGAGCTTAATAATTGCTCCACCCCAATGAGTTTCAGAAAAGCCCACCAAAATTGTGATGTAAATTGCGAACCTTAGTCCGAGATGACCCGAAGGGGCATCTGTGGTAGCGGTAGATATGTTGTATGAAGAGGCGGGTGAGCTGTGGAGCTGTTGGTAAAGAGGCACATGGAATAAAATGACTTTGTTTAGAAAACAAGTCAGTGACAACCCAAATGACAGTTTTATTTTTGCTGGAAGGTAAATCGACAATAAAGTCCATGGCGATTTGTTCCCAAGGCTTGGTGGGAGTGGCAACTATTGATTGACAATCAATCAATCTTTATTCAGTCATAGACCAGCAAATAAAACAAAACCACAATTAATTAGGATAAAAAGAAAAAACACACAAAATTCTAAAATATCTAAGAAAAATTAGAGGAGATGCTATGACATATTGTGCAAACTATAGAACAGTACTTGGCTGTGGTCAACAAAATACAGTCAGATCGATCGGATAGTAGCAACGTAAGACAAAACAAGTTAGAACAAGCAAGATTGTTCGGACTCGTCAACCCATGACAATCACATGACCTGGGCTGAAGGGGCCACAAATTCCCCAAATTTCAATCCCATGGGAGACACGGGTCCCGGATTTTGGACACATTCTGTAAGTTAGCCCATTTGAGGTACCTTGGTTCAAAAACTGTTGCCCTACAATGCACCTTTCGCCCAGTTAAACATTATAGAAATGAGAGTTTTAGTAGTATATAGATTAGTTATATCCGAAACTGTTCAAGAAGTGAGGCTTGTGGGAACCTTGTGTCCATATAGGCTGCATTATGGTGTGAGCTTGATTGAAATCCCTTGACTCCCAGCAGCTCAACTCACGAGTAGACCACAAAAACCTCAGTTCCTGCAGTCTACGCATGAGGAGCAGCTGTCCGGAATGCAAGTGGGCAATCTCACAATCTCTCCTTTTACCGGAGAGACTGGGCCAGCCAGGATTGACCCTCTGGCTGCTGATCGCCGCCGCAATGCTGTCCCTGCTCCTTCAGGGACATCTAGTTTATAATGAATCCTCACCGGAAGCTCTTAGTGAAAATACAGGCGTGGTTTGCCATTGCCTCCTCCTGCACAGCATGAATTGATGCCTTTGCTGTTGTCACTAACGTGATCCTCCGCCTCCAGCATCTTCCTCTGTTGCTGCTGCCCAATGGAGGCGCCTGCTGGCTTTAGCTGGGCAGCTGGGAAGACCTTGGGTGACTCTGCTGGGGATATGCCCCCTTGGCCTGCATCCCCAGCATTCTTCACTTATCCCTCTCAGGGGAACACCCTGACACCCCCACCCCGCCATGATGAGAGAGAACAGCAGGATTTGAGCGGGCGGGGTGGGGAGGGGATTGCCTGGAAGAAGGTCTGGCTTTAATCCAGTGAATCGTGCATTCTGTATAGAAGGAAGGCCACTTTCCTGGGAGTTCCTAAACCCAGACTGCGGCCATTAATCCTCTTGCTCTCCCATTTACAACAGAACAGGTTGCTAATGCTTTGCTCCATCATAAGGGGCAAATAGATTTATTTCAGAACCAGGTGGATACAGAGGTTCACCGTTAGACTCAAGCAATCAGGCGGATGACACAACAAATGGAACAACTCCAGCAAGCTGCTGTACTCAAAACTATGCTCTTCTGATGGAACTCTAGAAAAACCCAAAGCTTTCATCACTCCACCTGAATTACTTGACTGGCAAAATTTCCCACAGATTTCTTGCAGGTGGGGTTTCTACTTGAACTCTTGGCAATTCCACTCCGAGGGAACAATGACGCTATCCTAGGTAATTATGCCAATTCATCCCTGGACTGAGATCTGCCTTTGATGACCCTGCCAGCTCTGAACTCTGCCAGTGGCTCCAAGAAAAACGCAGAGCAGGGTGTCTGCAGCGGACGCCCCAGTCTTCCCTGAGGACCTGGAGTGGAACTGGTGTCACCCGACCAATTTCAAGGGGCCTGTCTAATAAACTAGGAGATAAGCTTATTTAGTAGGTAATTTCCGATTGCAGATAGATCCCCATTGGGGGCTAGAGAAGAGACACGCATTCCATTGTGGTTTGTATTTTGAGCTTCTGAACATTTCGAACTTGATTGCTGAATTTCCCATCCTAAGGGATACAGCAATTTTGCAAGTCAATTCCGTAATCGTATCAGGCGTCCTCGGTCCCCTTCCAAGAGCTCAGAGAGGAAGCCTCTGGCAGTCAAGGAGACCATCTTTGATCCTGCCTCTTATTCTTCATCTATGGGATGATCCAAATCACAGGCAAGAGGGGAGGTTCCTTTCCTTGAATGCCCTCCATGCCCTTTACAATTGGATGTTGATGCTTTTCCTGATCCTGAAGATAACTTGGACTCTCTCCCTCCCGGCAGGGTTCGGATTTGGATGTCTGCCCGACCAAGGGCTTTGGGCTTTGGAGACCCTGCTGCTGACTGACATTTCTTCTCTGGAAGACACTGGTGTCTCTTTCCTTCCTGTGCCTGTGGGAAGGGCCCTGGAGGGGGATATTCCGCGTTAGCTAGGAGGGAGGGAGGGGAAACCTCCAGGCTCCTCCAAGGAGGGGGGGAAGTGGGGAGGAGGATTTGAAGGGGAGGCAGTGATAGCAGAACAGTGGGCAGAGGATCTGATAGGCAGTGTTAGGGCATGGAATAGTGGAGGCCCACATCACAAGCCAGAAGCATTGGACTCAAGTTTTAATTAAATCACCAGAACATTTCCCATAGCTATCTTTTGTATCACCAGTCCCTTTGCACAGAAAAAGGTGGGTGAAAAAGGATAAGGCTTAGGCTGCCTTAATGGTCTATATGAACGTGGCTCGAGTATTGCCTGGAATTCTTTTACTTTCTTTGTAGGAAATGCTGTTAATCAGCAATATTGGCTCCTTGTTCCTAGATTAACTGGCCGGGAGAAAAGCCCACCCCAGCGGTGGTCCTCCGCCCACAGCTGCCCCTCGATGCACAGATGAGGGCTGTGATTAGGAGCATGCTTGTACAAATACCACCTGTGCATGAAGTGTGACCCTTCCTGAGCCTGTAGGCTTTAGTGACAGCTATCCACACCTTGGTCGCCATGGCAATGGACTACTGCAATGGACTTCACGTGGGGTTATCCTGGAAAACTGTCCAGAAACTACAGCTGGTGCAAAAGGTGACAGTTCTGCTGCTGACTGGTGCAAGATCCTGGGATCATAGGAAGCCAGTACAGAAAAGTCTATGCTGGCCACGGCTTGCCTTCTGGCCACAAGTTCAGCTGTGGTCATTAATCCTTCAGGCCCTAAACTCCGGCTAATTCTGATCTGCATGAGGGGCCCTTCTGCAGAAAACTCCCTGCCAGAAGCCTGGCTGTCAGACATGCAGGCAGGGCCTTTCCCTGCGGCTCTTTCCCCAAACCTTTTAATGTCCATTATTTTAATAATTGGTGTTAGCTGCATGTGTTTTATTATGCTTTACACTCCACAGTTTCTTCATCTCTGTAAGCAGGCTCGAGTGTTGGAATAAACTGAACGGCAGGGTATCAACCCAACCGCAAACCCAGGCATTCTCTCCTCTTCTGCTTCTCAGGGCGAGGAGGCGGTGGCCCGGGGCCTCCGGGAATCCACATCTGTCTGCCTTGCATTGGGCTTTTCCCTGGGAAATCCCTCAGGACTAAACATTTGCAGCTGCCTCCAAGCCCACCTTAAATTTTGCACTTTTTTCTTTTGGCTACCCAATAGTTTTGCTTTCAGTTGAAATTAATTTGTTATAACACATGTGTGTATATTTTGATTGCTTTTGATTAAGTTTAACAAGATGGAAAAAATCTGCTGATTTGAACATCGGTAAACAAATCTGTTATTTAGGTCTGGTTGCCTATAATTAATGCATGCTGTCATTTTTGTGCAGTGAATATATCTATTATAGTACAATAAAATGTGTTGTTGTAATTACTACATGCAACCCAAATATGCTCTGAATAAGTTTGCAACCATCTCCAGGCACAAGCTGGATGCCAGCTCCTTCCTTTATTGCCTATAACTGGAAGACATCTGCGAGTTGGCAGAGAGGGAGGATCTTGGATAGCAACGAGAGATTTCAAAAGGGAGGTGGTGTGGAAGGAGGAATGGAGACATCAATGTCCTGAATGTAATCCTAGACCTGAAAAATTGGTGTCAGGATCGCATTGATGCGAATCCTGCCATTACTAATGCACGCTTGGGACATTCAATAAGATGCATGTCAGCCACAGAGAGAGTTCGGCACTTGGGAGGGGGAGCACATTCCAGCAAGAGCCCGAGGCTGTTAGAGGCTGTTTTCCAGATCATCAAGGTCGCACACCTGCAAGACGGAGAAACGAGGGGGTTGCTGTGGAGTGGGAAAATGGATGTTGACCTCATTGTTGGAGAGGGGGCTGGCACGTTGGGGAAGAGGGAATGTTTAAACTGTATGCTTTTGGCAGGAATCCTCATTCGGGTCTTTAGAAATGCTTTGAGTTACATGTATTCTTAATAAATCTTATTCTGCAATTCACATGAACTGCATGGAGAAGTGTGTGTTAAGGATTTGAACTCAGGGTCATCACAGTTGGTGGGGAGACCCCCAAGCAGAGCATGGCTGCAGAGTCAGATTTGACGTGTCCTCTAGCAGAGGTCTTTATTTGTTCTGCTACAGCAGAGCTTTCCAAACTTTGTGTCGCACAGTCTGGTGTGTCACCACACAACCCGGAAGCGCTGATCATCATCAGCACTTCCGGGTTTTCCCGCGGCGACACAGCAACGGCGGCGCGCAAAAACCGAAAGCGGCAGCAGCGCTTCCGGGTTTTTGCACGCTGCCGCAACAGTGGCACTTCCGGGTTTTCCCGCGGCGACACACCAACGGCAGTGTGTGTGTCACCACGGGAAAACTTTGGAAAGCCCTGTGCTACAGAATCAAAAACACATTCTTGCAACAGAAGAAAAAGTGGGGTGGAAGCACACTGAAGGTGTCCATTTAACTGAATGTGGCTGAATACAATGGGGAGAAAATTATCAGTATGCATTTGTGTAAGAATCCATTACTCTAAGTATTTACCAGATTCATACTTCCCCAATCAATGCAGAAGGTGAATGTGCTCATTCTTCCTTAGCTGTACCTCTGAGAAAGGTGTGCTGCAGTTCTCTAAGCAAATAAACAAAAATGATATAACCTGCACACATTCCTGCAGAGATTACAGGTGGCATGTTTTTATCCCCAGAAACACAGTGGCTTACAGCCTATGTTGCTCCTGGGAACCTTGTGGGGTCTAAGATGAACTCCTTCTGCTTGAAGGAAGGAGACTGGGAGATATTCATCAATGCAGACCTCAATGCCTCATCTCTGGTCTCCCGTTTGCTGGGGAAAACAGTGAGGAAACTTGGAAGACTCGGTCTCCTGCGCATGACACACACACACACACACACACACACACGCAGAGTGAGAGATTGCTTAGACAAGCGATCTCTTCCTGAGCAGCTTTTCTCCACAGCACGCAACACTTCCCTAAAAAGTGTTAGCCACAAGTCAACAAGCTCAGCTCTGGGACCTTAATTAGTTGATTAGAACCCTCCACTGCTGCCTGAAACAGGCCAGACCTTAATTAGTTTCACAGTGAAGGCTTTTTTGCCTCCTAAGCGGCTGGCAAGGGTGTGCTAGGCAAACAGCTAGCACCAGCGCATTCCTCTCCATGTGTATTCCCCATGGTGTGCCTGCTTGCTCAATTCCTCTCCAATGAGTGTAAGGCCAACAATTTCCTTCTTGTGGAGTCCTTGGTGCTCTCTGAGCCTTGTTGTTTTGTTGCAGACATTTCATTGCCAGGCTAGGCAACATCTTCAGTGTGAAAAGGGAGTGGGACTTGCTCTCTGTTTATATACCCTGGCTTGTCCTGCTTGTGTTGGTGGAGGTGTTGTTCTCTCCTTAGTAGTTCCTTGTTTGGGCTGTTGTTTGCTACTTGGTTGATTGACTGAGTTAATAGTTCCTTGATTAGGGTCTATTGTGCTGTTTGATTGTTCCTCTGGTGCTAATCCTGGCATTAATCTTTGCATATCTGCATATCTGGGTGATGATTGCTGGCAAGGAGGTGTTACGGCTTTTCTATTGTCTCTTATGAATCGTATGTAAATTTCTTTCTTGCTCATTATCCCAGTGCCAAGGTGAGCGTTCCCAAGGGTGGGGAGTGGGGAAAAAGGGCCATAGGATTTGCCGTGCAAACATGGCTTCCTCGTGAATTGAATTCCGGAGACCGCCCTCACATTTGGGCTCACCTGGCTGTTGGGGACAGATCCCTCTGGTGCTGTAAGAAGAAGAATAAGGAAAGAGAATTAAAAAAAGAAGAGAAGAGAAAAATTATTGATGCAGAAATAAAATATCAGTAAGTGGACAAAGAATTGACCAAAGTTGTACAGTAATGCTCAGTATAATCTTGATGGAAAGTTAACCATAAAGACAACATCCACTGTTATTTTAACAATAAAAAAGGATTCTAAAGATCTCTTTTAATCTCTGAGCTGAGTGCCAAGTCTCCACTGTTTTTTTTAAATTTAAAAATACAAAAAGGAAGGAAGGAAGGAAGGAAGGAAGGAAGGAAGGAAGGAAGGAAGGAAGGAAGGAAGGAAGGAAGGAAGGAAGGAAGGAAACTTTATAGGTCAAGGTTCAGTTTCTAGCTTCCCCCTTGTACTCCAACTGGTATGCAACAGGCTTGGCGATCACATGGTGAGCAAGACAGTTTGGTCTAGTGGTTAAGGTGCTGGGCTAGAAACCAGGAGACTGAGAGTTCTAGTCCCGCCTTCGGCATGAAAGCCGGCTCGGTGGCCTTGGGCCAGTCCCTGTCTCTCAGCCCTAGGAAGGAGCCAATGGCAAACCAGGAGACTGAGAGTTCTAGTCCCGCCTTAGGCATGAAAGCCAGCTGGGTGACCTTCGGCCAGTCACTCTCTCTCAGTCCTAGGAAGGAGCCAATGGCAAACCAGGAGACTGAGAGTTCTAGTCCTGCCTGAGGCATGAAAGCTGGCTGGGTGACCTTGGGCCAGTCACTCTCTCTCAACCCAACTCAGCTCACAGGGTTGTTGTTGTTGTGGGGAAAATAGGAGGAGGAAGGATTAATAGGTATGTTCGCTGCCTTGAGTTATTTATAAAAATAATAAAGGCGGGATAGAAAATAAATAAATAAACAGAGAAGCCATGTCTCCAGGTGCACTTAACGAGGGTTTATGATTCCTGTGCATGTTTCAGTCCACCAAAGTGTGTGTGTGTGTGTGTGTGTGAAGATTCTGCATTTAGAAGAATGCAGTGCAGCTCCCAGAAGACACACAAAAGACACATGAAGGCAGCCTGTGGCCTTAAGGTCTTCGTTCTTCAAACTGTCTCATCAAGAGCAGCATCCAAGAGCTTGTGGCCAGAAAGGCTTGAAAGAAGGACCATCTCATGAAACAGTCACTGTTAGGACCAACCTTGAGAAAGAAGTCGCTGTGAAAGGCAGAAGACATGTACATGAAACAAACAGACAAACCAACAAATAGAGCTAGTTATGTTCTGACACAGGTAACATTCATTTTGTCCCATTGGTGGTTTTCAGGTTGGCGTTTTATTTATTATGGCTGCGTACGCGCTCTACAGTACTGTAGGTACTTCCATGTATGATGGTTACGTTTGATTTGTTTTAGTTCTAAATATTGGTTTTACTGGTTGATTACTCTGTTGCGAATTATTGGATGGTATTCTGTAGCTGTTTTTTTTTTCTTTTAATCTGTTTCATGCCTTGGTAAAGGCACATAATACCTTCTAGTAGTAGCAGTAGTGATAATTACAATTTCTCATTGATTTTAATGATGTTTCTCTTGAATGACTCAGGCTGTATGTGACCCCATAAAAGAATAGTAATAAGAATTTTATGGCACAGTCCTAAAAATAAAATAACTAAGATGGATAATAAACCACTGCAAACAATTTTAAAAGTTGGCAAGCTGAGCCACTCAGTCCTGCTGAAATGAGGGGCATATGAGACCCAATAAGTAAATAAATGGGACATTGTTTTTCACACTTCCTTTGCATCTCTTCTTTTCTAAGAGAGCATTGAAGACTTCTGGAAGTCTTTCATTCTTTTTCTTATGTATATAATTTTATTGAAACTTTTAAACGAGATAAAAACCAACACAAACTAATATAAAGTAAGAAAGAAGAAAAAGAAAGAAATCAAACAAAAAGCAAAAAGTGCAAGAAAAGAAAAGAAAAAAGGTTGAAGAAAAATAGAAAAGGAAGAAAAAAGATATAAAGAAGTGGCTTCCAATATTTTTCACAGCAGTTATAAGTAAAAATACATTTAACCTCTCTCTCTAAAGTTACATCATATTACTCTTCTTTCCATAATCTATCCTGTCTAATAATCAAAACCATAAATCACAAGTTCATTTGTTTTTCATTTTTACACAAAAAGTCCATAAGAGGCTTCCAGTCACCAATAAATGTAGATATTGTCTTTTCTCTAATCAAAGAAGTCAATTTATCCATTTCAGCAAAATCTGTCAACTTTACCAACCATTACTCCATAGTGGGTAGTGTTGAATCTCTCCATCTCTGTGCATATAGTAATCTTGCTGCAGTAATCATATATTGAAATAACCTTCCATGGCTTTTTTCTAACTGTTTATCCATTAATCCTAAAAGGAAAAGTTCCGGCTTCACTTGAGTATTGATCTTTAAAATCCTCTGTATCAAAGTATGTATTTGAATCCATTTTTTTTAGCTTTTTTACATGTCCTCCAAGCATGATAAAATGTCTCTTCATGCTGTTCACATTTCCAACATACATTTGAAGTGTTTTTATACATTCTAGATAATTTCTCTGGCATCATGTACCAACGATACATCGTTTTATAAAAATTATCTTTGAGATCATCACACAGTGTAAATTTCAGCCCTTTTAACCACATATTTTCCCATTGATCGATCTGTATATTATAACCAAAATTCTTAGCCCACCGGAAGTCTTTCATTCTTGATTATGTCAAAATCAGCAAATGAGAGATGACAGGACCCTTGGCAGGAGGCTCAGTTTCTTAAAGGTGCGTATTGATTGGCAATTTGTAAGCAATATCTTCATTCCTATGATTGGACAAGCCAAGGGATGAGTGCCCCCAAACCTCCATGAGTTTCCCAGAGCCTCAAAAGAAAAGAAGCAAACAGACTTGTTGCTTTTTTCAGGGCAGGGAACCTGGTGCCCACAGGATGCGTCGAGGTTGCCTGCGCAGCACAGCGGATGGCAAGGGACTGTGGGCTCCCATCCCAAACAGGAGCCCGGCTCAGGGGCTGGAGAGGGAAATCCCAGGGCTGAGCAAAGGCAAATCATTCTGCCTGAAAAGCCCTCTTGTGACTTGTCTTCAGGTGCAGCCATGGGGCGGGGGCTGTGGCTGCAGGGGCTTCTCCAGGGTCCAAATGGAGAAGACCCTTGGCTCATAGGAAATCGGTTGGTTCTCGGGGATATCAGAAAGTTGAAGTTTGGCGTTGAACCTCTTCCACGAATGCCCCCCCTTCCTTCTCCTGGACCTGGAGACCCTTTGGGGCAGGGGGGGCTGAGCCAGGGCTCCCTCACCCGGAGCAGCCTGGCGTGAGGAGGCTCCCTAAATGGAGAGCAAGGCCAGCATCTGAGAGAGGCTCACAGGGTCTTCACGAGGTCGTGTTCATACCTTGCTGATTCCTACTTCACGCTCCCACGAAAACCTGTCTGGAAGCCTTTAGCGCAGGGAAGGCACAGAATCCGAGAGTGGCGGTGGAAAGAGGGTCCTCAGAAAGTCGTAGAAACATCTGTTCTCTTCGGGTGGAGCCAAAAGAGGGCTTGCAAATTCCAAGGACTGCAGTTGCATCTTGAATGGAAATTATGTGGGGGTGGGGATATATTTCAGTCCTAGCCCAGGCTACTATTATATAGCTGGCTGATAGTTTCCTATCAAAAAAGCCTAACATTTGGGGTGTTATTTTGAGCTAGGCCACCAAGGCATTTAAACGCCTTTCTTTCCCCGTTATTACCAACATATGTGGTATTTGCCTTTTTAAAACCCCACAATTACCAAGCAGGACAAAAGGTGCACTTTTAGAAGCCAATTAGCCCATTCTCACTCTTTCCGAGGGGCCCCCTCCCCTCCTTCCCCGCCGTTTTCCCTTAATGATCGTAATTGCAGGGAGCGGGAGAGAAGGGGAGAATTAACGCCGGAGCCGCTCCGTGCAAGAGCCCCGGCCCGTGGCAGGCCCGTGGCAGACTGACTTAGAGGGGCCAGCTGGGCGATGACGCGTCTCCTTGGGACGCTGGGAGAGGACTTCCGCCGGGCGGCAGGGCCATCGTCCGGCCTCCTGCCAGGCCCTTGGCTGGCTGGACCAGAGAGGAGAAGGCGGCCAGAGAGGGCACTGCAAGGCCAGGGAATTGAAGGCCCCTCAATAATCAATGACTTCCTTTTGATATTCTTTGGCTTTCTCAATTGTCCAGCGTGCATCGGCAACAATGTCTCATGTTCCTCAGCCTTTTCTAAAGTCAGCTTGAACATCTTTTTCCATGTAGGGCTCTACTCTGTGTTGGATGGTCCTAAGCTTATTTTGCTACCAAGTGAAATTAAGGATAATGCACAATAGTTTGCACACTTTGTTAAGTGTCCTTTTTTTGGTATTGGAGTGTAGACGGACCTCTTCCCATCGGTTGGCCTCTGGGTCGTTCTCCAGATTTGTGGTTAGCACCTTCACTGGTTCTTCTGCTGCTGCTTGCCAGGTCTCAGGGGGCCTTCCGTCAGCTCCTGCAGCCTTCAACCTCCAGCCCCTGCCAGGAAAGGGATTCCCTTCTACATGCTTGCAAAATACCTGCCTAATCACTGTTCCAAAATTCTGCCTGTGGTCAACAACAAGCTGTCCAACTTGTAATTACCTACCCCCCTTTTCCCCTCTCCCCCTCTTTCTTCTTTGTCTTCTCCAGTTCTCTGGCATTCATGCTATCACCGAAGGTTTCTCAGAGATCATAGAAAAGGGCTCCACCAGGTCCTTCAAAACCCTCAGATGTAGTCTTACCCTGGAGATTCAAACTGGTGTGCGGGAGTGAGGCCTTAATTACCTCCGGGCGGCTGCTCCCTCCTGACCCCTTGGCATCCAGTACGCCTCCCCCCCCCCTGCCCTCCTCCTACTTGCATAGCCGCAACAGCCCTTCATTTGTATTTAGCTTCTCTTGTGATCCAAGGCTCCTTTTGTGCTGCTCTTTTA
This sequence comes from Charina bottae, assembly GCA_023362775.1. Taxonomy (NCBI): domain Eukaryota; kingdom Metazoa; phylum Chordata; class Lepidosauria; order Squamata; family Charinaidae; genus Charina; species Charina bottae. Next base: position 26,243,748 of record JALMGJ010000014.1, read on the forward strand.
CTCCGGAAATTGGTTTGGTGGTTTACCTTCTTTCATGCTTGCCCCCGCCCCATCAGTTAACTCTTAGTTGAGTTGCCCTCCATTCTTTATCCTTGTCGGAATGGTGCGCTTCTGTGCTCTTGTCTGTTTCAGAAGCTCCCAGCCTCCCGCCCCATGTGCTTCTTTCCACCCAAGGAATTCGTATGTCCAGGGTCCCTCCCAGTATTTCTTTAAGCTTGTTGAACTTGGTTCTCCTGAGGCCTCGTGTGTGTGTACAAGCACGCTCCTGTTTCTGTAGTGCCTGGAACCCCAAGATGATGTATCTCTTTCTGCCCAAGCTCCCCTCTGCTGTCAGGTCTTCAACCAGCTGTTCCCCATAAACCGCCCAGAGTTCCCCTTGGGGGAGGTGGAGCGGTGATATAAATTGAATTATAAATAAATTAAATAGATGATGATAGATAGATAGGTACATAGATAGATAGATAGATAGATAGATAGATAGATAGATGATAGATAGATAGATAGATAGATAGATAGATGATAGATAGATAGATAGATAGATAGATAGATAGATAGATAGATATAGATGATAGGTAGGTAGGTAGGTAGGTAGGTAGGTAGGTAGGTAGGTAGATAGATAGATAGATAGATAGATAGATAGATAGATAGATAGATAGAGATAGATGATAGATAGATAGATAGATAGATAGATAGATAGATAGATAGATAGACAGACAGACAGACAGACAGACAGACAGACAGATAGATATAGATAGATGATAGATAGATAGATAGATAGATAGATAGATAGATAGATAGATAGATAGATAGATAGATAGATGATAGATAGATAGGACCACTTCCAGGAGAGCTGATCTCCTTGCCTGCTTTTCAGCCTTAATCTCTCCATTCTACTTCGGAGAGCCGAAAGGACCGACCAGGCGGCATCTTCAGAAGGCTGGCAATTGCAGCCGTGGGGGAGGGATAACGAGAATCTCCTGAAAGCAGGTTAAAAGGAGGATAAATGCCTTCTGACTCGGGGCCTTCTTCCCCCTCCTGGTCTTGCCGTACTTTCTTGTGTGGTCGCCTCCCGCCCAAGCAAATGACTTGCTATTCTTATTCAGGAAAGCCGCCAGCCCTGGATCGCATTCTGGAACAACCTTTTTCAAGCACAGCAAAGACTCATTAACGTCCCACTCCTCAGCAAGGCTCCTGTACAGACTGTTATTAGTGTCAGCTTTGATGCACCCCTGTTCCTGTCCAAATGAATTCTGGGGGCAAGAGTGCTGTGACAAACACACAAAAGGCACACAATTGCCTGGTCCCGATGCAGCGCACTCACACATTTCCAGAGCAATCTGTCCCTGTGCATGGGGTGCACAATGGGGGGCAGGGGGGAGGGAAGCACCAGGCGCTCTTTGCAGGGGGGGGGGCAGCTGGTTCACCATTTCAGGGAACCGCATTGTGCTCTTTTGCCCCTGAAACTTCAACCAGTCACCAAAGAGAGATAAACCCGGCTGAACGTCATCAAGCCTCTCCAGGGCTACCGACAATATCTAAGAATGGCTGTGCCCTTGGCAGGAAGCCATGACCCGCAGAGCATCGCCCCGGGGGGTGTTGGCCTCCTACTCCCAACAAAAGGTCTTTCCCCCTTTTTCTAAATTGAGGATGTAGCCTGATAACCAGATAATTGCAGCCTCTGCTTGTCCTATTATAATGGACACTTTTCAGCAGAAGAAGGAGAAGCGAGACTTACTAGGTTTGATCCTTGTCTTTCCATCTCATAAGAGCAGTTGTCGAGGGCTCAAACTAAATGCATCTTTGCAAGAAACCTTTTCTGATTCTGACCTATAAAGCTGGACGTGACCTGGAACCAGGGTCCCTGAAACACCATCCTTTCTTCACTATCTTCCAGTCTTGACAGGCTGCAACTGCAAAGAGGGCCATTGTGTTGGGAGCTTCCTGTCCAAGGAGACCAGGCTGGCTGTGTTTACAAGACGGCTCTTCTTTGGGCTAACCTCTTCTCTGTTCATGATTCTGCTGGGGGGAAACAGAAATGCATCTGCTAGTTAAGTGCTTTGGGTGAACACAGCCACACTGCACAATGGCTACCTTGTTGGTCTCTCCAGCAAGCCTCTCGTCCCCCTCGCAGGGCAGCCTGGCTGCAGCTGAGCATTGAGAAAGGACTTCCTTCGGAAACAAGGGCAAGGTTTGGGTCAAGTGGCATGGCTTTAAAGGGGCAGCTGAGAAGAATGCCAACCAGCAAACCCAGATTGCTTCTGCCTTCCTAAACTAGACCAGGTTCATCTAGTGCTATCAGAGAGGGGTAACAGTAAAAATAAGGGGTTGAAGATAAATAGGAATTGGGCAGAAAGCAGAGAGGTGCAAGTGGCACCAATGAGGTGCTGGATCTGTGGAGAGCATGGAAAGCTGCCATTGCAGAGAGAGGGACACAGAGCCCCCAGTGGCAAGGCTTGTAGAAGGTCCCTCCCCAGGGCCTAGATGGGAGGGAGGGGGCTCCTGCCTGGCAGATGAGGGTAGGGCATACACTAGACCCCCAGTTTGGATGCAGCAGCCCCCGTGCTGAGGGAGGGAAGACGGGGCACAGGCTGGGCAACTGCAGGGAGGGGAGGGGCCTCAGCTGGGTCACATGTCCAAGCCCTCCTTCCTTTGTGTTGCACATGCAATGTGGGTAGAAATGAATTCTTCCCTGCCTACTTACTTCCGGGAAGAAATATAAATTGGGGGGTCCCATTCCTCCCATCTGCTAGTCAATTTCACAGGCCAATCATATCAGGAAATCTGAATTAGTCAACTCCATATGAGTTCCTGCTATGCTTTACAATGCCAGAAGAAAGCTGTTCACTCTCACTTGCACTGTGAATGTGTTCCCTTAATAGCATTTCACATCTGAGACTGGTCGTCCTGCAGCTTCAAAACACCTTGTGCTTTGCGGTGCATGGAATCCAGAGTTGCTGGAAAGAACCATAATAAAGAAGTTGGAGGGAGGGGGATGATGGGAAAACAGCCACCACAAGGCAGGAGGAGGAGAAGTAGGATGCATTTGTGAGCAAGGTGACGGTCCCTTCCTCCTCCTGTGCAGGGTCTTCCCTTCCCTGGAAAGAAGGTGGGGGATGGCTTGCCCAGCTGGTTTCAGTGGGCTCCGTGTGCAGTAACTGAGGTCTCCACTATCCCCTGTCTGAGCCGCTTCCGAACGTTATCTGGACGTTCTGAACTTAATAAATGTTTTACCCCTTGTTGCCCCGGCAATGGAGCTTGCATATTTCTATCAAGGGAGTCTTTCTTACTCTCTACAAAAGCGTAGAGTCATTGCAGCCGGAAAAACCTCCACTTTGTGAACATGGACAATGAAAACGAAGACAGAAGACGCTGGAGTTTGGTCCACGGGTGCTGAACCAGTCCAAGCTCCTTCCTCCAAACACAGGGAACCTTCCTCGGGTGCCCGGACTCCCCTAGACCCTCCATGGCAGGAAGACTAAGCTGGCCAAGTGACTGGAACTCAAGCATGAGCTGAGTGTTGCCTTGTCACTACCAAATAAGTCATTTTCTCTGAAAGAAAACAAAAAAGAGTCTACCTAATTAAAGCTTGTCTTTCTTATTATTTATTTATTCATTCAATTTATATAGCCACTCATCTCACATTTGTGACTCTGGGCAGCTTACAATTAAAACATCAGCAATATCAAAAAATCAAAAAATAAAACAGCCATACAAACAACACAAACATTAAAAACAGTTAAACAATTAAAGGCATACAGTACAATCACCAGGAGAGCACAGCCATTCTAGAACAGTTCAGCCATTTTATGGGCTCCACACCACCCTTTGATCCCCAGGCCAGATGGCAAAGCCAGCCCTTCAGGCCCTTCTGGAAGGCCATCAAAGTTGGGGCCAGCCTGGCCTCAGGGGGAGGGGGCGGGGGAAATAATGTTCCATAGGGCCAGTGCAGCGGCAGAAAAGGCCCTCCTCCTGGGTCCCACCAGATGACATTCTCTAGTGGACGGAACCCGCAACAAGCCTCTTCTGCTGGACCTGATGGGATGGGCAGAGGCGATGGGATGGGCAGATGTCACTGGGGAGAGGCGGTCCCTCAAATAACCTGGCCCCATGACATGCAGGGCTTTATAAGTTATCACCAGCACCTTGAACTGGACCTGGAAGCAAATTGGTAACCAATGCAGCTTGCGGAGCAGAGGTATAACGCGGGCAGATCTAGGTGTGCACATAACTGCCCATGCCCTGCACTTTGCAACAACCAACGCTTCTGAGTACTCTTCACATTAGAGTAATCCATATGGGAGGTGACCAGGGCATGAGTGACTGAGCGTAGAGCCTCCAGATCCAAGAATGGGCACAACTGGCACACAACTTGAAACAGTGCAAAGGCCCTCCTAGCCCTGACTGCTACCTGCTCCTCAAGCAGGAGTCGTGAGTCCAGAAGGACCCCCAGATTGCGCCCTGGGTCTTTCTGGGGAAGCGCAACCCCACCCAGAACCAAAGATGGTAAATTCCCAGATCCTGGTGGCCCCAAAACCCAAAGCCACTCAGTCTTGCCAGGGCTGAGCCGAAGCCTGTTGTTCCCCATCCAAACCCTTACAGCCTCCAGACACCGAGGCAGGATGTTGGCAGCATCGCTTACTTCACTAGGGGCTGAGATATACAGCTGGGTATCATCAGCATACTGATGATACCTCACCCCATGGCTACGGATGACCTCGCCCAGTGGCTTCATGTAGATGTTAAACAGGAGCGGAGAGAGCACCGACCCCTGCAGCACCCCACAATGTAGGGACCGAGGGCGGGACCTCTCAGTTCTGATCAACACCGACTGGAACCGGCCACTGAGGAAGGAAGAGATAATACAATACAATACAATACAATGCTGCCCACTCCCAACCCCCACAGCCGGTCCAGAAGGATACCACGCTCGATGGTATTGGAGGCTCTGAGAGGTCAAGGATAGACACACTACCCCATCCCACTCCCACCAGAGGTTGTCAAAAAGCACAATCAATGCCGTCTCAGCCCCATACCCAGGCCTGAAACCCAACTGAAAGGGGTCCAGATAATTTGCTTCATCTAGGACTCTCTGAAGCTGTTGTACGACCACCTTCTCCACAATCTTCCCTAAAAAGGGAAGATTGGATACTGGATGAAAGTTTCTTAAAGGGCACGTTGAATATTTTCCCAAAGGAAGAACCATCCTTCCTTTTGAAAATTCCTGGCTCTGCAGCCTTGCCTTCTCATCATTCTGCAGAAACAGGAGTCCTTCTCTGAAGCTAATGAAAAGAACCGCTGGGAAGGGGGCGCTGCCCCTTCTGGCACTGGCTGCGGTGGCTCGGTGGCTCTCGTTCCCATAGGATCAAGATCCTGATTCCTGGGATTCCTCATTAGCTGCAAATTAACTGCTGCCTTCCGGTGGATCTTCCATGTCAACACAAGGAGGCTGGAGCGGAGAGGCAGTGGGCAACAGGAAGCTCATACCCAGAGAGCTGAGAGAGAGAAGGCGAGAATTTCAGCTAACTAGCTAACTTGCCAGGTGACCTTGGGAGAAATCCAATTAATGTCTTGAATCATACAATTAATTCCTGTTTTATTCACATTGTAATTCCTGGACCACGCATCCACGATGCCGTGCACCTGTCAAGCTGCAGCTCTCCTTGGGTGTCCTGGATCCTTTTGGGTGACCAGAGAAACCAGAGAGAGATTGAACCCAGGACCTTCTGTACCCAAAGTCCATGCACTCTCCCTGAGGCAGGTTCTTCCTCAACAATAAACATTAAATGGTTTCTTAGTCTCAGGTCAACTAACATTCAAGAAGAAGTGATACTACAGAACCACAGCTCATCGAGAGCTCCTGCGTGGGGACTTGGGAACACTGAATGTCAGCAGAAATAATTTCCATCCGTAATGCAAAGCATTAATCAAACACTCAACGGCTGAGTTTTAAAAAAGAGAATGACCCTTACAGGGAAGCATGAATTTCAGCATTTAGCCTCCCTATGTCCCTTAGGATAGGAAGAGTATTGACATTTTGAACTTTGGTGTTGGAGAAGACTCCTGAGAATATTGTGGACAGCCAAGAAAACAAACAAAAGGGTCATCAAAGAAATCAACCCAGAGTTCTCACTCCAGGCACAAATGACCAGGCTCAAATTATCCTACTTTGGACAGATTATGAAAAGACACCGCTCTCTGCTGGGAAAGAGAAAGGTAGAAGGAAAGAGAAGAAGGAGATGCCCAGCAGCGAGGTGGATGGACTCAGTTACAGAGGCAATGGGAACACCGTTGGAAGAGAAGACCTGAAGGCCCAGGTTGGGGACAGATCCTCCTGGAGAAGCTCTGTCTATGTGGTTGCTAAGAGCCAACAATGACTTGATGGCACATAATCGATCAATCAATCAATCTTTTACCCTGGGAGCTGCTAAGGCCCCTCACACCAATCTGTCCAGCTGAGAGATTGGCTGGCTCAAAATGAACTTTGTAGCTGAGTGGGGTCTATACTGGGTCTCTCCAGGCCTGATTTGACATTGTCTCCACATAATTCTGACTCCCCAAGGAGGCTGCAGCACATGCTGGAAGAAGCAGGCAAAGGGAATTCCACTTGCCTGCAAAGCTGCTTCCTTCTTTTCCAAAGAAAACATCCCCCCAAAGGCACCACACATTTCCTCTGCCTAAACTACACAATCGGAGGGTTATTGCGCTCCTTTAAATGATTTCCTATTATGACCTTGCTCAGAGCTCTGGTGTTCATGAGGATCCTAGTTTCCAGTTTTTACACTCCCCCACCCCAAGGTCTGATGTAACTGAACACCCATCAGCTGGCAAAGGGCTGAAATAAAGGCTGATGAAAAGATTCAAGGAAGAATACTTAGGAAAATAAAAGTCCCACTGCACATTTATTGGTCTCAGGGTTCTTGCCAACCTGGGGTATTGCATGCAAAGATAGCATGGCTAGAACAGAACTGACTTTTGCAAGCCCTGATACAACTGATGACAGAGAGCTTTGCCTTTGTTCTCAGTTTCGTGAAAGAAGGACTGTGCATAAGGCAGACCCAGCTCCAAGCCTACTTCCTTTCGACAGAACTCTTCGGTTAATTTCAGCACATTGGAAAGGAAAAATCAAGAGCTCAACCCTGTTAAAGTTGAGTATCAGCAATAAAGAAGAACCAGTGGTGAGTGAGGAAGTAGGAGCCCTGTGTAATACTAAAATTTAACACCTGCAGGCAATAGGAAGGAAAGAACAATAAAGGAGGGAGCTAATTTGAGAGAAATGGCATTGGTCACTCTGGCAATGACATTCACCAGGACCCAGATGGAGGAATGTGCTCCTCTTAGTCCTGTGAGACTGAACCATGATGTCCTTCTCAACTACGGCATCTGCAAGGGTTGGCAGTGGAGGACACTGTTTTATGATGGTTCTACTCTTACATGGGTGGATTGTCCTTCTCAGTAGTCATGGGGAGCAGAGCTCAAGTCCTTAGTGACTCTGCTGCAGTGTTCTTCCTCTGCTGTGGGTCATCTGCCAGTTTGGGGCAAAGGGTCATCAGGATATATAGTGTCCCAGCTATGTACTGCTACTCCATGCCAAATTGGAGAGGCTATGAAATGCCTCTCCAGCAAAGGAGATTGTTACCTTGTCATGGTGCTGGAGCTTGAGCACCTCAGTGATGCCATGAGCTAAACCGTGAAGGGACACCCAAGATGGGAAGGTCAGACTAAATACGATCCCTGGGGAAGGTAACGGCAACCCACCCCAGTATTCTTGCCGTGAAAACTAAATGGATCAGTACAACCAGAGATATGTCGGTATACCATCGGAAGATGGGACTCCCATGTCAGAAGTTGGTCAAAATGCTACTGGGGAGGAACAGAGGATAAGTTCAACTAGCCCCAGATGTGATGACGCAGCTAGCTCAAAGCCAAAAGCACGGCTAGCGGCTGACGGTGCTGGTGGTGAACAACGAATCCGATGTTCTAAAGATCAACACACCATAGGAACCTGGAATGTAAGATCTATGAGCCAGGGCAAATTGGATGTGGTTATTGGTGAGATGTCAAGATTAATATAGACATTTTGGGTGTCAGTGAACTGAAATGGGCCACTTCACATCAGATGACCACCAGATCTACTACTGTGGACAAGAAGACCACAGAAGAAATGGAGTAGCCTTCATAATTAAAAATAAAGTGGCTAAAGCAGTCCTTGGATACAATCCAAAAAACGATAGAATGATCTCCATTCAAATTCAGGGTAAGCCATTTAACATCACAGTGATCCAAATATACACCCCAACCACAGATGCTGAAGAAGCAGAAGTAGATCAGTTCTATGAGGATCTGCAGCACCTACTGGATATTATGCCAAAAAGAGATGTTATTTTCATTACAGGATATTGGAATGATAAGGTGGGTAGTCAAACGACACCTGGAATTACAGGCAAGCATGGTCTGGGAGAACAAAATGAAGAATAGGCTGATAGAATTTTGCCAAGACAATTCACTGTGCATAACAAACACTCTCTTCCAGCAACCTAAACAACAACTTTATACATGGACTTCACCAGATGGTCGACACCGAAATCAGATTGACTACATCCTTTGTAGCCAAAGGTGGCGGACTTCTATACAGTCGATAAAAACAAGACCTGGAGCAGACTGTAGTTCAGATCATGAACTTCTTATTGCACAATTTAGAATCAAACTAAAGAGAATAGGGAAGACCCACAGATCAGTTAGATATGAGCTCACTAATATTCCTAATGAATATGCAGTGGAGGTGAAGAATAGATTTAAGGGACTAGATTTAGTAGATAGGGTCCCCGAAGAACTATGGACAGAATTTGCACCATTGTTCAGGAGGCAGCAACAAAAAAGTCCCAAAGGAAAACAAAACCAAGAAGGCAAGATGGCTATCTGCTGAGACACTGGAAGTAGCCCAAGAAAGAAGGAAAGCAAAAGGCAACAGTGATAGGGGGAGATATGCCCAACTAAATGCAAAATTCCAGAGGTTAGCCAGAAGAGATAAGGAATTATTTTTAAACAAGCAATGTGCGGAAGTGGAAGAAGATAATAGAATAGGAAGGACAAGAGACCTCTTCCAGAAAATTAGAAACATCGGAGGTAAATTCCAGGCAAAAATGGGTATGATCAAAAACAAAGATGGCATGGACCTAACAGAAGCAGAAGAGATCGAGAAAAGGTGGCAAGAATATACGGAAGATCTGTATAGGAAGGATAATAATATTGGAGATAGCGTTGATGGTGTAGTCAGTGAGTTAGAGCCAGACATCCTGAAGAGTGAGGTTGAATGGGCCTTAAGGATCATTGCTAATAACAAGCCAGCAAGAGACGACGGTATCCCAGCTGAACTGTTTAAAATCTTGCAAGATGATGCTGTCAAGGTGATGCATGCCATATGCCAGCAAATTTGGAAAACACAAGAATGGCCATCAGATTGGAAAAAATCAACTTATATCCCCATACCAAAAAAGGGAAACACTAAAGAATGTTCAAACTATCGAACAGTGGCACTTATCTCACATGCCAGTAAGGTAATGCTCAAGATCCTGCAAGGTAGACTCCAGCAATTCATGGAGCGAGAATTGCCAGATGTACAAGCTGGGTTTAGAAAAGGCAGAGGAACTAGAGACCAAATTGCCAATATCTGCTGGATAATGGAGAAAGCCAGGGAGTTTCAGAAAAACATATATTTCTGTTTTATTGACTATTCTAAAGCCTTTGACTGTGTGGATCATAACAAATTGTGGCAAGTTCTTGGTGGTATGGGGATACCAAGTCATCTTGTCTGCCTCCTGAGGAATCTGTATAATGACCAAGTAGCAACGGTAAGAACAGACCATGGAACAACGGACTGGTTTAAGATTGGGAAAGGAGTATGGCAGGGTTGTATACTCTCACCCTACCTATTCAACTTGTATGCAGAACACATCATGAGACGTGCTGGGCTTGATGAATCCAAGGCTGGAGTTAAAATCGCTGGAAGAAACATTAACAACCTCAGATATGCAGATGATACCACTTTGATGGCTGAAAGTGAGGAGGAGCTGAGGAGCCTTATGACGAAGGTGAAAGAAGAAAGTACAAAAGCTGGGTTGCAGTTAACAAGGATCAATAAGATTACCATGCATTACATCCCTGTAACTGGTTTACTAGGACTAGATTAAGGAACCTTTCCCAACCTCTTGTTTTGAAGGAGGCAGGATCTGTGATAAACCAGTAGGCTAGTGCCTATATAATATATAATAATATAATATAATATAATATAATATAATATAATATAATATAATATAATATAATATAATATAATAATATAATATAATATAATATAATATAATATAATATAATATAATATAATATAATATAATATTATAATATAATATAATATAATATAATAATATAATATAATATAATATAATATAATATAATATAATATAATAATATAATTAATATAATATAATATAATATAATATAATATAATATAATATAATATAATATATAATAGCAAGGAGAGATAAGAAGGCCTTCTTAAATGAACAATGCAAAGAAATCGAGGACAACAATAGAATGGGGAAGACTAGAGATCTCTTCAAGAAAATCAGAGATATCAAGGGAACATTTTGTGCAAAGATGGGCATGATAAAGGACAAAAATGGCAGGGACCTAACAGAAGCAGAAGAGATTAAGAAGAAGTGGCAAGAATACACAGAAGAACTATACAAGAAAGATCTTAATATCCCTGATAAATACGATGGTGTGGTCACTGACCTTGAGCCGGACATCCTAGAGAGTGAAGTCAAGTGGGCCTTAGGAAGCATTACTAACAACAAAGCTAGCGGAGAAGACAGTATCCCAGCTGAGCTATTTAAAATCCTAAAAGATGATGCTGTTAAAGTGCTGCACTCAATATGCCAAGAAATATGGAAAACTCAACAGTGGCCACAGGATTGGAAAAGGTCAGTTTACGTTCCAATTCCAAAGAAAGGCAATGCCAAAGAATGCTCAAACTACCGTACAATTGCGGTCATTTCACATGCTAGCAAGGTTATGCTCAAAATCCTACAAGCTAGGCTTCAGCAGTATGTGAACTGAGAATACCAGAAGTGCAAGCTGGGTTTCGAAGAGGCAGAGGAACTAGAGATCAGATTGCCAACATTCGCTGGATCATGGAAAAAGCAAGAGAGTTCCAGAAAAACATCTACTTCTGCTTCATTGACTACGCTAAAGCCTTTGATTGTGTGAATCACAACAAACTCTGGCAAATTCTTAAAGAGATGGGAGTACCAGACCACCTTACCTGTCTCCTGAGAAACTTGTATGTGGGTCAAGAAGCAACAGTTAGAACCAGACATGGAACAACCGACTAGTTCAAAATCAGGAAAGGAGTACGACAAGGCTGTATATTATCACCCTGCTTATTTAACTTATATGCAGAGTACATCATGAGAAAGGCCGGGCTGGATGAATCACAAGCCGGAGTTAAGATTGCCGGGAGAAATATCAACAACCTTAGATATGCAGATGATACCACCTTAATGGCAGAAAGCGAAGAGGAACTAAAGAGCCTCTTGATGAGGGTGAAAGAGGAGAGTGCAAAAGCTGGCTTGAAACTCAACATTAAAAAAACCCAGATCATGGCATCTGGTCCCATCACTTCCTGGCAAATAGAAGGGGAAGACATGGAAGCAGTGACAGATTTTATTTTCTTGGGCTCCAAGATCACCGCAGACGGTGACTGCAGCCATGAAATTAAAAGATGCTTGCTCCTTGGGAGGAAAGCTATGGCAAACCTAGACAGCATATTAAAAAGCAGAGACATCACCTTGCCGACAAAGGTCCGTATAGTTAAAGCTATGATTTTTCCAGTAGTAATGTATGGCTGTGAGAGTTGGACCATAAGGAAGGCTGAGCGCCGAAGAATTGATGCTTTCGAGCTGTGGTGCTGGAGAAGACTCTTGAGAGTCCCTTGGACTGCAAGGAGGTCAAACCAGTCAATCCTAAAGGAAATCAACTCTGACTGCTCATTGGAAGGACAGATGCTGAAGCTGAAACTCAAATACTTTGGCCACCTAATGCGAAGAGAGGACTCACTGGAAAAGACCCTGATGCTGGGAAAGACTGAAGGCAAAAGGAGAAGGGGACGGCAGAGGAGGAGATGGTTAGATAGCATCACCGATGTAATGAACATGAATTTGAGTAAACTCCGAGAGACAGTGGAGGACAGGAAGGCCTGGCGTGCTATGGTCCATGAGGTCACGAAGAGTCGGACACGACTAAACGACTGAACAACAACAACAAAAAGTGCTGCTACCCAATCAATCCACAGCACGGAAGAAAGCAAAGGGCCTGCCTGCACCCACTGACAGTATTGAACCATGGTGACGAACTGTGGTTTGCTTTGAGCCTCCCAGAATAAGGTGCAGATGCTGCAAGCAGTTCGGCATCCTCTGCTATGTAGAGGGAAGCAGGGCAGCCACATCTAAGGCTCCTCGGGAAGAATTTCCACTCACACAAGAGACCTTTCTGTTGTGGTCAGTCTTCAAAGGTTCCATTCAGGTTTCAAAGAGATGCTCCATCTTGATTTGGCCGGGTGTGACGATCCACTCCTTCGATATTAATTTAGAAACTCTCAGCACAAGCCATGGTAGGATATGAAAAAGTTCTTTTATTAATACAAGTGAATAGAATCGATGCAAAGAGCAGATTGAGCAAAAGCGCGCGCAGTCACAACTTTAAACATGCCAGTTCCCACTCACCCCTCCCCAACCCCTCCCCTGCTGACTCAGTTCCCATAACTCTAAACTGTCAGTCCTTTGATGATCCCAGCTGAACAGCCTTGGAGTCTGGTTCCTGTCTCTCCACCCCCTACTCCTTGCATTCCTTGCTTTATCTCTACCGCTTTGGCTAACGTCCTACAAGCATGCTAACTAATTACTGCCCCTCTACCTACTAACTACAAACCCCATCTACCTAATAACTACAAACCCCATCTATCTCTGGCAGGATGGCAATGGCATCCTGACACCAGGATTCTTGAATTTATCCACCCATTACATATGCGGTATATATCAAAAGGAGGCAAAAATCTTTTTAAAATCTTATTGTATAATCACAAGCAAAGCTGGGGTGCAGGTGTCACAAGAACAGCTTTGCTATTCTCCTGGTTGTTACTCTGGATGGGATTGTGCTCCCCCTGAAGTAGCTGATCCATGATCTGGGGATCCTCCTGGCCCTAGGGCCCTTTGCTTAAGAGCAGGTGGAAGCCATTGCCGGGGAGGGGGCAGCTGTGCTCAACACAAGCTGGTCTACCAGTTATGGTCCTACCTGGTCCAGGATGCCCTAGTGACAGTAACTCACCAGAATCAGCACATGGCTAGACCTCTTCAGTGCACTCCCTGTGACACTTGAGACATTACGAATCCACATTTTGCAGAGACAATCAGACTGAGAAGTACTGAAAGCTACCATTATTTCTTATTAGAAATGGCACCCCAGCCTTTGCCATTACAAGACCATTCCCTACCATTTCTGTCTTTTCTTCTTCTCCCAATCTTTTAACAAGAGTATCCCCAGGAACGAAAAACATTTCACGTTTTCTCAGAGAAAAGAATTCACAAGCCCATTGCAGAAGTCTCTATGTCTGGTACTCAGGCAGCAGTGATCAAGTTCTTCTTTGTGAAAGGTTGGTATGCCACGTCCGTTCTGGCCCTTTCACAGCATCATCTGCCCAGGGCAGGAATCCATAGCCTGCTTGACAGGTGGCAATCCATCACCTGTCTAAACCCTTCCAGAGAAGAAGAGTCTACCACTTCCCAAGGCAGGTTGTTCCATTGTTGAACAGTGCTTACCATTAAGAACTTTGTCCTGATGTCCAACTGAAATCTGTTTCCTTCCAAGTTAAATTCATTATTTCTTGTCCTGTCTTCTGCCATGTATATAATTTTTACTATGACTTTTGATTACAATAGTAAAATCTAATACAAACTAAACTTAAAGAAAGAAAAGAAAAGAAAATAGAGAGGAGGAGTTAAAAGTGCAAGGAAAAAGAAGAAAGAAAGAAAGAAAGAAAGAAAGAAAGAAAGAAAGAAAGAAAGAAAGGAAGGAAGGAAGGAAGGAAGGAAGGAAGGAAGGAAGGAAGGAAGGAAGGAAGGAGAGAAAAGGAAAAATATAATAAAGAGAAGAGAAAAGAAGTGATTTCCAACCTTCATCACAACAAGTATAAACAAATTCAGTGACTCTTTACCCCCTCTAAGGTCACAAACATTTATCTCTTCATCCCATATCCCATCCCTTATCTATAAAATGTCCATAAAACATCATCTTTTCAGTCCTGGTGTCAGCAGAAAGTCCAAAAAGGGTAGCCAGAAGTAACAACACATCTTATTTTAACCTTGATCAAATAAACCAACTTTATATTCCTTCCTTTTACTTCTAACAGTCTTAATCTTTAGTTCATCCAAATATTGTCATAGGATTTGGTTTCTCTTCATTTCCTCTTGTCCTGTCTTCTGGAATAATTCTGCCCCATCTTCTAACGACAGCCCTTCCCTGAAAACAGCTGTCATGACTCCTTGCAATCTAAACACAGCCAATGCCTCCAACTGATTCTCAAGGTTTATTCCTTCCAGGCCCCTTTTCATTTTGGTACTTCTCCCCTGGATATGCTCTAGCTTGCCAATGACTTTTCCAAAATGTGAAACCCAGAACTGGATGCATTACAATCAGCAGCACTGTGACAAATCCGATCCTTTAACTTTTAATGTAGTCACTCCCACTACACACTACGAACGGTTAGGAAAGAGTTCTTTATTAAAGCAAGTGATCTTCTTCAAGTAAAGACTAGACTGAACATTCCCGCTCAAATTAACGGTTATATTTCTTCGCTACTCACTAGCCCCTCCCCGCCTTAATGTTCTATTCCCAATGGCTTCTCATTCAAATCTGGTTGTCACCCTTTTCTCCCCCCTCTTTTCAGGATTTTTTTTTTTTTGCAATATTTCACACACATCAAATACAATCTTTTGAGTTTGCACCAAGATTTCACTGAGTGTCTCTACATATGCAGAGTGCAAACCATATAAGATTGAGATTGCCTTATCCTTGCATTTTTGGGACTAAAAAAATGGATTTTTGTTGAATTACAACTTTCTTTCCAATGGCTATAGTTCTTTTCAGACACATTTTTTTAAAAAAAGACTACTGGAACTTATCCCCAGGGACCATTTCCATCTAACTATGGCTGCAACACAGCAGCTGCCAACTGGAACTTCACTTCTTCACCACCACCACCTCCAACGCAGGAGTCTCTTGTTAACACTGTATCAGATAAGTATATGGGAAGGGAAGGAAATGGTTAATGAGGCTGCAATTTTGCCTACTTAACATTCTGATAGAGGTGAGCCTTGTGCTTTATTACAAATTGAAGGAAAAAATAGCAGGTGTTTGCTTGATGCAGAGCTTCTTGTTCTTTGTTGACTGTGCATGGGGGAAAGCTGATTTTGAATTGCAAATGAGGGAGGGACAAATTGGGAAAGCACAACTCTTGTTCAGCCCAAGCTACATGCGATCAAAAATGCTGGCCTGTAAAATAAAATAGTTGGATTTCCTCCTCACAGACTCCATGGAGGTAAGGGATATCCTCTTTTTCCTGTGCTCTAAGTACTGATTGGTGGGTGAATCACATTATTGCATCTGATTTCACTATTATGCAGGAACATTCCAATGCCCTAATCTGTTTTCAAAGGACATTAACAACACTGTTACACGAGTGATGTTTCTGTCATACTTGTATTGATCCAGTTAATGATGAAGTAGCTTGGGATGTGGGAATGCAAGTCTGTACAGGGCAGACAGCCCAACAGAATGGCACTTCCACTTTAAAGAATGTTGCCCAAGCCCTGTCCTATAACACTGAAGGCATCAAATTACCTGATGGTTTATGGTGGACTTGTGGCATACGTGGTTTTAAAACTTTACCAAAGTCCTGGCAAGGAATTTGTACAATTTATTGGCTATGGCCAGGAGGGATTCACCTACTCTCACCAGAAATTAAATGGTCATTCAGACATCACTATAGAACATGCAGGGCAATTACTCTGACATAAAATTTCCCAGAGGAAAACAAATTGGGAGGGCAATATTTCCAGCTGTGGGAGTTGCTAGAAACTACAAAGACACTCATAATTTGTATGCATTTGTTGTAAATATGTCTGTAGCTTTTGAAGTCTTTATTAATGAAACCTCACAAAGCCATAAGCTATTTCAGGAAATCCTTTCTCTGAAAAATGTAGTAATGCGAAATAGACTTGCCTTAGATCAGGTATTAGTAGAGCATGGAGGAGTTTGTGTCTATATTAATCAAACCTGCTGCATGTTTCATGACAAAAGTGAAGGCTTGATTACACAAGAACAGAAGTCAGCTAACACAGTTGCCTCTTTAAGGACAGGGAACATTTTAAAGAACAGCAGCAGGACCAGCAATCCACGTGGGATTGGCTCACTTCTTGGCTACTTGATTGGGGCTGGGTGAAACATTTATTGCTTGGTACAATTACTATTATAGTCTTGGTACCTCTTGCTGGGGGGCATGGTGGCTCAGCGGGTAAGACGCCAGGCTTGTCGATTGGAAGATCGCAGGTTCGGAGGTTCGAATCCCTAGCCCCGCGTGATGGAGTGAGCTCCCGCACTTGCCCCAGCTCTTGCCAACCTAGCAATTCGAAAGCATGCAAATGCAAGTAGTACCACTTTGGTGGGTAGGTAACAGCATTCCGCGTGCGTCATGACGGCCACATGACCGTGGAAGCATCTTCGGACAGCGCTGCCTCTTCGGTTAACAAACGGATATGAGCACTGGCCCCTAGAGTCAGACACGACTGCACAAATGTGCAGGGGGAACCTTTACCTTTTTACCTCTTGCTATACTTGGATGTTGTCTAATACGATATTTGCCTGCCATGCAATGCTGCCACTACGCTTTTAAATCTGCGCCACAATGCACTGCAACCATAGGCCCTATGCAGTTTCAAATGTTAACCACTCGCTTGCTATACATAATGGTGGTTCAGCAAACTATAAATAGTTTGAGAACCAAATGGGGGAATTGTTACCTGGAATTTTTAGGCTTCCTTATTAGCTTTTTAATAAAGGTGATATTAGCATTTAAGCATGGCATCCATGCCTTCTTTTCAAGTTCAAGAAACCATGTTTTCCTTTTACATGCAAAATATAGAAAAATAAATAAATAAATAAAAACTAGCCTTTTCAGCATCTAAACCAGTGCTTTCTAAAGTGCCGCCGTTGGCGACACACCAACAATGGCAGCGGTGGTGCAGGGGGCGCATGCGTGCACAGCGCTGGTACGGGGGGGCGCGTGCACGGCGGCAGCACGGGGGCGCGCGTGCACGGCGGCGGCACAGGGGGCGTGCGGCGGCGGCGCAGGGGGCACACGGCGGCATGCATGGCGGTGGCGGCAGCCTCACTAAAACGCAGAAGCGCTGGTGGTGCACCGCTGCCGTCATCGCTGCCGCCACCGCCATGCATACTGCCACCGCCGTGCGCGCCCCCGCGCCACCGCTTTGCAACACGCTAAACTGTGTGTTGTGACACACTAAAGTGTCACGACATACAGTTTGGAAAGCTATGATCTAAACAATAGAGAGCGTATTCTGAAATACAGTTGAATACACTTGCAAGTTTTAAGTTTTAAGATGATACAAAGCCCACTGGGAAAGGGAGTGACCTCGCCCATGGATTTGCTACTTGTGGAATGTTATCTAGAATCAATGTTTTCTATTGTTCAATTCTCACATGTAATCAATGTCTTTTATTGTTTGATTACTTGCTCTATGATGTATCACATATACCAAATGTATGTATCATTTGTTTCTGTACCCTATAAAAGGATTTGACCCCCCTTAATAAATGCTTTTTGCTTTTGCCTGAAATACTTTGTGATTCGTGTTTTCGGGTAGGCAGAAAGCCACCTTTGCAAAGGTTAAGTTGTTTCTCTCCCAAATTCAGGGACCAAGTTCTTATCAGCTCCACACCAAACTCGGGGTGCCTGAGTTTTTAGGCAACAGTTGTATGTGTCAAAATCAGCAAGATGATTAACAGACCATCACAATGCAAGGCTTTCCTTTTGTAGGGATGACAATCCTTCTACCATCTTGCTGATTTTGAGACACACACACAACCCATGGTGTCCATGGGTTGTGTGTGTGTGTGTGTGTGTGTGTGTGTGTGTGTGTGTCAAAATAATAAAGATAATAGATGTGGCTTGACCAATTAAGAATAAAGAAGAACATTGACTTCTCTTGAACTTGGAACTTCTCCTTTCTTCTAGCCCCACACCCATCCTTTGTGTACAGCAAACTGATTCACAAAAGCTATGGGACTGTCCTCCCTTTACTGTTATTTGTAGGAGACTTTTTAAGGATTGTACGTGGGAAGGATCTGTGCTAATAAAAGATGTAATGTTTAAATGAGCCAATTCCAAGTGCTTTGCCTTATTTTTTTACATTCTAAGCAAGCAGCTTGATTTATTGAGTCCATAAAAATTAAATCAAAGAGGCCTTTTCCCATACACTCCAATAAACTTTTAATTCCCTTTGCATAAAAATGTGCAAGGAATGCACGAGAGGCTGTTAGATACGCACTGATTTCACCCGCTTACAATTTGCAGATTTCCCAATTTGCTTATTTATTTCAACTATCAGAAGATAAATATTTTGCTTTATCTGAATTCATATTCTCACAATATTTCACCACTTGAATGTGAAGGGGGGGGAGTACAGAGGGAGACAAAGCAAGGCCACCCAAGATGGCTACACGAAGCCCTGGGCAGAGTGGCAACTGCAAGCAACCTCTCTCCGCAGCCCAGGAGGAACCGTTGTCAAGAATGGTTTAATCCAGCCTTCCCCAACTGGGAAGACCTCCAGGGATGCTGAGGCCATGGACCAGCCACTTACGAAGTCCAGCAGTAAACAAACTGCTCTGAAAGAAAAATGGTATCCCAGCCTTCAGGTTTCTCCTTCAGTCTTTTCTTCGAGATGCAGTTCTTTCAGCATCAACCTGTTGTGCCTTTTCTCCTAGGAGTAGAGACCAGCAAGCAGGGCCCTCCCTCTTGTTATCCTTGCCCTCCTTTCCCCTGACCGGAAGACTAATATTCTTAGGGCACAGCCAGACAGCCGTGTAAAGTCCAGCCCACCAGCCTCTTCCCTTAGCCTGCTCTTAGGGGAAGAACTCCTCCCTCCCTCCCTCCCTCCCTTTCAGCCTTTCAGCTCTTGGTGGCACATAATCAATCAATCAATCAATCAATCAATCTACAAAAGGGAATAAATGGCATGGGCCAGGGTACCTGAGGGACCGTCATGCAGGGAGGGCATGCTTTGGACCCCATCAACAAAAGAATTCCATCTAGCGGGGTCCAGGAGGCGTGCCTTCTCTGCTACCTTGCTTGGGATGAGGGAGGTAATAGTTCCTCCTGGGGGTGGTTAGTTTAGTAATATCCTCCTTTTAAGATCTCACCATCCTCTGGATTTTTACTATTTATTATTATATTGTATTTTAAGATGTATAGGTTTTAATTTTAATATTATTATTGTAAACCGCCCAGAGTCTACTGCTGTAGAGATGGGTGGTGATAAATTTGACTAATAAATAAAAGAAATAATAAAATAAAAGAAATGCACATAAATTGCAGAATTGTGAGATAATTCCAAAAATATTCAGCATGGAGATAGGACAAGGATTCAGACAACTGAGAAACCGAAAGGCTCTGAACTTGAAGTGTGGCCCTTCAAAAGGAAAATACTTTTGAGCATCTGGTGAATACAGGGACCAGCGGAACAATGACTTGCAATAGTGCGAATGAAAGGCAACTGGAACAATCTGACAACTCAATTTTGCTTCATTTGTAGAGTGAGAGAAATGCTCTGTAAGAAGAGGCTGAAAAGAGACCTTGAATAGAAGATGCACCAGCTTGGCATTCAGGAGGGGATTCTACCTGAAGCAGTTTTAATTGGAGAAATGCTAAACAACCTCCCAGACTATTTGAAACTTTTGTGAACGCTCTAAAAAGGAGTCGAGATGCAAACCTGCAATTTCTGAGAAACCTTTTAGATGATTTTAATATCTACCAATATGTTGAGGAACTATTAGGAGGGAATGGAGAAGTGGCATTTGAATCCAAGCACAGAAACCAAGATTACCTCTGCAGCATATGCACTGAAGTGCACGGGCAGAAAAGGACTGCTGATGAGGAGCAGATCAGCCACATTCCAGATGGGATAACTCCTGAAGAGCGTGCTGACACAGAAACTACTTTTGGAACCATATCGACTCTGAGAAGCATTATGAAGGGATCCACCCTGAGTTTGGTGCAACCATTAACTTAATCAAAGAAAGAGATGGATTTGCTGAGTTGGCCGTGGGTTGTAACCCCCACCCCCTTTATCCCGCAGATGGAATGAAGACAAGACTTTGCGGAAGGCAACGGAAGGCAAGGCTCTGTTGCAAAGGGAGGAAAAGAAGAACAATTAGAGTGATGGTTTGTATGTTCTGGTGTTTTGATAACTGTTTTATATCAGTGAAATAAAAATTAAAGGAGAGCACTGTTTCGTCACAGACGGAGATGGCTCGCTTAGGAGAGAAACTCAAAGAGTGGCCCATTTCATGTAATCCTAGGGTTGGAAGGGACCTTGGAAGTCTTCCAGTCCAACCCCCTGCCTAAGACAGGGATCTTCAGGCCATCCCAAACAAATGGCTGTCCAACCTTTCCTTGAAGATTCCCCTAGGACTCCAGGAACCAGGAGTCATAGACCTCAGGGTCACCATCGAAGAGACCTCACGGTCAGGAAATTACTCCTTATTTTGAATTTGGATCTCTAAAACTTCAACCCATTGGTTCTTGCCCTAACCTCTGGCACTATAGAGGATAAATCCATGCCTTCTTCCCTGTTAGCTCTTGAAGTATTGGAAAATCATGATCATGCCTCCCCTTAGCTTTCTCTTCTTTAGGCTAAACATAACTAGTTCCTCTAATAATTTTTCATAGGATGATATAAACCCATCCTTGTCGCTCTTCTCTGCACTCTTTCCAGTTCCACAACATCCTTTTTGTATTGTGGCAACCAGAACTGGACACTTGTCTGTAGCTTGAATCATGTCAACTGGATTTCTATTTTCTCAGTGGAAACGTTTCGCTCCTTATCCAAGAAGCTTCTTCAGTCTGAGTAAAGTTTGTAAGGGAATCCTTAAATATGTTTCTATGGTGGCTGTGTGACCTTGCACCTGGGGCTAGGTCATGGTTATTTGAGATGTTTCTAAGTCCCTTTATCATCCAAAGGAGGATCGTTAAGATTACCCTGCTGTTGTTCAGATTGCGAAATGTTCTTAATCTTCCTAGGCACAGAAGACAAAGCAGGAAGGAAAATAGGGGATGTCTGTTGCTGTTTTAGGTCTGGTAGACTTAGATTTGGTGAAGGCCCAATTTGGATATCCACAGGCCTTCAGAGCTGTTCTCAGGTGCTGATTTTCACCTGAGACAGGGCTGAGACTCAGAGTAAATGGAAGAACCTGGTCATTCCTTACATGGCTGGGGTGTCTGAAAAGATAAAAAGGATATTTGGAGTTTGATCTTTGGGGTGTACAAGCCTCTGTCTCAGTGTGTTGGTGGGTTTGAAATATACAGGTATGTGGTGACATACCTGTATATTTCAAACCCACCAACACACTGAGACAGAGGCTTGTACACCCCAAAGATCAAACTCCAAAACACAAGAAAAGCAATGTAGTGTATGCAATCCAGTGCAGTGAGGAGTGCTCTGAGCTCTACATTGGAGAAACCAAACAACCTTTGTACAGGAGGATGGCCCAACACAGGAGGAGCAACACCACAGGACCAGAGTCAGCAGTTTACCTTCATCTAAAGGAAAAAGGACACTCATTTGAGGACATTAATGTTCACATTTTAGACAGGGAAGATAAGTGGTTTGAAAGAGGGGTCAAGGAATCCATTTATGCCAACTTGGAAAATCCTTCTTTGAATAGAGGTGGGGGCCTCAGGCACAATCTCTCCCCTATTTTCCTTCCTGCTTTGTCTTCTGTGCCTAGGAAGATTAAGAACATTTCGCAATCTCAACAACAGCAAGGTAATCTTAACGATCCTCCTTTGGATGATAAAGGGACTTTGAAATAAACATCTCAAAAATAACCATGACCTAGCCCCAGGTGCAAGGTCACATAGCCACCCTAGAAACATATTTAGGATTCCCTTACTAACTTTGCTCAGACTGAAGAAGCTTCTTGGATAAGGAGCGAAACGTTTCCACTGAGAAAATAGAAATCCAGTTGACATGATTCAAGCTACAGACAATTCCACCTGGATGACTGAGAACCTTCATAGACAGGACACTGTACTCCAGGTGCAGCCTGACCAGTGCAGCATTCAGTGGAACTATCACTTCCTGTGATCTCGGCATTATACCTCTGTCGATGCAGCTCAAGATTGCACTGGGGGTACTGCTGGCTCATGTTTACTCTGTGGTCTACCAGAACACACAGATCCTTCTTATAAGTACTGCTGCTGGGCCAGGTACCACTTATCTTGCACCTGTGCACCTGTTTTTTCCTACCTAAGTGCAGAACCTTACATATCTTGCCACTGAACTGCACTAAACCCTTCTGAACCTTGACCCCGTTTTTTGAGATGTTACCAATCTTCCTCCACTTTGTGTCTTCTGCAGATTTGATAAGTTTTTGATGAAAGTCAAAGACTTAGTCCTTGTCTAAGTCATTGATGAAAATGTTGAAGAAAACTGGCCCAGGACAGAACCCTGGAGTTCTGCCTACTTCCCTCCATGTAGAAATAGGTCGATTAAGGACCACACGTGGATACAGTTGTTCAACCGACTGGGAGTCCATCTAGTAATGAGAGCATGCATCCCAGATTGTTCCCTTTTATCACAAAGGAGACCATATCCAATGCCTTATTCAAGTCTAGGTACACTCCTTCCACAGCATTCCTTCTGTCTACTAAACTGGTCACTTTGTCATAAAAAGGCAAAAAGATTTGTCTGGCAGGACCTATTTTTAAGAAACTCATGCTGGCTTCTTGTAATCATTTCATTCCTTTCTAAGTACTTGCAAACACTTTGCTTGATTATCTTTTCTAAGATTTTCCAGAGTATTGATGTCAAGCTGATTGCTCTGTAGTTTTATGTGTCCACTCCCCCCCCCCCCCCGCTTTTTAAAGTTTGGAACAATATTGGCTCTTCTCCAATCTTCGGGCACTTCCCCTGTTCTCCGGGATATCTCAACATTTACAGCCAGTGGTTCTGAGATCACATGTGCCAGTTCCTTTAGCACCCTGGGACGCAATCCATCTGCTCCTAAAGAGCTGGATTCATTCGAAGCACCAGGTCTCTCTCACCACTCCCTGACCTTTTGAAGTGGGTTGGGTGAATAAAAGGACTCTGCGAAACAATGTCTACACAAAACATGTTTAAAGTTGGGGCATAGAAGACGAATTGATATTACAGGAAGGCAGATACGTTTAATAGGCACAGTTGAGACCAGGTGGAATAACACTCAGAAGTGGAATATAGAAATTGAAGAATTAATATATACATTTTTTCATTCGTCTTTTCCTAGTGGAATGTTTGTTTATTTATTATTAATTAAATTTCTATGACCACCCATCTCCCCCACAAGGAGGGACTCTGGGCGGTTCACACATTCGGTGGCTTTGTTGAAAAGAAATCATAGCAGGCTAATCGTCCTGGCGATGTTTGGTAGGTGAACTACAGCTTTTGTTTTCTGGTTTTACGCACCTGGGCCTGTCCAGAGCCCTTGCCAAAAAGCCCCCTAGGCGGCCCTCGGAGAAGCAGCAGCAGTGGCCTGGAGCAGCTTGAGGTCATCCAAACGGTTTCTTCAAGGGAAACCATGTGGCCCTTCCAGTTGAGTAAAGGAAATCATGTCACCTTCACAGTCCAATTGTTTCACACAGCCCTAAAGAATAAGAAAATTAGGAATAGCCAAGAGCAACCATTTAGGAAGTTAGCTTTTGAGATATTCAAAATACTTCCCTACACTGAAATGCAATTTGCCCCTTTCCACCCCGCAGCTGCCACTGCATCATTTCAAAGGTGAGCAGGGGAAGGGCAGAGGGGGGCGTACTCTGTGTCTTAGCTGCCCTTGACAGACCCACCTGCGGAGGACAGCAGCGGTGGGCCTTCCGGAAAGCCACATCCTTACAGCGGCCAGGAGCCCTTTTCTCATGGGAATCATTGTGCTCTGACTGGGAGTAGCCCGAAGACTTTGGAAAGTCTGTTCTGAACTCCTACAGGTCTCCAAGAAGCATCTGAGCATGACCAAGCTGACAGGCAGGGTGTGAAATGAGCTCCAGCCACAGTCTAAGTCTATCGGTCTTTCATCAGCAATTTCTGCAGGGCTCAGTGGCAGAATTTATTGGTGCTCCAAAGAGCTCAATGGGAAAGTCTACTGCTCGGTGGCAGATTAAAAATGTAAATATAGCAATTGGCTGTCCTGGAAAGGCTTTGGTTAATGAGGAGAAACTTGGGGATTTTGCACTGCAGCAGATGGAGGAAAGCACCCCGTGCAACAGAGTGTGAGGGTTTGATCCTACGACTAATAAATCAAAGTTCCAACACAAGCCACGAAGGATGTGTAGAAGCTTTATTTTACAGCGAGCGATCCATTTCACTTTAATAATAATAATAATAATAATAATAATAATAATATTCATATATGACACCGGCTAAACTGTCAAAAATGTATATGTATGACCAGTGTTGGAAGCGTGAAAAGGAAGAGGGAAGACCTGGTTCTGCCACCTGGCATGGGAAGGAGGAAATAATAGTTCCTCATGGGGGTGGTTAATTTCATAATGTCCTTTTTATTTAACTATCTGGCCATTTGGATTTTATAATTTATTTATTGTATTATTTGATTGTATTTTTATATTCTTTATTCTATTTTAATCAGTTTTATTGTAAACCGCCCAGAGTTCCCCGTTGGGGGAGATGGGCGGTCATATAAGATAGATAGATAGATAGATATAGATAGATAGATAGATAGATAGATAGATAATAAATAAGTCTGGAATCTGCCCAATCCATCAGTCTATTTAAGAGATGCCTTGTATATAGCTTACATGCTATGTCGATAAGACTTATAGGTCGAAAATTAGCTGGGTTTGTATTATCTCCTTTTTTATGTATTGGGATTACTACGCTATTATTCCAACCTGCAGGTAATCTCCCGGTATTATTAATATACGTAAATAGAGTGGCGAGCATAGGGGCCCACCAATCAGGAAAAACCTTAAAAATTTCTGGTGGCAGCATGTCCTCTCGCGGGGCTTTGCTGTCTGTCTGTTGTGCTATTATTCTTTTGACTTCTGTCACAGTTACAGGGGGCCATTTTGTTGATGCTTTTAATATGTCCATACCCGTTAGCTGTTGATTTGATATTCTAGTATCCTCAAATTTGTTTTTGTAATAGGCTATCCAATCTTCTGGTGTAATCTGGGCTTCTATTATAACTTTTATTTCTCTCTGACCTTGGGTGACTAGTTCCCAGAATTTTGTATCATTATTTTGTAAACATGACAGTCTTAATTCTTGCCATTGTAATTTATAATAGTCTTGTTTACTCCTCCTGATCAGTGCTTGATATTTACGGCGTTTTTCTCTCACTACCTCTACCCTGGCAGGTGATTTATCCTTCTTGATTTGTCTGATAAATCTAGCTAGTTCCCTCCTTTCACGTCTACATTCATGGTTAAACCAGGATAATCTAGTTTTATACGTTTCCCCCTGCGATGTCTTACACACCAATGGTTTAAGATTATCAACCACCTCCTCACATATGTTATTTGCATTTTCAGGTTTTGGATGAGTATAAGTCTCTGTTTTAGCATTATTGGACTGTATAGTATTGATCTAACAACTTCAGCCAAAGGGGGTGTCCACTTTAATCTTTTCTGATTTTTTATAATACCTTCTATATTATGGTTCTCTTGTGCTACATTTTTCCCACTATCCCACGTTAGATTCAGGCCAAGTGGTAAATGATCACTCTCTGGTCTATCTATAATATTAAAACACTGTGCTAGAGGGATAAGTGAGGATGAAATAAATATATAATCAACAACAGCTCCCCCTCTATGGCTGACTGATGTATATGAACCCCCAGATTGATCCCATTTGGATCCATGTAAATTGACCGTATGTAATTTGTACATTAATTTAAGTAGTTCTAGGCCCCGCTTATTCTGGATCTTATCATGTGACATATGGCCCAGTGGGAAAATGTCCTCCATTTCAAATAGGTCTTTATCTTTTGAGTTCAGTATTTCCAGACCTGGACCTATTCTAGCATTAAAATCCCCGCAGAAAATTAAATCTGCACTTGTGGAATACTGTAGCATCTCAACTAGCGACTGTTCCAGTTTATCCCAGTTAACCTGATGTCTAGGCGGGGCATAAATGTTGACACATATTAACGTTCTCCCTTTAAATTTCAGCCTTAATATTTGAATTTCATCTATATCACAGTTATCAGGATTTATTTCTTCTATTCTCGCATCCAAATGTACTGCAATTAAACTCATTAAACCCCCCTTAGCACGTCCCATCCTTTGGTCTCTCTTGGCCCATTTATGAAAACTTATGTAGCCAGGTAATGCTATCACATTATTTTTTACCAACCAAGTTTCTTGAAGGAATATCATATCATAGTATTTTAAAAATTGAAAAAATTCCCCATCTATACATTTACCTGCCCACCCGGCAATATTCCAGGATATACATTTAATCATAGATGTCTTCACATTATTTTCTTGTCAGCTTTGTAGCTTATCCATGTTTTGGGGTTGCCTTTGTTGATTTTTTTGTTTGCTTCTCCTGCACAATTGTTTTTGTCTTGGCATGTAACTTGACTGTTGTCCTCTATTCCTTTCTTCCTTTGGGATGTCATCTTCTGACCATGACGCTTGTTCTATCATGTTGAAAAGTCCTTGAGTATCTTCATAAACACAATTGTTTTTAATCCCAGGGTTATTTGATGTAGACTTATATGTTTCATCCTGTATTTTCTTAGATATTTTAAAGTTCGAATTTGAATCTGGTAGCTCTGATCTATGTACTTCTGCAGTAGTCTTGTAGGCTCTTGCACTGTTTGTATTCGTTATCTTATCCCTCTCTGGTAACAGCGGCTTTTGTAATGCACTATGGAACACCTGTTTTTCCAGGTTGTGCTCATTTGTATGGCTCTCTTCATATTCATATGCAGTATTTGCTGTATGTTGCTTTGCCAGAACTCTGACTTTTGGTGACGCACATGTTGTTATAGGGTTCATTTCTATATTATATGGGTTTTCTCCCCACTTTGTTCTTTCATAATCCTTAACCAGATTATTGTATTCATTTTCTTCCACTTGTAATACATGTGGTTTTTCGGTTTTTTGTATTTCCGATGTTTGGGTTGTGTTATTTTTGTCATTTTCACGAAGCATATTATTTTGAAAATTTCTAGATACCTCTATCGAGTATTTATTTAACAAACTCTTTTTCTTCATCACCAGGCTGGCTATTGCCTTAGACACAAACGTCACAATTGCTCTGGTATTTATATAGTTGTAAAATAGATATTCCACTTTATTTATATCTTTTGTTGAGAGATCGATTACATCTAAAGATTGCATCAAATGAACAAAATGTATTTTCCTATCATACTGAGACTGATAACCGCTAAGTTTCGAATAGTTGATGAAAGTCAATTTAGTAGGTAACAATTGTAAATGCCAAGTATTTTGTATAGTATCAGTATTTCTTTGTTGATTCTTGGAGAGAATAGTAGTACTAAAATCAGCTTGTATGATAGATTTATCTGATGGAGTACATTTACAATCATCTTCTAATTGGGTGGGGACTATTTGTTTTCCCGTGCAACTCTTTACATTCAGTTTATTTTGTGGTATCTGATTTTTTTTCTTCCTTATGTTTGTGTTTTTTTCTTCCTAGATTATTCTGCGATTTTCTTAGTTGTTTGCTCTTTTTGTTTTCGGTATCAGTAATTTGCAACAGTTTATTTGGCTTAAATTTCTTTATTCTACAACACCAAGTTTTTGATATTTTTACTTTTCTTGACCTGCTTTCCCTCTTTATAAGCCTTCTTCTTTAATTTAGCACCTTCTTTGTGTGTTTTTATTTTTTGTTTCATAGTTATTATTTCTATTTCTTCTTCTGGATTAGAAATGTGGTCTACTGAGATTAATTAATTAATTAATTAATTAATTAATTGGATTTATCACCAATAAATATTATTAATTTATTAATTATTAATTTATCACCAATAAATATTATTAATGATGATTCCACAAGGGTTTCTTCTGATTTGTGATCTGTTCCCCTTATTGTTTTGAGTATCAATTCTATCAATGTTTGTAGTAAGTCTTTGCACTCTGCTAAAAAGGATTTCATTATGGCAATGTCTTGAATTAGACTGTTTAAATTCTGTTGTTGTTTGCTAAAAATGTCTGTTAAGGTTAGCATACCTAATCTTAATGATTCGTTTGTATTTCCAATGGTTGAGCCAGGAGATGGAGGGGTATTTATATCTTCAATCTCCTCACCGCCCCGTTCTGACCCATTTCTCTCTTTGGGAGTACAATTTGTTGGTGATATGTAACTTTGTTGATCCATGAGGGCAAATTCTTTGGCTAGATTTATTCCAGTTTCAGTCGGCTCTGTTACAAACATACAATGAGGTCCTAATGACCAATCATAATTTGGAACTACTGTAGGACTGTCATTTGAGATAATTGGGCTTTTTACTGACTCCAGGTGGGGAGAGGTCCTTGTTGAGGGGAAAAAGTCTGTAATCTTGGCTTGTTTATCTCCCTCTTTACAGCCTTCTGTCGTTCCAGTTACTAGCTCTAATCCTAGGCGACGATAGCCGCCTCTTGTAAGTACCATTATAAATATTTAGCCGGTTATAATAACAGTCCTTCTTCTTGTTTTCTCTATTATTCTTCCACCCTCTACAACAAGCACTCTCAGCTTTAACTATTGTTTGTCTATATTATAGTTGTTGGAAGGGCTAAAAGATAGTTTTGTGGGCTGATGCTCTTTAGTTTACATTCTTTGTTGTCGGCATATCGCACTTCTGTAATAACTTGGCTTATCTTGGTGAAACCACAACAGATATTGGTACTATATACTTCAATTAAGCTCCTGCCTATTGTTTATAATATAAATTTTAATTTTATCTGGTGGAGCTCACATACTTGCAGACTTCTGTGTCACCATCTCACCGGAAGTCCATTTCACTTTAAAGATTCAAGTGAGACATAGTTGCAAAAGCTTACAGTTTAATTGTTCCCGATTTCCCCCTCCCTCTAGAATGTGTTAATCAATTACATTCCTCTCTGTCTTTCATGTTTTCATCTGTTCCATTCTGGCCGGTGTGTTCTGTTTGATCTCCCATGGTGCTGAATGCTTTTCAGCTATTACACATCTCTCGGTGCTTTGCCAGTTTTGCAGCTTTGCTGCTGAGCTCCTGTCAGATTTCTCATATGAGATTATCAAATTGGGTTTCTCTACAAAGCAAAAGTGTTTTGGCAAATTGCATCCTTTACAAAGCAAAGGCTTCTCATGGTGACGTGAAGTGCAGGTGCAAGATAACAACGGTCACTTGTGTATTGTTATGACTAGTGCCCACACAAGCAATGGGACCTTCCCATGAGAACAAATCCTCCTGATTTCCTCTGTGGGAAGCCTTGCCCTGTGAGAGCAAGGAGGGGGGGAACTCAGTGCTTAGATGCAGCACTGCCACCCAATAGCAGGTCATGCTATGTGCTTTAGGCCTAATGCTTTAGGCCTGGTGTGTGTCACAGCTAACTTCCAGCCAATCAGAAAGCTAGAAGAACTGAATATCTAACCATGCAAAATGGTGTTCTATGCTTCTTGATTTCTAGTGTCTTTTAGCCATGTAGATCTTCACGTGTTCACTTCCCGTGGACTGGGCAGAGTGAGCTATGCCTGGCTTTGGGTATAGGCCATGGCGTGAGCTCTGGCCCTGGGATCAATACACGGAACTCAGCTTATAAGTTTGTTTTTGTTTTTCCTTTTACAATGCTGTACCATGTATATTCAACCTTCCTTTTTGCGATAATGTGATTGTATATACATTATTGCCTTATGCTACCAGTAAACACTGTTAGCCCTACAAGCTGCATTCTTGTCTGTTTATTCTCAAGCCTCGAGTTTTTTTTCCCCTTTAAGCCAGCGTACATCCCATCAGCTCCTTCCTATTGAGTGCTTTGGTGCCTTTGCCGGGTGATGTGGTTTTGTGGAATCGTATGCCATGGCAAGGTGGCATGGATGCCACTGTGACATCTCGCCGCTCCAAGACCATCCCCTCCTTTTTGTTTGGCTTGGTTGGGAATTTGTTATGGAACTTTTTCTTTAGTTTGGGTATGTGTACGTGTCGGGCGTCTACCCACTCTCTCTGAGATTCATTAAAATGTTTCCATTGGATTAGGTATTGCGATCTCCCCCGGTGTTTTTTGAATCTAAGATCTTTTGCACTTCGAAGTGCTGTTCCCCGTCATGGGTGCCATCATGACAATTGGTTCTGATGTGAATAATTTCTTTAATTGCTCAGATGCTCCCTGGCATTCCTCAGACCACTGTAATTTTGCCCCTGGTTTTTTCCTTACCTTGGGGTCTCCTTTCCCTTTTGTTTCTAGTAAGTCTGTGAGCGGCAATGCCACTTGTGCAAAGTTATGTATAAATTGCCTATAAAGATTTTCAAACCCTAAGAAACTCTGCAGTTGCCTCTTGGTTTTGCGGGGTTCCCAAGCCACCACATCCCATATTTTCCCTGGATCCATTTTGATCCCTCTGCTCGATACCTGATACCATAGATAATCTAATTGTTAGAACAATTGTTCTAATTGTTCCTTGTGAAATTCACACTTTGACAGTTTAACATACAATTGGTTTTCCAACAGATGTTTCAACACCTCCCGCACCAACAGTACATGTTCTTCCAGTGTCTCCGAGTAGACCAAAATATTGTCTAGGTAGACTAATACTCCCCGATATAAAAAGTTGTGCAACACTTCATTAATTAAATGCATGTAGACCCTGGGCCCACCTTTTAGGCCGAATGGCATTACTAAATACTGAAAACAACCCAGTTGACAATTAAATGCTGTTTTCCACTCATCCCCCTCCCGAATTCGAGCTCAGAAGTACACTTCTCTTAAGTCTAGTTTGGTGAATACTTTGCCTTTTGATAGGTGTACCAACATATCCATCATCAGGGGTAGGGGGTACTTGTTTGATGTGCAGATAGCATTCAACCCCTGGTAGTCTGTGCATAAGCGCAACGACCCGTCTTTCTTTTTCCTGAACGTGACTGGTGCTGCCATTGGTGAGGTTGCCGGGCAGATAAAACCTTATTCTAAGTTTTTGTCTATGAATTCCCACAGCACCTCTAGTTCCTTGGGAGCAGGGCTTTCCAAAGTTTTCCCGCGGTGACACACTAACCGCCGTTGGTGACACACCACACCGCCGTTGCGGCAGCACACAAAAACCCAGAAGCGCTGCTGCCGCTTTTGGGTTTTTGCGCGCCGCCGTTGGTGTGTCGCTGCGGGAAAACCCGGAAGCACTGATGATGATCAGCGCTTCTGGGTTGTGTGGCGACACACCAGACTGTGTGTGGCGACACACTTTTGTGTCACAACACAGTTTGGAAAGCTCTGCTTGGGAGTCATGGAATACAGTTTAGACTTAGGTAATTCAGCGCCTGGTTCCAATTCTATAGCGCAGTCTGATTTTCTGTGTGATGGGATCTGGTTGGATTCAGTTTCCCCAAACACTTCTTTTAAATCGTGGTATTGGGCGGGAATGAGGTTAGCATCCTCCTCTTGCGGTCTCTCCCCCGCTTCGGTTGCTGCACCTATCAGTTTGATTTCGCCCTCTTGTTTGCCAGGCTCTAAGGGGCGTGGTGGCTCAGCGGGTAAGACGCCAGGCTTGTCGATCGCAAGTTCAGAGGTTCGAATCCCTAGCCCTGCGTGCGGAGTGAGCTCCCGCACTCGCCCCAGCTCTTGCCAACCTAGCAATTCGAAAGCATGCAAATGCAAGTAGATGAATAGGTACCACTTCGGTGGGAAGGTAACAGCGTTCCGCACGCGTCATGCCGGCCACATGACCGTGGAAGCGTCTTCGGACAACGCTGGCTCTTCGGCGAACAAACGGAGATGAGCACCGGCCCCTAGAGTCGGACACGACTGCACAAATGTGCGGGGGGAACCTTTACCTTTACCTTTAACCCTCCATATGTTCCATCCTTGAAAATTAGCTGCCTGGTCGACCAATTCACTTGAGGGTTTTGGTCTCGCAGCCAAGCTAGTCCCAATACTTTAGGCTGATCTGATGTAGGGGCTACAATAAATCTCAATGTTTCTTCGTGACTTCCTATTCTCATCTGGACCACTTCGGTGCAATATTCCACTGGGCCCCCTTTCATCTCTGACCCAAGTTAAATGAAGTTGATAGGTTCAGGTAATCACTTTACTTTCAGTCTGTCAGGGTTCCTGTGTGAATCCTGCCAAGTACTTCAGAGATACGTGTCAGCCTGGAAAGTGATGGGAGGGGGAGTGCATTCCAGGAGCCACGCCAGACTGCTGGAGACTGTTGTGCCGAGCGTCAAAGTCATCCACCTGCACGAGTGTGGTGGGGGCTTGAATGGAGTGGGAAAGTAATGGACACTGACATCATGGGCGCAAAAGGACTGGCGTGAAGGGGGAGAGCTAAGTTTGACTGTTTGGCAGGAAACTGTCATTCAGATCTTTGAGAATGCTTTCATTTACATGTATCCTTAATAAAGCTTATTCTGCATTTCAATTGAATTGCATGGAGAGGTGTTTATTGGGGCACTGAAATCAGAGTCATCACAGAAAGATCCGAATGTAAATGTCAATTCTGCACGAGGCTACTCCTGAACCATCAGAGAGCCTTACGCTTGAGAATTGACCTTGCAGCACACTATTACTGACAATTTGTATGTCAGAGACCAGAACTATGGATATTTCCAGTGACCAACCTCAAGAGGTTGAAAGTGAACAATCGAGTACCTCCAGGGAAAATGTTGAGATCCCAAAGGTGGAGAAATCGGTGAAATTTGAACCTACGGGTGGTTGAAAGAAATGACTCCAGAAGGAGGATGTCAAAAAAGGTGTGGAGTCCATTGAGATCCCCATGATGAGAACCCCGAAAACCAGAGCAGAATGGTCCCTGGGGATTGGAGGGGGCGTGAAACCTGAAATTGGCGAGCTACAAAGCAACGCGTCACACAAGCACAAAGAATGGCTTCATTAGAAGCTAAGATGTCCCAAATGGATTTTGAATTGGAGACTGTAAGTCAACAGATGGCGGCGATGAACAGGACCTTACAAAAAATCCTGCAGAACCAAGAGGGGGAAAAACCTGCTTCCAGACCCACTAGCCCTCTGATCACATCCAGCGAAGGTGAATCCACTGAGGACAGCAAGGAAGAGGAAGAGATATCAGAACCTGATGAATGTGCACGATCCCCTACCCGAGAGACACGTATGAAGGTCAGACCGCAAACTCTGCCAATTAAAACTATGACCATTAGCAAATTAAAGATGAAATTTGGTGGCGACCCGGCAAAGCTGGCATGCTTCATGACCCATGTGAGGGGGTTCATGGAAGAATTTGAATGGTCCTGGTTTGTGGCTATGCATGAAGCAAAAGCCAAAGAACTGTTAAATTTTAGCGCCTTTATGATAGTGTTATGTAAACGTTTTGAAGATACCTTGTCAAAAATGTCTGCCAGAGTAGAACTGCAAAATTTAAGACAAGGCAATCGCACTGTAGCAGAGTATGCCATGGAATTCAAGAAATTAATAAGCCGATTACCAGATTGGCCTGAAACTTTCCAAATAGAATATTTCCAGATGGGTCTGAAACCGGAGATTCTCGAAATGGCAGCAGGGAGAGGGGATCCTGAAACCTTAGATGAATGGATCCAGCATCAAGCATCGCTGAACAGGTTCCACTCACCATGGAATCTTCGTGCCTCTTCATAGTCTCCTGCCCCTCGGCGCTCAGGACAGGTTCCTTCCATTTCTCACCAGCTGGAACTTCTCATCTGTGGAGCTTTCAATCCCTGGTGAGGCTTCACAGAACCTCCTCTCCATCAAAGCTGCCGCCGCCCCTATATTCTTTGATCCCAGCATCTTGGTGCTTTTCTCTCCGGCTTTGGACATCGTTGGGTTCGTGATTGCGGGCAATGAGTGACGCGATGTCCTTCCTTGCCACATTTAAAACAAAGTCCCTTCTTAGCCCACCATTCCTTCTCCTCCCCCGATTTGCGGGTTGTCTGTTTCTCTGGGGGAAAGGGTGAGGTGTATGGTCGTCTCTCTGTCGGTTGGGCTTGTTGTCATCTGAAGCGGATTTGCACGTCCTCCACCTCGCCAGCCAGGTAAATCCACCCCTTCAAGGCTCCGGGGTCCCCTCTGGCTAGGGACCACTCTAGGATTTCTGGTTGCAGCCCCCCTTGAAAATACTCAATTTTTAATGACTCTGGCCAATCCGTTAACTTTCCCGCCAGCCTCCTGAATTCAGTGGCATATTCGGAGACTGACCTGCTCCCTTGTTTAATGCCCTGCAAGCTTGTTCTAGCTTTCATTTTGGAGAAGGGATCTTCAAATTGTTATCTCAGGGCGCTCATGAATTAATTAAAGTCCTCTAGTTCTGTGGCATCCGAGTCATGCAATCCTGTGAGCCACTCTGTCGCTTCTTGCTCAAGGTGGGCCGAAATGTACCACAGCTTGGAGCTCTCAGTGGGGAATAGTTCCTAGCACTCTTCCATGGGTTAGGAAGCAAGCCAGATTTTTCGGGTCCCCATTGAACTTTACCTTCAAATCCCTTATTCTGAACGATCCATCTGGGCTCGATGTCCATCTCCCCGCTCTGCTTCAAGGCTGGCTGTGTCGCGGGTGCATCCGCAACAAAGGAAGCGCCCTTGCTGGATCGTCCCACTCTCGGCTTTCTTCAGGTGCCGATTCACTACTCTCGCTCTCTGGGGACATCTCTCCTCCCAACTTCTTCGCACAGGCTGCCGTCTCCCGCTCTAAAAGGTGGAGGATTCGGTTGACTGCATCTTGCAGGTCTGGCATCCAATCCTCCATGCTATCCATTTTCTGTTCCAGCATATCTATCCACTGGTCTGTAGCTGCCCGGATGGAGTGGGAGCCCCTTCCTTTGTTCATCCACTGATCCGCATACCGCTCTATGTTCCCCTAATTTCTGCAGCCCAATCAAACTTAGTCTTTTTGGAGGATCGGGGTCGGGGTGTGCTCTCAAAGTTTGTTGAGATCTTTGGGTTAGTTCGTCTCTCTGGTCCAGGGCTTTCCAAACTTTTGCGGTTGGCGACACACCAACGGCCGGCCCACAAAAACCCAGAAGCACCGCGGCCAGTGCGGCGCAAAAACCGGAAGTGCCGGTGGCGGTGCTTCTGGGTTGCCGCCGCGGCAGCAGCGGCTGCCCCTTCAAAAGGGCAGGCTCCAGGAACCCCGAAAATGCCCTCGGTTTTGGCAGGGAGGCGAAAAGCCTCGCCGCACGCGCGCTGCTGGATTCCCGCACAGCTGATGCGGGCCAGGATGGAAATTCTCCCCGCCAATCAGCTAGCACTGGAACCCGGCAGCATGCCTGTGTGTGCGTGGTCAGGCTTTTTGCCTCCCTGCCGGAACCGAGGGCATTTTCGGGGTCCCTGGAGCCTGCCTTTTCGAAGGGGCAGCCACTGCCGTGTGGCAACCCAAAAGCACTGCAGCCGGCGCTTCCGGGTTGTCACGCAACACACTTGGGGCCTCCAGGCGACACAGTATTGTGTCGTGACACAGTTTGGAAAGCCCTGCTCTAGTTGCTTCTTGGAGTCTCGTTTGGTTGAGGTCGTTGGGGTCTGGGGTTCTCCCTCTCCCGACTGGCTGGCTGTGTGCGGCCTGTTCCTGTTTGCTCAGACTCGGGCCCTTTCCTTTGGATCCTCTGCCACCCCCTCCCAACGTCATGGGGGTCTCCGCCGGGTCCGCTTTTTTCAGGTGTAGGTCCTCCTCGTTAAACTGGTCATTTACGGGTAGGGTTCCCATGTTGACCTGAATCTTTCTGTGAGGGTTCGATCCTACGACTAATAAATCAAAGTTCCAACACAAGCTATGAAGGATATGTAGAAGCTTTATTTTACAGCGAGCAATCCATTTCACTTTAAAGATTCGAGTGAGACATAGTTGCAAAATCTTAGTTTAATAGTTCCTGATTTCCCCCTCCCTCTAGAATGTGTTAATCAATTACATTCCTGACTCTCATGTTTTCGTCTATTCCATTCCGGCCGGTGTGTTCCATTTGATCTCCCATGGTGCTGAATGCTTTTCAGCTATTACACATCTCTCGGCGCTTTGCCCGTCTGGCAGCTTTGCTGCTTTGCTCCTTCCTATTGAGTGCTTTGGCGCCTTGGCTAGGTGAGGCGGTTTGGCGGAATCGTATGCCACCTTGCCATGGATGCCACCGTGACAGTTTGAAATTCAGGCTGAAATTCTGCCCCGGCGTAGCAGGTGGTGGTGTGGCCGGAACCTCTAAGGATGAGGCTGTGTGAACCCTCCGGGAATGGCTCCCCTGCTGGCACTGAACAGCCCTGCTCAGACATTAGTCCCACCTGCTCCCCTCCCGCTGTCTCCCGTACAGACATCTGCGGTTTCCCTTGGCAGCCAGGCCCGCTTGGACCGAGCACAGCTTCCTCCTGGACCTCTGGCTCACCCTTGGTGCCTCGTCACCGGTCCTTCTCCTCGGACTGTTCAAACATGTTTTTCTGATTGTGGTGTCTTTCACAGTAGTTTGTGGTTTGGGTCAATAAACCAAGTTCTGAGAGAGATCTAAGAGATTTCCCCTCTACCATTTTCCACACTGGCAGCTTTTTATGCTTGCATGCAAAGAAATGCATCTGTTTTACTTCTCCAATTCCTTTGGAATCAGAGCGCGGTCACATCTTTTCTTGTCCGCAGGGATGTAAGCGTGACAGACTGTTTAACTCGACGATGGCATTAGCTGCTGCTCACCTGCAATGTGGGCCAAGCTGCCCACTTTGGAGACGGGGCAAGTATGCCCACTACTGGCACAAAACAGCTCCAAAAGGGTGACCGTGGAAATTAATAACTCGGTTAAAACTTCCTGAAGGGGCCCAACCGGTGAACTGCACGGCCATGCAAGTTTGGGGCAATATGCATCCAGGGCATCACAAGCCCATTTCCGCACGTAGGGCTGTGGTCACACTTCTGGCAAAGCACTCCAGTGGCAAAACAGTTTGGGCTGGAAAGAAACCTGCCACAGATCCTTTGCTGCCAACGATCCACGTTGGGAAACACATGAGCTGGGGAAAAGCTGGTAAGGCTCCCTTTCCCCAGTCTCTTTGCCATTGCAATCCGTAAAGTGGAGGGCTGGGAATTTCTTCTCCTGTCCTTATCCAGGACAACACGTGAAATGGCACCGGCCCTTGGGAGGAGGAGAGGTTTCTAGGACTGGCCGTTGGAGCGTATCAAACCATCTGGTGGGGCAGAGGGGCCCCCCCAGACTTCTCCCCACAAGCAGGCCCCTTTCCTTGCCCACTTTTCGCTTGGCACAGCTGTCTGGCAATCAAGAGAGAGGCAGCTGACCTGCGGTCAGAGGAGCCATGCTTTTCTGCTTCGTCACATTTCCTAGCCTGGACAACTTTATACTTAAAAAAGAGCATGGAAGGAAGCCAGGGGTTTTCAAGGAATTCTTCAATGGGATACAACAGCTGCCCATGGCGGATGAGTTGTTCCAGGCAAAGGCGGCCCCAGACATTCCGCTGCCAGTGGAGGAGTATCCCAGCTCAGGCCCCGGAGCTGGCACCGAAAGTTGAGCCGGGAGACCTTCGTTCCCCACAGCCACGGTCGGGATGTGCCCACAGGGCTTCCCAAGGGCTCCCACGTTCTGCCCACTCGAGGCCCGGCATCCCTGCCCACGGCAGATCACCACCCGGGATTCTGCCTGCTGCCAGGGCAGCCCGCTCTGCCCGGAAGGGCCAGTGAATACCACAGCACGCTGTTTGCGTCTCAAGAAGCCTTTATTGGGTTACCTGCAAAGTGCTCCACCTCTTCGCTGGCCGTGGGGCTTCTCGGGGCTCCCCGCTGCAGCTATGCTTTAGAAAACTAAACTTTGTAATATTCCTATTTCATGTTTTGTTCTAGTTATTTTTATACTTGAAAAAGCAACATGAAAGGAAGCAGGAAAAAACACCTGATAGGACAATGGATATGGAGGAGATCTGGAGAAGGAGAACATACAGGAGCTGCCTCGTCTGGCTGCTTCCACCCAAGGCGGGAGGACTGTTGTCCCAAAGCACGCTATATTGGGGTAACCTTTCTAGAGAGGGGGTGATCATTAAAATTCTAGAAAAGAGGGTGAGATGGACAGGAGGATCGGAAGGAACAGTGGAAGAAGCAGCGCCATCGAACCCGCTAACATGCTCCTTGTTCCACGAGGCATGGCGTATGCATCCTCGGGCCAGCCAGTCCAGGGGGCCCAGCCCACCCCCTTCGCTGCTCCTGCCCATGGGAGGCTGCCAGCGGTGTAAGCATCTCACCCGCTTTCCATGTGCATAAGATGAAGTTCAGACGCTTCTGTGAATCCTCTGGGTTTAATGGAAACCAGGCCTGACTCAGAAGTTTCTCCAGCAGCAAAAAGCATTGGGGAGGTGACTTGGAGATGGGGAATGACTGCCCCTCGTCTTGCAGAGCGAAAACAGGGCAACATGAGGCTAAGCCTCTCCACACGTTGCCTCCAGCTCCACTGGATTTTCTAGCTAATTCCGAAACATTACTTGGATCCCTTTTAAACATCTGGTGGAGCCTCAGGCTATGCCTGGGACCCTTGGAAAGAGCAAAACCTACAGAAGAACGGAGTCTGGATTCCCAGGCTGGGTGCCTTTACTGAGGGCCCCCATGCCATTCTTACACGGTGAACACTGTCTCACAGACGCTTCTACGAGAGCCGTGGTGCCTCCTTGGGAGCAGAGTCTCCAGAAGGCAACAGCCGAGGAAGAGTTCTGGCAGTTCTTGGATAGTCTCCAGGTGGAAGGGAGTTTGCATAGCCCTCTCCACACCCACTCATGGCAAGCCTTATGCCAGGTTCCTTCTATACTGCCATTTTCCCAAGGAGGAAGAGGAGAGCAGAGAGGGTCCCTGTGAAGGAAAGTTGGTTGCCCAATCCCTTGGTGTCTACAAAAGACTTCTGCTCTGGCACGAGCACCGTGGTCAGTGATTTCTGCAAGAGAAAAAGCAAGCTTCAGCCCCAGGGCACAGAGATTATGCCCTCAGAGGTCGGCTTGGTTACTTTCACGGTCTGTGCAATCCTGGGATGGGGGCGAGGGTGGGGGAAGAATCCCTGCTCCAGAACTTACCAGAACCATGAACTCAGAGAGCATCCTCTGCCCTGCCTCTCTTCTACCTTTCAGGTAAGACCCTTTAGGCAGATGCTTTTGTGTACCTGGAGCCAGGTTTAGTTTCTGGCAGGGTCCCCTGCTAAAAGGGCCCCAGGAAGCAAGGGGACGGGAATGTCTTTTGCTACCAGTGGCCCAGAAGAGTTTCTACCAGTCGGAATACACTGGTTGAGAGAGTCTAAGGCTGCTTCCAGGCAGGAACACAGCGGTGGCCTTTTCTAAGGATGGAGGGGGAGATCTTGCATGGGGGCTGAGCGCTCAGGATGCGATTTGCTGACACTATTGTACTGCAGGGCTCTATTAGGCAATGGCCTGGATATGGCCAAGAGCCTACGGCATCTGGCACGCTTGCGAAGTGCAGCAACCTCTTAGCAGGGGACGGCCAGGCAGGTTCCAGCCGCAGCTGTGCCTCTTCCAGTGCACTTGGGAGTCCTCACCTAAAGGACGCTGGCTGAAGGTGTCATGGAGGCTCGGCATCAGTTTTCATAGCTATCTGCCACCTACCTCTGAGAAGCAGAGACCTTGCTCTTTGGACTGGTTCATCTTCGGTCCACTTTCCTGTGGAGACAGAAGAAGACCTAC
Organism: Charina bottae; assembly: GCA_023362775.1. Classification (NCBI taxonomy): domain Eukaryota; kingdom Metazoa; phylum Chordata; class Lepidosauria; order Squamata; family Charinaidae; genus Charina; species Charina bottae. The sequence continues at coordinate 26,283,918 of JALMGJ010000014.1, forward strand.
ATTGAGGAGGGGCCCAAGTGAGAGATTTCCCTCTCTCTTGAAACAGTCTTCAATTATACTTGATAGAAAGAGAAGATCACAAAGCTTATTCTGACAAAGAGCACAAGTCCTAGTGTGCAAAAGGGTATTAACATTGCTGCTACTTATAACAGCAACTATGCCCGGATCTCAGCCCACTACCCAGCTGCACACTCAGCTCTGGAGCCTCAAAAGAAAAGAGAAAATGGTCATCTGTTTTCAGACATCCGGGGGAGGTATGGCAAACTGAAGATGTCTCTGTGAAAGCGGAGACAATAACCGCGGCAAAGACCAAGGAACCGGCGAGTAGGCCAGTCCTTCACAACCTCTCCGGGTAAGAAGAAGATAGGAGATCGCCCACATGTGCTCTGGACGGCTGCTCCTCGTGAGGAGACTGCAGGACAGCAGTTTTCCGTGGGTTTGAGCACCGGGAGACAAAGGGATCAGCCGTTTTGCTCACAACCGTGGCGGAGCTAGTTAAAGGACACTAAGTTCGCAAACCTCACTTTCTAATCACTTTCGGAAATTGCCTATTAACCATCTTAAAGCTATTTGAGACCTTCGGAATCACAAGTTTGAAAATGCCAGGTGAGTCTGCCTTCAATCCTGAACGAAAGATTTTAATAGGCTGACCATACGTCCCATTTTGAATGGGACAGTCCCATTTTTTTTAGCATTTTTCAACCGTCCCGTTGTTTTGATAAAAATCTCAACCTTGTCCCATTTTTTAAACCCAGCGGGAATGGCGCGGAAGGAGAAAGGAGCAGCCTGGAAGAGGAAGCCCTCCTGTCTATCAGCGCGCGGCAAAGGAGGGACCGGGGGCAGGGTTTGCAGGCGGGAGCCAATTGCGCGGACCGGGGGCGGGGTTTACAGACGGGAGCCAATCATGCGGACTGGGGGCGGGGTTTGCAGGCGAGAGCCAATTGTGTGGACTGGAGGTGGGGTTTGCAGGCGGGAGCCAATCGTGCGGACTGGAGGGTGGGGACCCGTCTTTTTCAGGAATACAGATTACATAAGACCCCGTCCCGTTTTGCCATCCCAATGTCCCGTTTTTGTCTCAAGGAAATATGGTCAGCCTATGATTAAAAAATCATAAGAATTTAAAGAATCTGAAATAAACAGCAAAAAGCTAAATAAGGTTTTGATCTTAGACTCAGGGTCCAGATAAAATTGGAATATTAAAACTTTTACAATAAGATTTTGGAATTAATTATAAGGAACAAACAGCTTCTTGTGGGAAATAGACTCAGTTTTGGTTTTTACAAGACAAAACAAACAAGCAATTTCATGACTACAAAAACTGGACACTAGAGGGGCTAAAGTTTTTAGGTAGAGGAAAGATTTACAAACCTGCAAAGTGTTGCAAAATGTTCTAAAAAAGAAAACACTGAAGGAGACTTTTGAAGAAGGGAATCAGAAAATAGTAGCCGCAATATCAACGATGTCAGTAATGATGTCTGCTGCTATGTCCAAAAGGTGTGATTGAAGAAATGACAGATGTAGAACAAATTTTAGCTGACAAGATAGAGATGGCATCGAAAGTGGAATTACAACTCACAGGCCAAGAGAATGACTTAGAACAGGATGTCTCACTGGATCTACAAAAGAAATTGGCTGTGGCTTTAAAATTTAAATGGGAAATACAAATGACAAACCAAGAGTGACATGGATCATTTTTCCCTATTGGATTTACAAAAGAGGCTTCTTAAAGCCTTGAAGAACTCTGTGTGATGGTCCAAAGACGAAATGAAGATAAATCAAATCCTACAACAATACTTGAATGAACTAAAGATTAAAACCGTTAGAAGTAAAAGGAAGTACTACTATATAAAATTGGTTTCTTTGAGATATACTGTTGCTTCTGGCAACCCTTTTTGGACTTTCTGCTGACACCAGGACTGAAAAGATGATGTTTTATGGATTTGTTTATTGAAAAGGGATGGGATTTGGGATGAAGAGATAAACGTTTGTGACCTTAGAGGGGGTGAAGCATCACTGAATTTGTTTATAGTTGTTGTGATGAAGGTTAGAAGTCATTTCTTCATATATTTCTTTTCTCTTTATTATATTCCTACTTTTCTCTTTCTTCTCTTTTTCTTTTTTCCTGGACTTTTTATTCTTTCTTTCCATTATCTTCTCTTTATCTAAGTTTAGTTTGTATTAGTTTTTACTACTGTATTCAAAATTCTTAATAAAAATTATATTAAAATTGTTTAAAAGGTCATCTGTTTTCGAAGCCAAGGGAGAAAATGCCACATAGAAATATTTCCCATGTTTCCCATGCCTTTTCTGCGGTTGCCCATTCCCTGGAACGACCTTCCCACCGATGTATGACAGGCCTCAACTCTGTTCGCCTTTAGCAAATCGGGCAGGAGTCTTCTTTTGGCTGTTTTGCGATGGGGCTTGGCTGCCATTTTTGTACTTCGTGTTTACAGCATGGATTGTGTATGTTTTAATGTTGGGGGGGTTGGTTTATTTTGTTTTGTTTTGCTTTATTTATTTATTTATTATTATTAATAATAATATTAATAATTATATATTTTAATTATATTATATTTAAATTATTATATTTAATATTATATTTAATAATATTATATATATATTATTATATTTTATTAATATAATATTATATATTATAATATTATTATAATATAATATAATTTTGTTTTATTATTTATTAAACAGATTTATAAGGCCGCGCAACTCACACACGGTGACTCCGGGCGGCTTACAAAATTAAGGCGGCTTACAGTTTTGTTTGTTGTACACCACCCACAGTCACACTGTTTGAGTTGGGCGGCCTCATAAATCTAGTAAGTAAGTAAGTAAGTAAGTAAGTAAGTAAGTAAGTAAGTAAATAAGCAAGCAAGCAAGCAAGCAAGCAAGCAAGCAAGCATCACTTTATTTGCTAATTTATTTGGAGAAGGTGTATGGCCACCCATCTCATACAATGATTCTAGGTCCCCATCCTAGCCCAGCACTGAAACAGCAACCACGGTGGGCAAACCTTGGTCAACGAAGGACATCCCGAGGTCCCGCTGTAAGAAGGGGCCACTTTCCATTGCCTGCCCTTTCTGCTCCTCATGGAGTCGTGTGTAGACATCAGGCATATGCCATTCCCCTTTCAGCTCACACACAAAGGAGCAAAGCCTCCCATTCTTCATCTGGCTTTTGAACAAGGTCTTTGGCATAAGTTCTTCATGTACACCCCAAACATGGAAGTAGGTTTATATACAGTATGTGTACTGAATTTGCTCCTATATGACATTTGCCTTCGATTTCCCTCCCTCTGCAGTAGATTTTCAGCTGTAAACTCCTTGGGAGGCCAGAGATATAACATGTGGGGATCCACCTGACCCACAGAAATACACAATACCATACACAAACAATCTAGGAGGATCAAAACACTCTCACAATCCAGCGGAGAATCTGGACTGCTTCGAAATTCAAGAAACTTAAACTATCAAATCAGTCTAAGGTTCGGGGGAGCTGATGCAGCTAGACATTTCATTCAAGGAAAGTCAATTAAAGGAATTAATTTTTTAAATTCAGGACAAAGCTTGAGGAATCAGAAATGTGCCACATTATTATATATGGTTAGCAGAGTTCCTTAGCTTCTCTGCTGATTCTTCCAGCTGTCAGAAAAAGTTAAATACAGAATGTCTGTAGCTTGAATCATGTCAACTGGATTTCTATTTTCTCAGTGGAAACATTTCGCTCCTTATCCAAGGAGCTTCTTCAGTCATCAACCCGACTGAAGAAGCTCCTTGGATAAGGAGCGAAACGTTTCCACTGAGAAAACAGAAATCCAGTTGACATGATTCAAGCTACAGACAATTCCACCTGGATGACTGAGAACCTTCATAGACTTAAATACAGAATATTTACAAATCAACCAAAAATTACTTCCCTTCTAAATGTTAAAAGGAGTTGTGACCCCCATTAGCCAGCAACAGGGCAGGTAATTTCTTAGGGACCCGTCTGTGTCTAGCAGCTGCACACCCATGATGGTCACCTGTTTGGCGTGATGTGCAAGAGGAATGGATGCAAGAGTTGCAGTGCATCAGAGACCTCACTGGTATGTCACCAAAATTAGACACACACGCATGCACGCGCGCACACACACACACACACCATCTTGATGGCTAGCACACTGGGGTGCAAAACTTTCAGAAGAGCTTGAGCAGATGTGGATACGTGGCAGCCTTCTCAGGGAGCCCCTCCTCCCTCCCTCCCTCCCTCCCTCCCTCCCTCCCAAGTGCCGATGGCCCTGCCTCTTATGCCACTCTGCAATCCATGCCTGCTCCGCAGGGTCTTTCTATACCTGCCACCTCTTCCTCCTCGGAGAAGTGCAGCAAACTACCGAGCTACCCCAATGGAGAAAGCCAGGCGGGCTACTTCCATGGACTGGAGACAGGGTGCCAAGAATCCAGACTGCTGGCAGGGTGGAAGGAGAAGCCGGCCCCGGTATCAGTCTGAATCAGTCTGATTGGCCACAGTCAGCAGCAAAGGATACCTTCGGGTGTGGCTAAAGCACTCTGCTTCTGAGCCACGCAAGAGGTGAGAACCGTTGGGGAGGGGGGGCTTGGCAGGTTCGGCATTCCCTGCTCCCCCCTCAGAAGAACAAGGAACCTTTCCAGGGTTACCAAGTAGGACATTCTTCACAGCCAGGACTTTGGGCAAAAACGCCTTCACTGTGTTTGCAAAGCACCTTCGAACAGAAATCACCGAGCAGGCAGAGGACAACTAGATATAAACAAGTGCCTTACAGAGTTCAGCTGGTGAATCAAAGGCAAGGACCTCCTAAAGAAAGAAATCAGTAAGTAAGCAAGGAGCCACCAGAGCAACATCAAAAACGTGTCCTTCACTTGGAGGAGGCCTTCCATTCCCCCAAAGCAGACGGGATAGTCTTCAGGCCCCCGTGAGTCACCGTCAGTGAGAAAAGCAGGCTCTTCCAGGCCAACGAACCTCCTGCCCGACGCGGTGCCGTGCTCCCTGGGGAGGAGGAGTCCAGCGCTCGTCCCTGGCAGTGCCAGCAGAACCCAGCCTGGATCACGTGGCTCCCAGGGGGCAAACCAAGGACTCCCGTAACTCGTGCAGACCATTCCCTTTCTCTCTCCTTCTGCCCTGCGAGCCCGGCTCCCACGCGTTGAGGCTGGGCAGTCGTCGTGCAAAGGCTGCCGAGGGGCACCAGGCAGCCCCCGATTTCCATCACGGGCTTGCCATGTTTCAGCCCCGACCCTGGGCAACAGCAAGGCTTGGCGGCAGGTGGCCTGAACGCCCCTCTCCTCTGCTGCGCTCTGTGCCATGCAGCGGTCAGAGGGGGTGGGCAGAGGGATTAAGCGTGAAAGGGTCATCTTTTCCTCTCGTCTGCTCGACTCCCAGATTTGAAGAATACTGCGCACACCTTGCACTTCCTTATATTCCTCAAATATACGCCTTGGGAAGAGGGAAGGAATGAAAAGGAGCGTCTGGAATTGGACAAGAATACTCCATCTGGGAGAGAAGTCAGCCACCAAAGCTCCTGCGTGGGGCATAGAATCAGGTCCAGGGGCGAAAAAGCTCCGGTGAGCATCTCCTCCCTTTGGGAAGCACCTCCCCCCTTCTCCAAGGCAGAGATCAGCACCCCCACCCAGCAAGTTAGGAAGGACCAGCTTGGTCACGATCCCTGGTGCAGGAAGTGCCTGCGAGAGCCGGGTGAGGCTCTGATGCGCTGCAACTCTTGCATGAAATTGAGCTCCTGATTGTCTCCCACAGAGGTAACGAGAAACATAAGATATAATTTCTCAGGCACGCCAGATCTAATTAGAGGCTGCCTTCACATCTGCTCAGTGAACTGAGGCGAGGAGTGCGCAGCAGCAGATCCCCGGGAAGCAGAGGGGGAGAGCACCTCTCCAGAGGCCCCAGGGAAGGGCAGCAGGGGGTCTCTCTTGGCACATGTCTCCCCAGACGGCAAAGGGGCTCGGAGCGCTTCTGAACACTCCCCTCCGAGGAGCAGGGCCAGGCTGCCCCTCCGTCCCGCCTGCCCTTTCTGCATTCTGAAAGGCGGTGCCCTCACCTCCTGGGTTGCGGGCAGCATCTCGTCGCTGACGTGGCCGAGACCCGCGTCAGCCTCTTTAGCTGCCCCTGCAGGAACGCTCTCTCTTTCACGAAGACCAGTGTGCGCAGCTGATTTCTCCTACCTAAATGCACACTTTTAATTTATCACTTCTGAAACTCATTCTATCAGTTGGCACTGAGATCTGGATTTCTGCTTGCCTTCTAAAATATCGGTGGCCTGCCCAGCTTTGGGTCATTTGCAACAATGATGATTATCCCCTCTAGTTTTTTGTCTAAATCACTTCCTCTGAATCTTCTGACCAATTGAGGAATATTCTCTGGGTCTTCTCTGTCAACCAGTTAGAAATCCAAATGCACCTAGCCACAGTTGTCAACCAGCTGCACAAACAAATATTGTGGTCCCCGTTGAAATCAAGCCGGGCCCCATTGCTAGCATCCCTGTTATCTCCTGAGCCAATAATTTAAAGTCTGGCTTGTTTCTTAAGAAATCATGGTGGTTCTTAGTGATCGCTACGGTCTGTCCTGATGTTCATAGACTGTCTAATGATCTCCTGCAGAACATTTTTAGGATTCAATAACCATCTTAATCAGAGTTAAATCTCACCTAGGCCATGGAAGGTGGCATTGCACACCCATAATTTCTGAGTAAGAATTCCCGTGCCTTCCATGGATTATTTCGTAGACCCGAGGGAGAATCTGTGATGGCCTTACCTCGGTGGAGATGCATATGGTGCTCATGCTTGTGTTGTAGGCAACGCTGCTGTCATTCATGTCATACAGCAAAGACGAGCCCTTTCCTGTCGTGGGAGGCGGGGTGAGGAGAGGCACCGGGAGGGACTTGGGAGAGAAAGTGAGGTCTGTGCCGTTGCCAAAGGCCTGAATAGCACTTCCTGAGTGGGAGGGAAAAGAGAGGTTTACTGGAAGAACCATCTCTCTACAACGAAGCACCCTTGTTAGAGGACTCTCCCACCCAGGACCCTTCAGCAAACCCAGTGGGGTCTTGCTTCTTCCACTGCTAGCATGGCTTTCTAATGCACAGGCTGGAGGTAGGACTCAGCCCCCCGCCCCGCTCATGCACTTTCGTCCTAAAGCCATCCTCTCCACGTGGTGTGCGCTGGGAAACGGAGCTCTGCGTCTTCCACGGCCATCGAGAGCAGATCGACGGGCCTGCCAAGCACCGGAAGCCAAGGCCTGACTGGGAATAAGCAGGGCCACCAATAACCACAGGAAGTGGTTCCCTCCCCAGAACCAGCATGGTGCCCAGGCCCATTTTTAAACGAGCGAGCGGAAGCTGCCCATTCGTACCTGGCACTCCCTGGGCCTTCTGTGGCCAAGTGCCGGGCGAGGCCAAGTGCCAGCAGCACTGCCCACCGAGGGGAGGGGCTGGGGGAGTCAGGCCACCCCGCCTTCGAGCAGGGTCATGTCCGAGGCCCCCAGGCCCTCTAAGGCAGCCCAAACGCATCTGTCCGTGTGAGAGAACGGGAATGCGCGCTGAAGATCTGCTTCGTGCTGCGGCAAGACCTGGAGGAACAGCTCGGCGGCCACCCTCTCCCCTCCTCTCGCGCACGACGATCCCAGCACTGTCCCCCCTTCCCAACTGGGCTGGAGCGGGCAGGAGGAATCCCCCGTGGGAGGGGATCTGTTAATTAGCTGCGCAGACTCAGCCCATTAACCCCGGGGGAGTTTTAGCCCCCCGACCCAGCTTTGCTTGGAACGAACCCATCTCCCCATGTCCTGTGAACTCCCTGGGAGAGGGTTAAAAAGTGGGATGGGGCAGGAGCCCCGCTAAGCCCCTTCTCTCTCACACACACACATCCCCCCTGGGCAGGGAGCTGCGGGGGAGGAATGCTCCTCCTGAACCTGAGGACACCCCGCTGCCCCACAGAAAGGCCGGAACGGCTTCCCAGCAGGGCATGGAGGAGCTGGCCAAGCATGGCCAATTGCCCCGGGGAAGGGTGCAGAGACCTTCCCTCCCTCTCCCCTACGAGGAAAGGGGCCTGGAGGACGCCCTGCTTCAGATGGGCCCCGGGATCCACCGGGAGGCTTACGGAGACAAGGGTTTTCGGTGAAGTCCTTCAGGAATTTCTCACATTCCTCCTCCATGTTGCCACTCCCTCGGCAGGAGCACGACGGGGAGACCACCAGGCTGCTGAAGCTTGCATCCACGTAGTTGGGGGTCAGGTCCAAACCTATCCCGGAAGGAGGAGAGAAAGTCGTGACACTGCCAGGGGGAGGGCTCTCGCATGCCGACCCTTCGCGGCTGTGAGATGGGCGGCTGCACCGGTTGCGTTGAGAGAGAGACTGACCCACGTTTCCTGGTGGGGCTTTCCCCACAAGGCCGGGAGGCTCCCTTGACTGAGCCCGCTCCACCCAGAAGCCGCAGACCTGTTTCCGGCCAAGGGAAAGTGGGGGCCGCACAGCCCCCCGCAGAGCCTGGGGGGCCTGGCATCTTCCGGAGCCATTCCTTCCTTTGGGACCACCACTCCCACACACCTCGGGCCCCAACCCGAGGGAAAACGGCCCCAGAGCTCCCTGCGCAGCGGACCTGACCTGGCCAAGGCCTGCTCCACCTGGCCCCTTCACCCGGGGCAAAAGGCCGAGGGGCCCCGCCAAGTGCGCCTCAAGGAGCCCTGCACCCCACGGCCTTCTGTGGCCATTCCCCGGGTGGGTTTCCGGGCCACCCAGTCCCCCTAACCTGCAAGGGGAGCTTTTGGGGGAGGTATGGATTAAGGGGCCTCTGGGAGGATCCCCTGCGCAGGCACCCTCCTTCCACATGGCTCGGGGCCCTGGGATCTTGCCACCCTCCTCCGGCCAGACCGCCGTTTCTGCAGAGAGCTTCAAAGCTCTTCATGGGAACCTTTCTTCCCCAGCCATTCGGGTGAACCCTGTGCACGGTATCTCCTATCAAGAGTCCCAAAATAGTGTGCGGTTGCTAAATTCACATTTAGTTAAAATGTGGATAAGTTAAGGAAAGATAAGCGATATAGCAATATTATAATTCCTGTGCCTCTTTTGCTCTTTCTCACTTTAAATAATAAGTAGCTAAAGGCTATATCCACACATTTATATTACTTTCTAACATATTTATTTTTAGTGTACTAGGCTATGTAAAACTTGAACAAAACATCTTACTTTAGAAGTAGATTAATATTACATGATGTGTGATCCCAACATTCACATAATTTATTTTAACTCATAGCTTTCCATTCAGATTTCAGTATTACTGTTTCTTATTTCCCTGTTTATATCTTCTTGTGTTGGTCAAAGACTGCAGTAAAGATTTGTTTGTTTGTCAAAAAGAGGAGGAGGAATAAGGGGGGAGGAAGAGAAAATAAATGGGAAATTGAAGCCGGACCTAATCACCGAGGAGGAGGCTTATCAGAAAGAAACGCAGAGGGGCTAAACCGCCTTTCGCTCCCAAGGGAAGCTAAAAACACCCGAAAGGCCTTTTATGGCTGTGCCAGTATCAGGGGGCAGAAAAGGAGGGGGATGTTCTGAGAGGGGAGGGGGTTGCCAACGAGCAACAGGGGGGAGGAGGAGCCCCTCAACTCCTACCTTTGTTGTTCAGTCGTTTAGTCGTGTCCGACTCTTTGTGACCCAATGGACCACAGCATGCCAGGCCTTCCTGTCCTCCACTGTCTCCCGGAGTTTACTCAAATTCATGTTCATTACATCGGTGATGCTATCTAACCATCTCATCCTCTGCCGTCCCCTTCTCCTTTTGCCTTCAGTCTTTCCCAGCATCAGGGTCTTTTCCAGTGAGTCCTCTCTTCGCATTAGGTGGCCAAAGTATTTGAGCTTCAGCTTCAGTATCTGTCCTTCCAATGAGCAGTCAGGGTTGATTTCCTTCAGGATTGACTGATTTGACCTCCTTGCAGTCCAAGGGACTCTCAAGAGTCTTCTCCAGAACCACAGTTCGAAAGCATCAATTCTTCAGCGCTCAGCCTTCCTTATGGTCCAACTCTCACAGCCATACATCACTACTGGGAAAACCATAGCTTTAACTATACGGACCTTTGTCGGCAAGGTGATGTCTCTGCTTTTTAATATGCTGTCTAGGTTTGCCATAGCTTTCCTCCCAAGGAGCAAGCGTCTTTTAATTTCATGGCTGCAGTCACCGTCTGCGGTGATCTTGGAGCCCAAGAAAATAAAACCCATCACTGCTTCCATTTCTTCCCCTTCTACATGCCAGGAAGTGATGGGTACAGATGCCATGATCTTAGTTTTTTAATGTTGAGTTTCAAGCCAGCTTTTGCACTCTCCTCTTTCACCCTCATCAAGAGGCTCTTTAGTTCCTCTTCGCTTTCTGCCATTAGGGTGGTATCGTCTGCATATGTGAGGTTGTTGATATTTCTCCCGGCAATCTTAATTCCATCTTGTGATTCATCCAGCCCAGCATTTCTCATGATGTACTCTGCATATAAGTTAAATAAGCAGGGCGACATTATACAGCCTTGTCATACTCCTTTCCCAATTTTGAACCAAACGGTTGTTCCATGTCCGGTTCTTACTGTTGCTTCTTGACCCGCATACAGGTTTCTCAGGAGACAGGTAAGGTGGTCTGGTACTCCCATCTCTTTAAGAATTTGCCAGAGTTTGTTGTGATTCACACAACCAAAGGCTTTAGCGTAGTCAATGAAGCAGAAGTAGATGTTTTTCTGTAACTCTCTTGCTTTCTCCATGATCCAGCGAGTGTTGGCAATTTGATCTCTAGTTCCTTTGCCTCTTCGAAACCCAGCTTGTACTTCTGGTAGTTCTTGGTTCACATACTGCTGAAGCCTAGCTTGTAGGATTTTGAGCATAACCTTGCTAGCATGTGAAAAGAGCGCAATTGTACGGTAGTTTGAACATTCTTTGGCATTGCCGTTCTTTGGAATTGGAACGTAAACTGACCTTTTCCAATCCTGTGGCCACTGTTGAGTGTTCCAAATTTGTTGGCATATTGAGTGCAGCACTTTAACAGCATCATCTTTTAGGATTTTAAATAGCTCAGCTGGAATACTGTCTTCTCCGCTAGCTTTGTTGTTAGTCCTAAGGCCCGCTTGACTTCACTCTCTAGGATGTCCAGCTCAATGTCAGTGACCACACCATCATGGATATCAGGGACATTAAGATCTTTCTTGTATAGTTCTTCTGTGTATTCTTGCCACCTCTTCTGAATCTCTTCTGCTTCTGTTAGGTCCCTGCCCTCTTTCTCCTTTATCATGCCCATCTTCGCACAAAACTTTCCATTGATATCTCCGATTTTCTTGAAGAGATCTCTAGTCTTCCCCATTCTATTGTTGTCCTCGATTTCTTTGCATTGTTCAGTTAAGAAGGCCTTCTTATCTCTTCTTGCTATTCTCTGGAAATCTGCATTCAGTTGGTTATAACTTCCCCTTTCTCCTTTGCTTTTCACTTCCCTTCTTTCCTCAGCTATTTGTAAAGCCTCATCAGACAGCCACTGTGCTTTCTTGCATTTCTTTTTCTTTGGGATCGTTTTAGTTGCTGCCTCCTGTACAATGTTACGAACCTCTGTCCAGATCTAATCCCTTAAATCTATTCATCACCTCCACTGTTATGATTTAGGTCATACCTGAATGGTCTAGTAGTTTTCCCTACGTTCTTCAATTTAAGCCTAAATTTTGCAATAAGAAGCTCATGATCTGAGCCACAGCCAGCTCCAGGTCTTGTTTTTACTGACTGTATAGAGCTTCTCCATCTTTGGCTGCAAAGTATATAATCAATCTGATTTCGGTATTGACCATCTGGTGATGTCCATGTGTAGAGTCGTCTCTTGTGTTGTTGGAAAAGAGTGTTTGCTATGACCAGCGTGTTCTCTTGACAAAACTCTATTAGCCTTTGTCCTGCTTCATTTTGTACTCCAAGGCCAGACTTGCCTGTTATTCCGGTTATTTCTTGACTTCCTGCTTTATCATTCCAATCCCCTATGATGAAAACGACATCTTTTTTTGGTGTTAGTTCTAGAAGGTGTTGTAGGTCTTCATAGAACCGGTCAACTTCAGCTTCTTCGGCATCAGTGGTTGGGGCATAGACTTGGATTACTGTGATGTTGAATGGTTTGCCTTGGATTCGAACTGAGATCATTCTGTCGTTTTTGTGGTTGTACCCCAGTACTGCCTTTCCCACTCTTTTATTGACTATGAGGGCTACTCCATTTCTTCTAAGGGATTCTTGCCCACAGTAGTATATATAATGGTCACCTGAATTAAATTCGCCCATTCCTGTCCATTTTAGTTCGCTGATTCCCAAGTTGTCGAAGAAGAAAATGCACTGGAGAAGGAAATGGCAACCCACTCCAGTATCCTTGCCAAGAAAACCCATGGACAGTATCGAACGGCTAAAAGATATGATGCTGGAAGATGAGCCCCTCAGGTCGGAAGGTGCCCAATATGCTACTGGGGAAGAGTGGAGGGCAATTCCGAGTAGCTCCAGAAACAGTGAAGCGGCTGGGCCAAACCCGAAAGGACGCTCAGTTGTGGATGTGTCTGGAAGTGGAAGGAAAGTCCGATGCTGTAAAGAACAATACTGCATAGGAACCTGGAATGTAAGATCAATGAATCAAGGTAAGCTGGAGGTGGTCAAACATGAGATGGCAATATGTCTATGAAGGTTCTCAGTCATCCAGGTGGAATTGTCTGTAGCTTGAATCATGTCAACTGGATTTCTATTTTCTCAGTGGAAACGTTTCGCTCCTTATCCAAGGAGCTTCTTCACTCTGAGCAAAGTTGGTAAGGGAATCCTAAATATGTTTCTAGGTAGCTGTGTGACCTTACACCTGGGGGCATGGTTATATTGAGATGTTATTTTAAGTCCTTTTATTATCTAAAGGAGGATCGTTAAGATCACCATGCTGCTGTTGAGCTTGTGAAATGGTCTTAATCTTCCTAGGCACAGAAGACAGAGCCCGGAGAAAGATGGGAGAAAGATTGTGCCTGAGGCCCCCACCTCTATTCAAGGAAGGATTTTCCAAGTTGGCATAAATGGATTCCTTGACCCCTCTCTCAAACCACCTATCTTCTCTGTCTAAAATGTGAACATTAATGTCCTCAAATGAGTGTCCCTTTTCCTTTAAATGAAGATAAACTGCTGACTCTGGTCCTGTGGTGTTACTTCTCCTGTGTTGGGCCATCCTCCTGTACAAAAATTGTTTGGTTTCTCCAATGTAGAGTTCAGAGATGGCAAGATTGAACATCGACATCTAGGGAATCAACTCCTACCTTATCCCACTTCAAAACCGAAGCCCAACGACTGAGGGGAGGGCAACTGGTTAGGTCAGCCCAGAGTGTTGGGGAGCCTGTGGCTATCGTGAGTTTCCAGGCAAGGCCAACTTCAACCCACCCCAATACAAAATCAAATAGAGAATGGCAACCGACGAGAATTGAGCTCCCAAAGGGGATCCCACTCAGCTGGCTCGATGACCGGGGGAAAAGCCAGGTCTTAAAGGCGAGCAGAGCTGGGACTCTTGTGTATCGGGGCAGATCGTTCTGGAGCACAGGCACACTTCCTAGGTCCCATGAGGTGGCAAGGTTTAAGAGAGGGAACTTCGAGCATGCCCTCCCTATGGGAGTGTGTGGGCAGGCAGGTGTTCTTGGGAGAAGGAGGTCCTGTGAGAGAGACCACCAAGAGACCAAGGAGGGCCAGGATGGACACACCACCCCCATTCTGAGCTCACTATGGGTCGCGGACAAGTGCAACCAAAGCCCCCTTGGCCCCCTATCTCAGCCTGAATCCTGACTGAAAGGGGTCCAGATGATCTGCTTCCTCCAGGGCCCTCTGAAGCTGGAGGCTGACCATCTTCTCAGCAACCTTCCCTTAAAAGGGGAGATTGGTGGCTGGATGAAAATTGTCCAGATTGGCTGGATCCAAGGATGTTCTCTTAAGAAGGGGCCACACCACTGTGGCTGTGGCACAGTGCTGTGACCTTATCGGGAAGGAGTCCGAGCTGTTAGTGCCAAGGGAGTGGAGAGGGTCCTCAGAACTGAAGGTGCAGCTACCTATGTATTAGATCCATGCCCCTCCTGGTTGGTTAAGGTCTCCAGGGAAGGATACGTGAGCAGATCCATGCAGGAGTAAATGCCTGCCTGCTTGAGTGGGGGGTCTGCTGGCTCTGAAAAAGGCAGTGGTGCGGCCAGCCTGGGGCCCAGGAGCATCAGTATGCTGATGACACGCAACTATAACTTTCAACCCCAGGCCAGCCGAGTAAGGCTGCCAAAGTCCCATCCCGGCGTGTGGAGGCTGTGCGGGAACCACTTTCAGCTCAACCCTACGGAGACGGAGTGGCTGCGGATATCAGCGCCACCTTGGTCCAGGGCTATTTCTTTAACCTTGCCCCATTCAAGGGCTATGCGCAATCTGAGGGTCTTCTTGGACTCACAGCAGGTAGCAGCTGTGGCCGAGTGCAATGGGCTGCAGGAGTGACCTCAAGGAACTGGAGGAAGAGCTGCAACCCGGACATGGTCAGACAAAAGAAATTTGAGTCCGAGGCAGGGATGTAATTTGAGAAAACGACTCAGGCGTGACCCTCTTGAATGTAAAGACAGGGAGGGGGAGGCACATTCAGACTTGCAAGATTCTGCTACTGTAATCTAATAGTAGTAGTATCAGCATTCATAACTTTGGTTTCCTAGTCTGGTCTACCCCAAAGGGCTGACATCAAGAGGGCCTTTGCACAGCTTCACATTGTACACCAGCTGCGGCCTTTCCTAGATCAGGAGGCCTTCAGACATTCACTCATGCCCTAGACACCTCAAAGCTTGACTACTGCAATGTGCTCTACGTGGGGCTGCTCTTGAAGACCACTTGGAAGCTTCAACTGGTCCAGACTGCAGTGATGGGTATGCCTTAGTATGCCTACGTGGCACCGTTGCTCCCCGAGCTACCCTGGTTGCCGGCTTGCTTTGGGGTGCAATTCAAGGTGCTGGTTATTGTCTATACAGCCCTCCATGCCATGGGGGCTGGTTATTTGAGGGACTGCCCAGCCAGTACAAGCTGATGGGGTCGTCATGCTCCGGCGCCCTTCAGTTAGACAGTGTCATCTTTCGGGACCCAGAAAATGCACCTTCTCAGTCGTGGCACCTGCCCTCTGGAAGGTTCCCGCTGAGATCTGTGTGGCTCCCGCCCTGATGGTGTTTTGGAATGCCTTATAGACCTCACTCTTCTCCCGGGTCTTAGGTGAGGGTCGACGGAGCCCTTGTGGGATGTGTGTTGTGTGTTGTTGCCCGCCCACCATCTTGTTCTTGTTCTTTATTTTTATTTTTTTGTTCTTATTTTTCTTGCTCTTCATTTATTTTGTTTCTGATTATAGGCACTCCCCCCTTCGCCCAGCCAGGGCTTGATACTACGCACCAGGTCGGCCCTCTCATCCAGGATCAAATCCCGGGTGAGCAGAGGTTTATTAGAGGCTGACCTGACCTTCAGCAGCATCGGCCAGAGCCACCTGAGGTTCAACACCCAGTAACCTGCCTCCCGCCATACCTCCCATTGCCCATCACCACCGCAACGTTCTCCCCTGCCTCTAAGCCCCCCGGCTGCCGTTTCATCCCCACCCCACCCCCCGTCCCTCCCTCAGCCATCAAGGGTCCCACACACAGCCCAACCTCTCCACCCAGCTGGGGTACAAGGGCACTTCTGACCCTGCATGCAGGCCTCTGGACCAGCCGCTGCCCACTCGCTCTCAAACGTCACCACCACGCCCTGCTCTCACCAGAAGCAGAGCACAACCGGCATACCGCCCCACCGAGCGAAGGCAAGTCACTGCTCCCCCTCCTGCCTCTCACTGGGGGGAAGCATTAATGGCTCCACATCACGCTGGGTGACCTACCACAAGGCTCTGACCAAGGTCCTCTCTCATTCAACGTATTTATAAATGGATGAGGGGTTAGAAAATACCAAATTTGCAGATGACAGAAAGGGGTGAGGCTAGATTTGGGGGGATCTTAGCAAGCTGGGACAATGAGCAGATCCCAGCAAGATGAAATTCATCAGGGAAAAATTCAAAGCCCTACATTTGGGTAGAAAAAAGTCAAAAGCGTAAGTGTAGCATGTGGGGGGGGGGCATATTGAGCACCAGTACATGTGAAAAGGATCTGTGTATCCTGATAGATCACAAGCAGAACATGAGCCAGCAGCTCCAAAACAAGCAAGTATAATCCTAGGCTGTATTAACAAATATACAATGTTGAGTTGAAGATAAATCATCTATGTTCTATGACGGGCAGATGACACCTAGAATATTGTGTGCAGTTCTGGGCACCACATTTTAGAAAGCACATTCACAAACTAGAGTGTGACCAGAGAGGAACAACTAAGATGACAAGGGGGTTGGAAGAAACTATTTATGGGGAATGGATTGGAGGTGTTGGAGGTGTTTACCTTGGAGACCTGGGGCAAACATGCTATCTGAAGGGCTGTCATATGGAAGACAGGGCAGAATTGATCAGGGTTGTTTCAGAAGACCAGACAAGAAACAGTGGGTTTTGATGACAAGGAAGTAGACTGAACATCAGAAAACATCTCCTAATGGTGAGAGCCGTTTGACAAAGGTACAGCCTGCCTTGGGAGTGGTGGGTCCTCTTTTCCGAGGCAGAGGCCGGGGATGTCTGTTGGTGGTTGTGTAGTTGTGAATTTGTGCCCTGAAGAGAGGGTTGCAACAGAGGATCTCCAGGGTACCTACAATTCTGTAATATTTGTCATTTAACTGACAATTCATTCCATTTAAAGTGATCCTTCTGGCGCTCTTCAAGGCCCTGAACAATTTATCATCATCTGCAGTTTCCTTGAATAACTTCAGCTTCCTTCCAGTTCTTGAGCACCAATCCAATTGGAGGGGAAAGTTACGTATTTTCATTGTTCTATGAGAACTCTGACCCACTCCTGATGCCCAAAAGACAGTCCGTCACACCTCAGACTATATACGCAACATGCTAGTTTCGGAGATGCCATGGCAGCCAAACAAGTTCAACTACGGATTTCAACAGTTTTTAATTTTGCCGTTAGAATGGGGCAGGCAAAATTAAAAGGTGGGGCTCCAACCTGGCTTTCCCATCTTCTAGAGAGAGGAAGAGGGGTCTGAAATTTTCAGTGCATTTTTTTTACATTTGGGGGCATTTAAGGGGGCTTCTGGAAGGTAAAGCAAACTTAACACCCCAAATATTAAAAACGGCCCTGAATCACAATACCAAATCGTTCCACAAAATGGCCAAATGTTTGCAGTGTCCCTTTGGGCCATTTCTCACGGAGGGTGAGGCTGGAAGGGTGGATATGGAAGTGGTTAGCCTCCCATCAACTTGGGCCATTGAAAAACTACTGATTTCAGGGTGTCGGGGGGCACACTGGCATTAGGAGCTCTAGGAAGGGATCTTTCTCCTAACAGACTTCCTGAAAACTCCAAAGGATTTTGTAACTCTGCAAGAGTCAAACTTAGGAAAAAGGGCACCCTGAAGGTTGTGCCTCAGCCAGCCTTAAAGCATCCCAGTTCCCCTTTTTGCAGCAAAGGCTGCCTCTCCGCTCATCACCCACCAGCCCCAGGCCTTTCCCTATCATTACCTACCGGCGGTGGAATCCTCCAAGCCTGGGAACAAAATTGGACATTTCCACAATATTGCAGAACAAGAACAGACGGACATTTTTGTGGCACCAAATAAGAGATTAGGTAAAGGTTCCCCCCGCACATTTGTGCAGTCGTGTCCGACTCTAGGGGCCGGTGCTCATCTCCGTTTGTTAGCCGAAGAGCCAGCGTTGTCCGAAGACGCTTCCGCGGTCATGTGGCCGGCATGATGCGTGCGGAACGCTGTTACCTACCCACCGAAGTGGTACCTATTCATCTACTTGCATTTGCGTGCTTTCGAATTGCTAGGTTGGCAAGAGCTGGGGCGAGTGCGGGAGCTCACTCCGTCACGCGGGGCTAGGGATTCGAACCTCCGAACTTGCGATCTTCCGATCGACAAGCCTGGCGTCTTACCCGCTGAGCCACCACGCCCCACAAATAAGAGATTAGCATTACCCAATTTCAACAAAACTCAGTTAGAAAGAAGATCAAAGGCTAAGAAGAAGTCTTGTCTTAATCTACTCATTGATAAATGATAGCCGAGGTACCCATTTCCAGTTTGCAAGCTTAATCTCAAACTTACAGCAGCTTCCAATCAAGAAAGCAAGATTCTCAGACTGAGTGTTGGCAGGTTTGCTGCAACGAGGAAGCGGCTAGATTACAGAATCTTGGAAACTGGACGTGTGTTCCTTGGCCTCACTGATCAGTGAGTGCATCAAGGCGGGTCTATTGCCTATGGCCTTTCATCTTCGTTTTAACTGAGTCTTGGTTTAATGGAGGGGATGCCAATCACCTATTCATTACCCCCCCACACATCCATCTCTTCTTGTTCTGCAATATCCTGGAAGCACCATTTTGTTTCCAGGCTCTGAGAATCCCATACGAGTAGTAAGGCAGCTTCCTTACTTGTCCCCCCCCCGGTCTCCGGGACTCACCTATAAGGCCGGTGTAGGAGTCCAGGCATGCCTGGTAGTTGTCCCTGGAGCAGCTGGTGAGGAACTGGTGGAAGGCTTGGCAGCTGGAGTAGAAATCCGCCAGTCTTGACCTGCTTACAGAAGACAAGGTGAGCCGCTGTTAGGAAGACGTCCCAGGGAGCACTGCTCCTTGGCCTCACCTCCCGGGCAAAAGGAAGAGCGACATGCTGTTGGGGAGGGGGAGCATCAGAGGCTGTGGACACCCCCCCCCAACCCGCGGTGGCCCGTGTCACGTAAGGATCTGAACCGCCTGGAATCGTTGGGGCGTTTTTGGAAAAGGAGCTGTACTCACTGCTACCCCTTAACCCTGTAACCCTAACCTTACCATTATTGTACCATTAAAAATAGGCCATCCAACTCAGGCTATGCCCTTCTACTGTAGTTCTAAAATGCTCTGATTTCTCACCAGCACCCACTCCTTCACCCAAACTATGCGGCAGGCTGCAAAATACAATTTCATTTGGTCCAGGCGCTTTCCCTATTTTTGCCTTTTTTATGGCTTCACAAACTTCCCTTACTGTTACAGGTCCATTCATTAATTTTTCCTGTTTTTCTGTGACCTTTGGTAAGTTTTGTTTCCTGAATATTTAAACTTCAACTTTTGCCAGGGAAACTTCTTCTCCTTTATATAATTTAGAATAATATTGATGTGGCGTTTTTTGCATCTTTGAATGACCTATTATGGTGTTTCCATCTTGTAATTTTAATATCATTTTTTCCACTTTTTCTTTCCTCAGTTTTTATGTCAACCATTTCCCTGGCTTATTTGCAAATTCAAAATTATTTTGTTTTGCATAGTTCTGAAGTCCCCAAAGTGGGGAGGTTCATTGAATCTGGCATGATTTAGCCCAATAATCACACAGGATCGGAGAATTCAGCCAGAATCTCCCCGCTTTGGGGACTTCAGTTTTTTGGTGACCATGAAGGGGCATTTCCAGTTTCTCAGGGTCGACATCGTCAATAACGGGCAGCGTGCACACCGGCTCTTTTCCCGGAGCCCAAATTGACGGGGCCGCCCCCCAGAACCCAAAGGAAATTGGCCTTTTGAAGGAGAATTCAGACAGAATCTTGTTTATTTGTAGATCTACAGACAAATGAGGGCATTCAAAGCATTTTTACTTCCATTTCTCTTACTGTTAACATGGATAATTGCCATTGTAAGTAATTTGTTGTGAAATAGTTTTCTAGGATTTCTTTAGTTCTTCCTTCGTTTTTACCTCATCTAAAAATCGCTGTTCCATCTAAAATCACCCATCGCACAAGATCCAACAGAATGGACACGCTCTGATTACTGCCTGATCTGTAATGCCATCCGATGGGCCCCCAGGAAGTATGCCTTCTTGGTTGCAGGCCCTGCCCTCTGGAATAGTATCCCCAAGAGGTGCAAACAGCCCTGGTTCTCTTATCTTTTAAATAAGCTTTTTCCGCAATGCTGGGTTACGTCAGGGTGAGTGCCCATCTGGACCGGATTAGGTCTGGTGTTGCGGTGGTGTCCGTCCCCCCCCCCCCGCTATAGCCACATTTTATTATTTTACTGGTTCAACGTATTGGGGTTTTGTTTTCAAACTGTCCACCACCCAGAGTTCAAGAAAGGGACAAACTAGTATCAGAGCATTTCAACCTCCCTGGACACTCCACAGCAGACCTCAAAGTGACTGTTTTGGAAAAGCACCATCAAGCAAGCAATTGTTGAGCTCACATACAGTTCATCAAAAGATTTCAGGTAATCTCAGAAGGTCTCAACAAAGACACTGGGTGTTTAACTCACTACCATTGTTAATTGATAAGGTGCTGGTAATCTGTCTCAGGGGCGTGGTGGCTCAGCGGGTAAGACGCCAGGCTTGTCGATCGGAAGATCGCAAGTTCGGAGGTTCGAATCCCTAGCCCTGCATGACGGAGTGAGCTCCCGCACTCGCCCCAGCTCTTGCCAACCTAGCAATTCAAAAGCATGCCAATGCAGGTAGATTAATAGATTAATACCACCCATTTCGGTGGGTAGATAACAGCGTTCTGCGTGCGCCATGCTGACACATGACCGCAGAAGCGTCTTCGGACAACACTGGCTCTTCGGCTAAGAAACGGAGATGAGCACCGGCCCCTAGAGTCGGACACGACTGCACAAATGTGTGGGGGGAACCTTTACCTTAATCTGTCTCACCTGATACCTACATCTGCATCACCAACCCTTCTTCCCCTCCATTCTTCCATCACCCCAATGTAATCCTGCATCAGCCTAGGCACTCTATGCCTCTGATGAAGCGAGCTGCAGCTCATGAAACATTGTACCTTTTAATGAAATTCATTTGGCAGAAAAGGTGTGACCAGAATCCTGATTTTTGGGGTCTGATCAGCAATGATCAGAAACGATCTGGGGCTAAGCCACCTTCCAAACAGCCTCTGGTGTACTGAGAAAGGCTCGGCTTAGTTTTCGCCAACCGTGCTCATCATATAAATGGAACTCCGGGGGGGGGGGGGGGGCAACAAAGCTGAACTCCATTCACTCAGGCCTCTCAGTATGTGGCCATCCAGTTGAGCAGGTAAGAGCAGGAGCTGCCCTGCCTTGTGGGACGGCTGTGTCTTAGACTTTATATACCCTTAAACGTGTTTGGTCTTTTTATCAAGGAAGAAAGGCAGAGCAGGAGATGGGGAGAAGAATAAAATTATGCCCAGTTCAGGCAGAATAGAAGCATTTTCAGAATGCAAGAATCCCGCAAACTCTTCCAGTGAAGCTGAATGGGAGGAATTCAGACAGAGCAAAGAAAAGACTTTTCTATACAAAGCTTTTTAAACTATGGAGTTTGCCACCGCAGAGGCTACCCACCTGGGTGGATTTCAAGTGGCATTCAGCAAATTCATCAGGAATATGGATATAATGACCAGCCATGTGTGTTAGATCTTACCACTGGCACTGAAGGAATACCCCCTTAGTGCCAGTTGCAGGGGAAGAGGAATGAGCCTGGAGTTTTCACTAAGAAAGAGCAGCACGTAAGAGGAAATGGGTGACGTGCCACAGGTGGGAGTGCCAAGGGGACTGGTCTGCAAGCCTCGAGGGGAGAGACACCAAAGAGCTTAAGAATCTGTGTTGGTTTGGACCAGTTTGGATGGAACGTTTCTTAGCTTGATTGTTGTGAAATTTAACTTCTAGTAATTCCTAAATTTTCAGCTGTACATACAGTAAGCACATTTACATAAGCTGTACATTTACATAAGCATTGGTGCATGCACATTTCTACACAGCTATATATAAATTTTCACAAAAAAGTGTCAACTCCTGACTTTAGATAATTACTATGCAGAATGATTTGTTTGTCCTCAGGCCTGAATTCCAAAACAGGTTATTTTGCCAAGTTTCCTACAGGAAGATGGATTAAATTATAAACAATTATTTGCTTAAAACCACAGACCATCACAAACTAAAAGATGTATGGAACAAATCAACAAGATTCCAGATGGAATGTGGGATCCTCTGTTACAAATTATATGATCTGATGCAGGACATCTAGTCTATCAGTTTAATTTATCTGACAGGCAGGTAGCTAAATACGGACAGTCTCTGCTTCCTAATCTCCAGATCAGTGACGTGGGCAGTCCCATGGGTAGCAAGGACCTTGCCAGCTCAGAAGAAGCTCCGAAATGACCAGCCCGTGGGCCTGTCATATCCTCCAAGGCCATTGTTATTCTTTTCACAAGCCAGCTGGTCATCTTTTCATCCTATCCAAGCCACATGTTTTATTTATTTATTATTTCAATTTATTCCCCGCCCATCTCCCTTGCAAGGGACTCTGGGCGGGTTGCTTTTCCACTAGGCACCACAAATTCAAAGTTATGGGGTGAGGTTTCGACTGTCAGGCACATCGCTCCCTGAGGCGAGGGTCCTCAGATTTCTGCCCTCAAGGCTTCCTGGAGAGAACAGGACCCATGTTCAGAGGCACAGGGGCAGAGCACAGGGGAGTCAAGGCATTAAAGGGGACCTGGCAAGACCTCTGGAACATGGGATTTAAATCAGAGAGGACAAGAGGAAAGGGGAGAAGAGTCCCATATCTGGCTAAGAGGGGGATGCAACATTGCCTGGGTTGGAGAATCTAAGTAGAAAGTGCAGGAAGAATCAATTAGCTGTTGCAGTCAAGGAAGGAGAAGCCAACAAAGGAGATTTTATCTTCTCAAGAAGCAGTGTGTTTTGCTAGCTGACAGCTCATATAGTCAAGAACTGTCTCCTGACCTCTAGTCTGAACCTTCTTCTTTTAATACCTTGATTCTGGTCCTGCCCTATGTAAGCAATTGAGAATAAGTCCATCCCTGTTCTGGTGACACTTTTTTCAGATATCTGAAAATTGCTATTGCATCTCCCCCTAGTTGTCTCTTCTACAGGCTAGGGAGGTAGCGGGTTCTCCTTCATTGGAGGCGAAGCACCCAGGTAAGGCTGGATGGCCATCTATCAGGGATGCCCTAGTTATGGATTCCTGTACTGGGCAGGCGGTCGGACTAGATGGTCTACAAGGCCCTTCCAGTCCTTAGGTTCTAGGACTCTTGGTTTTCTTGAAACGTAGCCCTCACTCTTGGTCCCTGAGATGCCTGTCCAGGCCCAGGAAGTGGTCATTTCCTTTCTGAATTCAAGGCTTGGCTGTCTGGCCTCCAACTGCTCCTTCGGGGAAATGGCCAGAGCAGTTCTGCCTGGATTATGAATCACAAAGACATGCAAGCTTCTCTGCTTTTCCAAATTTACTTATTGTTAGATTTCTATTCCACCACCCTTCCTCCAGGAGCTGAAGATGGCTTCCATGAGGATCTCCCTTCATTTTTATTCCTGTATCAGCAACCCTGCAAGATAGGCTGGACTGAAAGAGAACAACTGGCCCAAACAATCAGCCCCCAGTGCGAGGAGGTGGGTGGCAGTGGGGCTTTGGGGACAATTATTCTTTTCAGGCTGGAAAACAGAGCGGGAATGGAGGATGAAACATCGCTAGAAGCTAATTTGCCACCCCTGCCCAAAAGGTTATTCCTAGTGATTGACATGACTAACTCTGCAGGCTCAGTGGGAACCTCATCCTGAAACCCCCTTCAGCCTTTCTGTGGCTTCATTTGGAACATCTCTGCACACCTCTCACAGTACAGCAAAATGAAAAGAAGTATTCAAAATTGCAGCCAATGAAAGGGGCTGCAAAACCTGCCAGGGGCACGAACTGAACTTTCTTCTTTTTATGGAGGAATATAATTGGACTCATTGATTGCTGATGCTAGGGAAAATGGAAGGCAAAAGGAAGAGGGGCCGACCAAGGGCAAGATGGATGGATGATATCCTCGAGGTGACGGACTTGACCTTGGGGGAGCTGGGGATGGTGACGGCTGACAGGAAGCTCTGGCGTGGGCTGGTCCATGAAGTCAGGAAGAGTCGGAAGTGACTGAATGAATAAACAACAAAAAACATTGATTGGATGAAGCCTCCGGGACCCTCAGAAAAGATTGGAGAGAATCCTGGTGGAGGGATAGCTGGGAATCCATGCCCAAAGGCCCACTGGAGATCCCTGGCTGAGAGCCAATGACAGCCTGGCAAGGAATGATAAAAGCCATTTCCAGGCCAGCTGTTCCTATGCAACACGCAACATACCCCACCACCCTTCTACGGAGCTCCTTCCAAAAGCAAAGGAGGCCATCGTGAAGGGCACTGCTGTCCTGTCCAAAGCCCACTGGGCTTTGTCCAAAGCCCTTATGGCAACAAACAGTTTAAGGCAAATTAGTCTTAAGACTGTAGCTTGAATCATGTCAACTGGATTTCTATTTTCTCAGTGGAAACGTTTCGCTCCTTATCCAAGAAGCTTCTTCAGTCTCTTCTTCAGACTGAAGCAGCTCCTTGGATAAGGAGCGAAACGTTTCCACTGAGAAAATAGAAATCCAGTTGACATGATTCAAGCTACAGACAATTCCACCTGGATGACTGAGAACCTACATCGACATAGTCTTAAGACTCCAGTACCAGGAGCCGCCTTGTCTGGAGAAGTAAACTGGAGGGATTCCCCACCCCCGCCCCGAGTCTTGAGAATCTGTAGCAGTTGTCAGCCCATCTAGAGACAGGGGTGCTCAGGACTGGCCAGAAGGCCCTCTGGGTCTTGCTCAGGAACCTCTGGAGCCACCTGGCCAGCTGTCCACCAGGCAGAACATCCTGCTTAGATGCAGCCTTAGAGGTCCTCCTTCCCAACTGTGGAGAAGCCTCATCCCACGGTAAGCGAGACGTCAGCTAGCACTTGATCAGAGAAATGGTCAAAGGCCACCATTCACCCACTGAAGGGTGAGGGTCTCCTCCCTGAAGTCGATGAAGCCCAACCTCCTTGGGCCCCCATATTTTCCAGTGGGGCTGCCAGGGGAGCGGAGCCCAAGGGGCTCAGTCACCCCTTGGAGGTTTGGTCCTTGGGGCCCTTGACCCACCTGGTTAGATGCTCATGAAGGCCAACCACCAGCCCACCCCTACCCCGAGGACCCAAGAGGATGATTACTGGAGGAGGAGGGGTCAAAGCAGGCATCATCGGAATTTAACCAAAGTAATCTTCTCTCCAAAAGGGGCGTGGTGGCTCAGCAGGTAAGACGCCAGGCTTGTCGATCGGAAGGTCGCAAGTTCGGAGGTTCGAGACCCTAGTCCCGCATGACGGAGTGAGCTCCCGCACTCGCCCCAGCTCTTGCCAACCTAGAAATTAGAAAGCATGCCAATGCAAGCAGATTAATAGGTACTACTTCGGTGGGAAGGTAACAGCGTTCCGCGCACGTCATGCTGGCCACATGACCGTGGAAGCATCTTCGGACAATGTTGGCTCTTCGGCTAGCAAACGGAGATGACCACCGGCCCCTAGGGTCGGACACGACTGCACAAATGTGAGGGGGGAACCTTTACCTTTACCTAATCTTCTCTCCCACTGAGCTGCTAAGGAAGCTGAACGGGAGACTGTCATTACATATGCAAACCCCGAGTCAGGGCAAACATACTGTTATGTTAGTCAATACTTAGGAGGTTCTCTATTTAACAATTCAGCAAAAATTGACCAGCATTGCAGTTTGCCTTAAGCAAGGTGGCTGAAGAGAAAAGGATGCTTTGAATCCCGCCTAGGTATGTGGAGGGAGGGGGCGGGGACTCAGAAGCAGCGCTTTTCAAGAGCAACCCCCACACCCCAGGTCAGGACAGGCCCCCCGCTATCTTTCAGGAAAGAAGCTCAGACGATCCTCCTCCACTGGGCTTCCGAAGTGTCGAGCGTTCGCTATGATGGCTGCAGCCGTGCCTTCATCTGGTTGCTCTTCCACAGGACAAGCAGTTCCTCTGCACCCGTCCCTTGCTGTCAATCCACAGCACTCGTTAGGAGTGTGATCCCTTCCCCGTTTTCCTCCCAACCCGGCTGAGCCGTGAGCAGCTTCGGGCCCGCGTTGGTCCCAGTCCCTCTGGGCCGTGCAGAGGCAGAACCGCTGCCATCCCTCTGAAAGCGCCCCTTGCCCACAGAGTCGAGGCGGTGAGCCCGGGGCTGGGTCAGGAACCCACACGGAAACCCTCCCGTATATCAAGGCAGTTTCCCCCCCAGGACCCTTTTGCACGTAAGGAGGATGAAAGCAAAGGAGAACGGCCTCCCTCCATCCCTGGAGAGAGAAGAAATGCAGAACGTGGGGAAGGCTTCCGAGGGGGCTCGAGAAGCACGTTGTGACCAGATTAGCTCTGTCTGGATTTGCTGATGCAAGTTGGAAAACGCAGCTGCTGAAATCAGCTTTCAGCCTCTTCCTTCATTCTCCCCTTAGCCGAGTTTTTGCAAAAGCTTTTATATTCTGGGAGCTAAAATCTGCTCATCGCAATCAGAGCCACACTGCAAAGCTTCTGTCAGACACCCAGCAGCCGCAGGCAGGACACAGAAAACCATTCGAAGTAGCAGCCGAGTCAGGGAAAGGCGGAGGGGCGCAGCGCGCTCCTGTCTGCTCTCGCCCCCTGCCACTAGTTCGAGGAGGACTGGGCGCTTTTCCATCCGCGGGCAGGGCACCCGAGGCCAAGCCATGTTCTGCCCACAAGACAATTGGTGGCTTTTGTTGTGGCCAAGAGTGGACCAATCCGAACAGAGACCTATGCCTGCCTCTGTGCCAAATCCCCACTGGCCTCCAGCGTCTTCCTCACCCCAACAGAACAGGCGGTCGGCCGCTTGTGAGGGCTAGAAGGGGCAAGGTCAAAGGCCAAGAGGTGGGTTGTCAAAGGAACTGCACAGGGTCACACACACACACACACACACACACACCAAGAAATGACCCACTCTCAGCTTGTGGGAGAGCGGGAAAAAGAAAGTTTGGTTGGAGCCTCAGGACTGCTTTACACGTGGCTTGAAGCTCGCTTGTCTAGGCTCTTTAGGACTTTTCTGGTGTCTGTAATAAACCAGCTTCTCCAGCAGCCTGTCCTGGAATCTCTGCCTGTCAAACACCACTTCCTGGGAGCTGAACCTGGGGGTACCGCGCCTGCAGCCAGTGAGGCTCCAAACGAGCCCCCTCCTTGTCCGGATAGCTCACCGCCATGGCGTCAGGTCGGGCCAGGCCCTGGAGACAAAGGGTTGCCCTGCTGATCTCTCCTGAGGACATCCCCGAGATCAACTCCATCCTGCCCACCCACCAAACCCATTTCCTTCCCATTCATCTACTTCCCTCCGCCTTGCCGAGCCCTGCTTGTCAGAATATGAACCACAAGACTGCCTTATCCTGACCCAGTCAGCTGCACCCCCAGGGAAGCAACTTGCCCCCGTGCCAGAAACCCCCAAACAGGAAGTGGCCCTCCTGGAGTCCCCCCAGCCACTACAAAGGAAGCCCCTCGGCACAGCCTCCTTTCCTTTTAGCCATTGGAAAAGGAACTCAAGCTCCAGGCCCGAACCCAACCTCGTGGGGGGCAGGCCTCTCCTGGGCCCTGTCTCTGGACAGCATGACATGCAAACTTATTCTGGCTTTAGCTACGGGTTGGCAAGGCCATTTGCACTATAAGGGGTTTCTTAGTCTTTACGGGTTTTCCCGCCACGCCGTGCCGGGGATGGTGTCTTTCCCATTCAGCCTGGGCTGCCGCTTTGGTCCAAGTGCCAACAGTCTCCATCCAAGCCTTGTTCACAGGACATGAACTTCCATCTGTTTAATGAACTTCTGAAGCGTCTTAGCCTCCCATCTATAATCTTGATCTCCCCACTCAGCCCCATTATAACTCCAGCCTCTTTCACACGGCAGCTCTCTTTTCACTGTCTGGAATTCTGCATCCAACCAATTATTTCTTAGCTTATTCCGGTTCCCTCTGTAGGGCCACCTCCGCACATCCTGCACAAAGATGCCCCACTAATCAATTCCACAGGACACGTCTTCATGCCAGAGCCTGTATCTCGTTACTGGCCCACAGGTGGCGCGGCTGAGAAGTAGCTTCTGGAAGTGGTGTTTTCCCAGCTACCCTGGCTCAAAATATTCGATCTGGACGATCCGCGGTGCATGAAGGAGGAAGAGATATGCGGCATGTAACTGAAAGTGCCATGGGAAGGGCTCAGTGGTTGCACTGGTACAGTAACTTGCAGAGAGGGGAATTCTCTTCCTGCGGCTGCCGACCCTGGGGAAGCCCTGGCTCTTCGCTTCTTTTCCCCATCCTCTGTTCCCAGGGGATGCCGGAGCAGCCACGCCGCAGCAGAACCCCTTTCTTACACTCCCGGTCTTCAGCGTAACTTATCCAAAGGCTGCCTCTCCACTGCACAAAACTGGATGCCCGCTAGATGACAGCCAAGAGATACAAAATTTTCTAACCCAAAAAGTCAAAAAGCCAACCCAAAGAAGAAATACAAAAATCCCCAAACAACATCCAATCAGTTGATGGTACCAAGGGAAAAAATAAGAAAACTGCCACACAGAGTAATGAGAGTTTTGTGCGTGCCAACCCGAGGAGTGCATGGTGTTGGGCTGGGCTGGAGCTTCAGCCAAGAGAAGCATCTATCGCGGCCCTTGGAATGCCGGGCTTGGAAGCAGCAGTGCAGCAGGGAGCCCTCCCGATGTCCAGCAAGGGAGCACGGCGGCGGGGGCAGCACGAGGTTCTTCTAGCTCCAGCGTAGAAAGCAGCACGGAGAGGTGGTTGCATGGATGTGGCCTGGGCTCCCCTCCCCTTCTCTCCCGTCTTAGGTTGTCAGTTCCTTTCTTGGGAGGGGAACCTACCGATACCCCCCTCCGCCCCCTCAGCAGTCTTGTAAGAGAGAGGAAGGACGCAGTCCGGCTGATTCAGTCTGGTTTGTGGGGCCAACTGTTAAGTTCCTGCATGCATTACAAAACCCCTGTCTGAAGGAACTGGCGGAGCAGGACGGGAGACCAGGCTTTCCACGCAGAGGCAAAGCTACAGCCCCCCAGGACCGTGTCCCAGGCTTCACGGCCAGCCTCCTTCTCCAGGCCAAGGGGGTGGAAACGCGGGCTTGTATCTTAGCTGTAACTGCTCTGCAAATACCCTGCCACTCAATGAAAAAGGGGGTGGTTCCTTTATGATGTACATCATTGTGGTTTACGGATGGACATTTCTCCCAAACCTCTGGGTGTACACACAGTGTGCCCAGGGAGCTCAGTGGGGCCCTGGGCACAAAGCCCTATCGCACTGACCCGCCTCTAAGCGCAAGCGTGGCCAGTGAGTTTAGGACTGCAGGGGGGGGCCCTCAGTGTAACTCGGCTTGGCAGCAGGGCCCACCATGGCAAAATTCTCAGAGAGTCTCTTAGCGATTCCCCACTTTTTTATAAGAAAGACACTGTCTGGGTGATGACACCCTGGAACCCCCCCCCCCCCGTGAAATTCTGCTCTACCTTATTAGGTTTCAGGAAATTATTGAAAACAGAATTGTCCAAGATGGCTTTTGACATCTGAATATGACCATATAGTTCTTCACTTCTTGTTATTTGTTTAGTCTTGTTAGTACTTATATTTTGATAATATTTTGTGATTACAAATTATTGTTTGCAACCTGCTGAGAGTTGACTGATTGCAGCAGACTAAAACTGAATGGACAGATAGTAAAACATATTAAATTGTTTTAATTATTTGTGTACCGTATCAGCAATATCCAAAAAGGGGGTGGGGGTGGGGGTGGGGGTGGGGGTGGGGGAGAATTAAATAAGGAAAGAGAGTTCTCTACTTTCATCATCCACACTGAAGAGAGATATCAAGCTATTTATGCCTCTGAGTAGAACATTGAGGGCTAGAACTTCATAAACTTTCATTATCAGAAGACACCATCCTATTTAAAGGAAATTCTCTATGTAGAAAATTTAATTTCACTCCCATTGCATCCTTTAGAGCAGATTTATGAATGTGTGATATCAAGGGGATGAGAAAGGTCAACCCTATTTTAAATATTGCTGGTTCATGGCCTCACCAACTTTGAGAACTCCCGTCTTACTGGCATTGTTGTGACTTGCGACTTTTTTATCTTGAAATATTGCAGCTTTTTTTTTTAGAGATACACCGGAGCGTCCTGACCATTACCTTGATGTATCTCA
This sequence comes from Charina bottae, assembly GCA_023362775.1. Taxonomy (NCBI): domain Eukaryota; kingdom Metazoa; phylum Chordata; class Lepidosauria; order Squamata; family Charinaidae; genus Charina; species Charina bottae. Next base: position 26,314,014 of record JALMGJ010000014.1, read on the forward strand.
TTTTGAAGGGATAATATGATGAAGTACTGCTAAAACCGCCCCTGGACCGTAAATGTGTTACTGGCCCCTCCACGGGTAACCGCGGAATTAGCAACCAGCGAGTCATCCAAACTGGACTCCGCCCCCCAGCCCAGCTCCAGCCCGGCTCTCTGCAGAGCAAGGGTGGCAGCCAGGCAGCGGCTCTCGCCTCCTAGCTCCCGATGGCGGCCCTGCTGGACTGAAGACTAGGACTGAGCGAAGCGATCGGGTGGCAGCTGAAGGAGGACCTGGCCCTCTCTGCTGCGGAAGACCGGCTGAGCCCCAAGGAGGGAAATGTCTCTCCACGCGAAGAGGAGTTGCAGAACCAAGGCGGAACCTCTGCTGCAGAGTAACCTTCCTTTTGAACCTGAGCCTTAAATTCCAGGAAGGGACTTTCCCACTCGCCTCTCAATCATATGACACGCAAACTACTTCATGCTCAGGGTGTGCCACGCAGCAGTGCTGCTTATATGAGGAAGCCCCACAGCCCGGACTTAGCCAGCGTGGCTTTCCCGTCTACGAGCAGCTGCTTTCAGATTGGAGCATGATCTGCAACTCCAGCCTCATCAAGCCTCGTCGTGAGGGACATTCTAAAATCTGGTGGCGTCCCTGGGCGCTCCCCCCCCCCCACCAGCAAGTTCTCCTGGTTCTTCTCTCTGGCTCAGCAAGCTGGGCGCTGCCATCCTGTGCCGGGACTGACCACGTTCAGGTCCTCACCAAGGCACTTCCTTGTCCCCAGAGGCAACTGCTAGTGGAGGACAGGGAGCCGTAGAAGGGACTTGAGCAAATCTGGGAATTCCTACAACGGAGTTGCTCTTGTCGTGTAAAAGCAGCAGACCAAACGTCGGCCCTATTCTGGACTACCCAGTTCCCCAGGCGGGACACATGCGTCTTACCTGAAGTAGACTGAAGTATTGGGCTCTGATCATAAAGCCGATAAGGAGAACTCGACAAGACACAAAAAAAGGTAATGCAATTCGTGGGGCAATCGAGCAGCTTCCTGTGACATAAGACTGGAGCATATGGGGCTTTTTAGCTTGGAGTGAAGGTGGGTAAAGTGGTAGAATCACACGTGGTAAGGAAAATGTGAAGGTTCAGGATGATAAAAGGACGGGCCTCTTGACACAAGGCAAAGTTAAACGGTGATATTTACTGCCATTAGATGTGCCGCATCATAGTAATCAAGTTAGGCGTTTCTAAAAGGGGACTGGACAAGTCTGGGGAGGACTGGGCCATCAGCAGCCACGGGTTCGATGGCTCTATTCAACCTCCTGAATCAGAGGCAGCTGCTAGGATGGGCACTGGCATGTTGGTGATCCTCCAGAATCTCCTGACTGTGTTCTCTTACAGTGTTCTGTAACTCTGGATGCCGAACCTCTGGCCTGATCCTGCTTCAGTGTGATGCCCAGAAATGGCACAGTGTTTGAGCTGTGGTCTGACCAATGCAGAATAAAATGGAGCTGCTACTTAATGCAGTTTGGAAACTGTATTTCTAAAATGCAACCTAAAATTACATTTGCTTATTTTGCAGCCATGTCATACTGTTGACTGCGATATGAGTAGTTGGCATTAAGCTGCTATTTCAAGATCCCTTTTATATGTGCTATTAGAAAGCATGGTATATCTCATGCTCTGCTCTGGTCACCTGATTTCTGTTCCCTAAATAGAGAACTTTGCATCTGTCTATTTATATTCAGCCTACTTCTCTAACCTATCTTTTTAAATTTTAATCTTTTAAAAATTTTATTTTTCTCCACAGTTTTATCCATCTTCCACAATGATGTGTGATCTATAAATCTGATAAGCTTTCTCTCTACCCTTAGGCTGAAGGTTAGAAATCCCTGCTTTGTGGGAAAGTACAGGGCTGTCCAAACATTCTTGAACTGGCAAATTACCCAATCCTGTCTTGTCCAGAATAAACTTTATTATTGTTTATTCTTCAATCAAGCTTATGGGTCCTTATGTCCATAATGCAGTAATTATTCTTCAACAACATTAAATAGGCTCAATCGTGCACTCACATTTATGATAAGAACTGACAGGATTCGAGAAGAGTTTACCACGACCGTCACTGTCACACACACGCACACATGTACACACCCTGCAATGTTCTTCCCTAGATTTGGGAAATGTGGGTGGAACCTCTCAGTAACCCTTAGATTTCTGGCTAATTGCAGTAGCCAAAAATGTGCTGCCTTTACCAGTTTATTAACCATCACTTTTGTGACTCTGCTCTCCTCATTCATTTTATTTATTTATTCCTGTAGGTATATATACCTTAATATATCCAGCTGGAGATTATCAGCCATCCACTTCGAATGTGCAAAGGGTTCTGCTGATCACATGCTTCACAAAGCCTATGTTTAGACAGCTCCCCTTCCCCAGGTTTCCATTAACCCTTCCCCCCCAGGGCTTTTATGCTCAAAAGCAAGTGGAGGGAGGCCTCCTCGGGGCAAGGTGTGCCTTGAAAGCCCCCGGGCGCTCCTTCTGGTTCCTCAGGGCAGCTGCAGCCCACCATCGCCTCGACTCAGGCGACTATCAACCGCTGTGGGGCCCAAACGACCTTAAGCGAGCCAAGGGGCTGTGACGACCGAGGGGCTCATTTCCCAGGGTCACCGCGACCAGTTTGGCCTACATCAACTGAACCGTCCTTCCTATTTCCAGGGTTCTTCCCGTTCCTTCCACACATCAGGCCACACAGGGACCGCTCTTCAGGCAGCTGACTCGGGCGTGGACTCTCCCCCACAAAATTCTACTGCTCTGAAAGGGTTACGTGGCCCTGGCCGGTCCTCTGCGGCATGAGGCCAACTGCCCTGCTGGCTCCAGCCAGCCAGACACCCAAGTGCCAGACACGTTCAGGAGGAGGGGAGACCGAGAAGAGCTGCTGCCGCTAGCCTGGCACAAAGGACTTTGTCTCCCCAGCCGGACCCTCACCTGAACTTTACTCCTATCGAGATCCAGCCCCATCCGCAGACAGACCCCGAGCCCTGTGAACCAACGACGGAAACAAGGCCCCCACGTCTGCCCTGGAGGACCAACCGGGGATCTGCTGTGGCCCCTCGGAAACCAGGAGACGTCCTGTGGCCTCCGCCAGAGAAGCCTCTCCCGGGGTGGGGTGAGAGCACCATTTTTCCACTCGGGGGAGGAGGCCACGGTGGAGGCTCCCTCGCAGCCAAGAGCCCCAGCTGCCAAAGCAACCTTCGGAGCCACAGAGGCGCCTCCCCACTTGGATCCGGCCCCCGCCCGCAGCCCAGTGCCCCCCGGGACCCAGCGGCCTTACCGGCAGAGCGGCTCCGCCCGGCACCGGCTCCGCAGGGCCAGGCAGTTGGGCTTCTCCTTCTCCTCGTAGGAGCAGTCGGGCACGATCGTCTGCCGGCGGCGCTCAGCGCAGGCCTGGTCCTTGCAGGAGCAGAAGAGCAGCCGGTAGGTGTACTCGCTGGGCACCCGGTCAAAAAAATGGCGCAGGGCCTTGTGGCACCTTCGCCGGCTGCAGCGCTCGGTGGCAGAGACCTCTCTGTTGCAGGTGGAGATGTAGGCGGAGCGGAGCCTCTTGCAGTTGTCGTTCAGGTTGCAGGCCTTGGCCGCGTCGAGGCAGCGGTTGCTCCTGGCGCTGGCCACCGGGTCTGTCCCTGCCGGAGCGAAGCGAGAGGCGTCACCGAGGGCCGAGGACGGGGCGGGGCAGGGTGGGCCTGAGCCTCAAAGGGCGGGGCAAGGCAGCAGCCGGAAGGGGCCTCTCCGACAGTTCGCATCTGAAACAAGGGGGTCCCGGGGAGGAAGGCCTTGGTGTCCTGCCCATGGCGGTCAGGAAGCATTCAGGCCACCTGGACACAAACATGGGCAGCAGCAGCAGACAACAGTGGCATCTGTGCCTCTGACATGCCAGGGTTTTTTTGGGGGGGTCTCTGCAGGAATTGGCCACTGGCCTGTTACTCAGCACAGGGTCAGTGGTCAATGAACTGCTTTCGCCCGAGGCTCAAAGCTCGTCAGGGAGCTTCTGCTGGCCCCAGAGGAGCAGGTGCTGCTCCGAGCGCCTCCTGTGCCCTGGGCCAAGGGGCCCTGCTCCATCTCCCTCCAACAGGTGCCTCTGAGGAGTGGGGAGGAAAGCAGTTAGAGGGAGCCTGCCCGCCTCTCTTCGAGGGGCCACAAAACCTTGTGGCCTACTTGAGACAGGCCGGCTCTGGGAGGCCTGTAAGCAAAGATTATACCCAGAAGCACTTTCTTGCACATATGCACATACTAACATTTGTAAAAAACGTTCCTTACTGAGTGCAAAATGGCAAAATAAGAAGCAAAACCGTAGCAAAGTTGTACCTCCGGCAAATATCAGAAATGCTACCACGGGTTAAGGGACCTGCAGTCACCAACCTCCGCAGCAGAAGGGTTAAGCTGAAGAGTTAGAGGAGCAAAATGTCACCTTCAGAAAAAGAAGTAAGAGCACAGGGACAGGGTGGGAGATGCCAGCTTGGTTGCAGAAAGAGATCTTATTTGTAACTGCTTTACCAATCTTAGTGGACAAGATTTGGAGAAACAGCAAATATTTGGGATCAAAACCCATGGTGAGGAATTCAAGTTGAAGTGCTATGCAGGCGATGCAGTGCTAGCCATTATGCAAGCACAGAGTGCTCTGAGAGAGCTGATGGAAACAATCAGAGATTTTGGTGAATTCTCTAGAGACAAACTCAATGGGAAGAAAACAAAGATAACAGATATTTAGCCCCAGGAGAAGACGGCTTTTTGAAGAAAGAGTCTGGTTGTGAGATAACAGAAAATTCCAGTGAAAAACCTGGGACTTTATCTGACAGGATGCAATAAAGACATATTTCAGAACAATGACAATAAATTATGGGGAAAAAATACAAAAAGATCTTATATACACACACACACACACACGGAGTTATTGAAATATGACACAGGAATAGAACAAATTAAAAACTGTATGATAAAGTAGATGCAAAACTTCAAGAAATCATCACAGTAGAACAATGGGAATAGCTATGGAAAAAATAAATAAAATTTACTACAAGTTATAATTTAAGGGAAAATTGGTATAAAATGTTTTACAGATGGGATATAACTCTGTCAAGAATTACCAAATCATATAACAATAAATGTTGGAAATGCCATAACAAAGAAGGAACATTTTATCATATGTGGTGGTTATGCAAAAAACCTCAAAAGAATTGGAAAGAAATACATCAAAATATTCAGAAAATCCTAAAAATAAAATTTGTACTGAAACAAATATTCTATTAGTTATAATTCCAGAAAACATAAATGAAAAATATTACAATTTACTAAGATATACTGTATGCTGAGAGCTGTGAGGACAAATTTGGCACAACATTGGAAAAGAGGAACTTTGTGGACAATATCAGATTGAGACCAAAATTGGAGAACATGCAACAATGGCAAAATTGACAGTATATTGTCTAACCAAATTTAAGCAAGAATGGCTCCCATATATACTACAGATTACACAATGGGGTAAATTTATTTGTAATATGGTTTTTAGGAAGAAAGTTATGAGTAATTAAAAATAGATGAAAGGATTCAAATAGATACTAGCAATAACCTTTAATGTTTAATGTAAAGCATATACATCTAGTATATCTATATCATCTAGTATATACAGGTCAGCGGTTGGGGAAATAAACAGAAGGAAAGGGGAAAATGTGTCACTAGAAAAATTTCCTGTAATTTTCAGTTGTTTCTTTTTGTGTTGTTCAATTGTTACTATCCAATGTAGACCTTTTTTTTCCTTTGCATTACATTGTTCTAGTAATAAAAATATCTTTAAAAAAGAAAGAGCTCTTGAAGTTGTACTGAATAAGAGTTAATAACCTTAGCTGGAAAAGACATTTTAGACTGATTTTAAACTGAAGTTTAGTTTCCAAATCTTGACTATAACTAGCCCCGCCCTATTCAATGTTGGTTTGATCACACCTCAAATGCTGAAATCATTTCGAGGCACCTCTAGGATTCATATAGACTACTGCAATGCGCTTTACATGGGGCTACCCCTGAAGAGTATCCGGAAGCTTCAACTGGTCCAAAATGCAGCTGCGCGCGCAGTTATTGGTGCCCCTAGATCAGCTCATGTGACACCTCTGCTGCGCCAGCTGCACTGTGTGCCAGTGTGCTTCTGGGTGCAATTCAAGGTGCTGGTTATGACCTTTAAAGCCCTACATGGCATGGGACCAGGTTACCCAAGGGACCGTCTAATCCCCATAACTTCAAACCGTCCCACTCGATCATGCAGAGAGGGCATGCTTCGGACCCCGTCGTTAAGGGAATTTCACCTGGCGGGGTCCAGAAGGCGGGCCTTCTCGGCAGTGGCACCTGCCCTTTGGAACATTCTGCCCCCGGAGATGAGGCAGGCCCCGTCGCTCCTGTCCTTCCGGAAGAATTTAAAGACCTGGTTCTGCCGCCTCGCTTGGGATGGGAACGGGAATAGTTCCTCTTGGGGATGGCTGGTGCCATAGAGCCCTTTTAAAATACCATCTTATCGCCTCTTGGATTTTATATTTAACTTATTAGTAATCTTAATGATTATAGATTTGTATGATTTTATATTTAGTTATATTTATAAATTTTAATTTATAGAGTCCCCTTTGGGAGAGATGGTGCGGTGATAGAAGTTGAAAAATAAAAATAAAATAAAATAAAACCTGCAAAGGCCCCCAGGAAGGCCACAAGAAGGACCCAAAGACTAGAACCAGGGTGGCCTGAGGGTGCCTGAAGGCCCTGGGGACCTCCGGCCACGGAAAGAGAAGACGGGGGGGGGGGGGGACACGAGCTACTTTCCAAGCAGCTGAAGGGATGCCGCACCACGGAAGCAGAGGTTGTGCCAGAGCAGGGGAAATGGACCCTGGTCTTAAGTTAGACGAAGACCATTTCCAGCTGAATGTTGTTGCTGTTTTAAGTGCTTCCTCCTCCTCCTCCTCCTTAAACTGAAGCGGCCTCCCAAGCTGGACGCTGCGGGGTTTAGTCCGGGACCTGACAGTCTTCACAGCTTGGGTGGAGGGGTTGCAGAAGAGCATGTCAGACCTGCAGCTGAAAGAAAACCTGCTGGGACTCCAAAAGACAGAAGCCAGGTTCAGAATTATTTGGAAATGTTAGAGAAGAGGGCTGAATACAACAGGATGAAGTACAGCAGAATGTGTAATGTACTAGCCAGGTGTTAAGAAAAATGCAAAGGTCTTCACTTTAGGAAACAAAAATGAGGAACACAATGGGGGATCCTAGGCTTGGTCATAATACTTGTGAAAAAGATGACAGATCACAAATTAATTGTGGGCCAGCAGTGAGACCGTGTTACTAGAAAATGCTATCTTGCTCTCCACCAACAGAAATATAGTTTCCAAATCATAGGAAGTATGAAATATTGCACTTTTTTCTGCATTACTCAGACCCCACTGAGTACTGTATTCATTTCTAAGCAAAACATTTCAAGAAGGATTTAACTGAACTGGAACAGATTCAGAAAAGGGCAAGGATGACCAGAAACGAAGTCCTATGAGGAGAGAGCAAAGGAATTGGAAATGTTTGGCTGTGGGGAGTGGGGGACAATCCCACTCTTCAAACACCCAAAGAGACGTCACTCAGAAGCTCAAAGCCTGCCCATGCTTGTGCCAGAGTGCAGGGCACGGAACAACTGATTTAAGTTTCAGGGAGGCAGGTTCCAGCTGAGTGACAAAAAACTTCCCAACAGTGAAAGCAGGGGAACAGCAGAGCTGACCGTCTCCAAGAGACTGTGGTCTTCCCTTCACCGGATGGGCTGATGCAGAGGCAGGGCAACGATCTGTTGAGGTCGACCTAATTTGGATTCCTGCACCGAAACTTGGCTGGCCTCAATGGCTCCTTCCAACCCTGGGATTCTACTATTAAACATTCCTTAACTTTTCTGCAATGCTCTTTGTTAATGTTTGGAACATGCAGACCATTTTCTAGCACTCTTTTGCTCCTCTTTCTCCGGGGTCTGAATGTCTATCACAGATTTCCCCATAGATTTCTCTGTAGAGCTGCTTGTGATCTTGCGCAATCCCAACCTCTCCCAAGGAAAAGGAACCTATCAGATCAGCAAACTTAGAAAGACTGGGGGAAAAAGACCAAGAGACCCTCCATCCTCAGGACTCCCAGGAAAAACACTCTGGCGTGCAATGTCCCTCTTCCCATCCGGCCCCCGAGTCCCCACCTCCATCCTTAGACCCTATGACCCATATGAGCGATCCTGATCCCACGCCAAGAATGTGCTGCTCTTTTCTTTCCCATCTCCCTCACCGGGGTTGAGGTCAGCGCATGCTTTTCTTCACCTTTCCTGCCACCAAAGGGCCTCTTAGTTCCTCCTCCAGATATCTGAGAAAAACAAGCAGCATCTCTAACCTGCTCTGGAGTCAGACTGAGCAGGTCTGACAGCTGCTGGAGGAGGTTGGGAGTTTTTGAGATGTAAATAACATGCTTTCCACATCTCCTTTGGATCCAACCTGGGGTAATCTCATTACATCCCGATGCAGCTGGAAAAGTGACACTCGTTAGCATTTAGCATTCTTTCCTCCCACAGGGACACCCCCACATTCTCAACCCTCCCCCCACTTCCTGAAAACATGTTCTTGTTAAGTCCCAGAATGCAACAGCTAAATGCTTCTCAGTGCCAAATGTGGCACAATTCCTATTTTCCACCAGCTAAATAGCTTATGGATGGTGATTTAATTCAAAGTGGAAAAAGAAGTCTATTGTCAACTAGAAGCTAAGCCTAGCATTTCTTGGAGAAGAGTTCTGCAGATCTGTCTTCTAACATCAAGCCAGATTTCCTGTTGACAGAATTACCACCCAAGGACTCGGCTGCCCCCGGGCCACCACCCATCCCCATGGCGCTCTTGAGAGAAAGGATGTTCTCAACCGGCAGCACTTCCAGCCTGAAGCACCATCAAAGCTTGGGCATAGCTATAGAATCAGAAAATAATTGCACTATTTATTTCCAGTTAAAAATATTTATCTCCCACTGTTGAGCCAAGAATTCCATAACGTACTTTTAAAAGGATAAGATAATTTAAAAACAAAAAAATAACGCTAAGGGGTTACGTAAATAAATAAATAATAATAATGTGCCATTGAAAAATAAAAGCAGGACCCAAAGATACAAAAGTGCTACTAAGATTGCAACCAGCAGTTTTAAAGGCTTTCCGAAATAAAAGGTTTAAATGCAAGTAACAGACATTTGCCAGCCAAAAGCTTTCCATGCGCAGACCACAAGCCCACACCCCATCTGCAGCACACTGTGGCAGCGGGCACTCGTCTACACCCGGGCTGAGCCTGCCCAGAACCAGCCTGCCTCCCCGATGCGTTCAGGTTTGGGAGGCGTTTTTCTCCACTTGCCTCGGGATCAGTCTGATAGTGGCTGCTACAGTCCTTACGCTGTATGTTGTAGATAACTCCTGTTTTTTCTTCTTGGGCTACTGGGTCTTTTGGGTTACTGAAGATGTTCTGAAGGGTCTTAAGTAACCCAAAAGACCCAGTAGCCCAAGAAGAAAAAACAGGAGTTATTTACAACATACAGTGTAAGGACTGTAGCAGCCACTATGTAGGCACTATGTAGGACAGACACTATGTATGTCCACTATGTAGGACAGACGGGCAGAAGACTAGCAGAGCGCATCCACGAACACCAACTAGCAGTCAGAAGACACGATGAAAACTCCTTAATCTCACAACACATGGACAGATTTAACCATACTTTCAACTGGGAAACTGTGAGCATCTTAAACCAAGCCAAATCCAAAAATGCTAGAGGATTCCTAGAAGCTTGGCACTCAGACAAAGCAGCCATCAACAGACACATAGAGGTAAACAACATTTATATACCATTCATAAGAGACAATAGAAAAGCCAGAAGACCAGAACACCTCCTTGCCAGCAATCATCACCCAGATATGCAAAGATTAACACCAGGATTAGCACCAGAGGAACAATCAAACAGCACAATATACCTTAATCAAGGAACTATTAACTCAGTCAATCAAACAAGCAGCAAACAGCAGCCCAATCAAGGAACTCCTAAGGAGAGTACAACACCCCCTCCAACACAGGCAGGACAAGGCATGGTATATAAACAGGGAGCAAACCCCACACTCTCTTGTACTGAAGATGTTGCCTAGCCTGGCAATGAAACGTCTGCAAGAAAACAACAAGGCTCAGAGAGCACCAAGGACTCCACAGTTCAACCCTGAGCTACAAATATTCTCTTTGATTGGTAGTAGCTTATACATACAAAATACAACAAAAAAATTCTTCCCATATCTTAAAAGGTAAAGGTACCCCCCGCACATTTGTGCAGTCGTGTCCGACTCTAGGGGCCGGTACTCATCTCCGTTTGTTAGCCAAAGAGTCAGCGTTGTCCAAAGACGCTTCCACGGTCATGTGGCCGCATGACACACGCGGAACGCTGTTACCTACCCACCGAAGTGGTACCTACTCATCTACTTGCATTTGCATGCTTTCGAATTGCTAGGTTGGCAAGAGCTGGAGCTAGTGCGGGAGCTCATTCTGCACGCAGGGCTAGGGATTCGAACCTCTGAACTTGCAATCTTCTGATCGACAAGCCTGGCGTCTTACCCACTGAGCCACCACGCCCCCTCCCATACCTTATCTCTTGTCTATAAACAAATCTTTAAATCCTCGTCATTCAAACTTAGTCAAGAAAAATAATTAAGAGCTACCAGAAACAACATAGTAAAAATCTTGATCTTTAATCCCTTCAAATAGTGTCCCACAAATTAATTTCTTATTTTCTTTGTCTCTTCTCAGAAATTCCTTCACAAGTTTAATGCATACAAGAATTAACATCTATATTTTAACTTTAATAAAATAAGCCAACTTTGTAATCCTTTCATTTCCTTTTAACACCATAGCTTATCATTTTTTCTGAAAGTACAACAAAAAAATCTCTTCTTCCCATATCTTAATAAAGGTAAAGGTTCCCCCACGCAGTTGTGTCTGACTCTAGGGGCCGGTGCTCATCTCCATTTGTTAGCCGAAGAGCCAGCGTTATCCGAAGACACTTCCGCGGTCATGTGGCCAGCATGACACACGTGGAACACTGTTACCATCCCACCAAAGTGGTACCTATTTATCTACTTGCATTTGCATGCTTTCGAATTGCTAGGTTGGCAAGAGCTGGGGCGAGTGCGGGAGCTCACTCCGTCATGCGGGGCTAGGGTCTCAAACCTCTGAACTTGCGACCTTCCGATCGACAAGCCTGGCGTCTTAACCGCTGAGCCATCGTGCCCCCAACATACCTTATCTATATCTTATCTATAAACAAATCTTTAAAGTGTATAGTCGAAGGCTTTCACGGCCAGAATCTGATGGTTGTTGTGGGTTTTCCAGGCTGTGTGGCCATGTTCTGGCAGTTTTTGGTTCCTAAATCTTTAAAGCCTGGACATTCAGTCCTGGTCCAGAAAAACCCATTTACTAGAAAGAACATCAAAGCCAGGCAGACACTATGGCAGGCAGGCGGTACCTCAAGTAACCAGGCCCCCTGCCATGCAGGGCTTTATAGGTGGTGACCAGCACCTTGAATTGCATCCAGAAGCAAACTGGCAACCAGTGCAGCTCGCAAACCAGAGGTGGGCATACCAAAGCATGCCCATCACTGGCCACGCTGCTACATTCTGGACCAACTGAAGCTTCTGGGTGGTCTTTAAGGGAATCCCCATGTAGACCATGTTGCAGTAGTGAAACCATGAGGTGACCAGGGCATGAGTATCATCTGGGCTCGGAAAACCAGGCTGACAGGCAGAGTGTCACGAACGACCCCCTACCCGAGTGTCATTGTGACATGGCACCAGCCGGGAAGCACTCAGAAAACAAACGTATGAAAGCAATAGCCGGCAGACGCGCAGGAAGAGGAAGGTGTCAATTCAGCACCTTGGACCTTCAAACGCGCCAACGAGCGGAGCCGCTGATCAGAGAAACTGACTAGAGGGGAGGGGAAAAGAAGAATGTTATTTATGCTGATCCTTGTAAAACTGAAATCACTTGGATTTTTAAAGTGCCTTGGGTCACTGAATGCAATAAAGATTCCTAAGGATTCCAACACGTTTTGTGTGCAGAGTGCTGATTGCAAACCTAGGACCATCACAGAAAAATCCAAGTCAAAATGACAAGCTCAACCAAGAGCGGCAAGCTCTTCGATGAGAGTTCACAGGTGGGGGAACTGGAACCCAAAAGCAACGCCACAACCCGGAAGGGAGAGAAAAGTGGAGCAGGTACCCTGACCCCCCAATTCCCCAGCACCGTGGCAACTCCAACTACCTGGGGAAGCACACCACAGGGACGATGGGCAACGGAGTACGATCCCCACTGGGCCCAGCATGTCGGAGGAGACCGAGAATGGGGATCAACTCTCACAACGCCCAGCTTTGGAGGAAGCCTCGACTTTGGGAAGTCGGTGGAGGAATGCGAGATGAATGTGAAGTTGAAGCGGATGGAGGAACGAGTGGACCGCCTGCAAGGGATGTTGGAGAAGCTGCTGCAGAGACTAGAACCAGCAACATCGAACACGGCAGAGGCAACCGTGCAAAGGGCACAGGGCGAGAACCCTGGAGGGTCGGAAATGGGAGGCTGGAAGAGCTTCCAATGACTACCCTACCCCAGGAGCCTCCGCAGGGGAAGAGCACCACATACGCGGTACCAACGGACACCTGGGAGCCAGGGAGCTGAAGGCAAAGTTTGCCGGTGAACCGAAAACATTGGCATGCTTCTTGGCCCAGGTGAGGGGTTTTATGAGGGAGCCTGGGGACTCGTTCTACTCCAAAGAAGCGAAAATAAACTGTGTGTCATCATGTTTAGAGGGGGAAGCAGCCGAATGTTTGGCGACGCTCCACAACATACAAGCCATCAAACTAAGGAGCTTTCATGAATTTATGGACGCATTAAGAGAAAGATTTGAAGACCCCTTACTGAAAGTAAAAGCTGAGGCAAGCCTCAAGCTTGCTTGAGGTGCTCAAGCAAGGGGACAGGTCAGTTTCTGAATACTCACTGGAGTTCAGGAAACTGGCTGGAAGACTAACAGATTGGCCAGAGTCTCTGAAAGTGCAGTGCTTTCGGAAGGGGCTGCAAGCAGAACTACAATGGGCATTAATGCACGGTAACCCACAGACGGTGAGGGGATGGATTTGCCTAGCCAGAGCAATAGAGACTTTAGAAGCCCAAATCAAAGAGCAACAACGAGATGAGGCAAGAGGCAAGCGTACAATGGCGCACAAGCCCCAACTTGAGAACCGCGGAATTCGCAAGTCATGGGAGGAGGTCTGTAGCTTGAATCATGTCAACTGGATTTCTATTTTCTCAGTGGAAACTTTTCGCTCCTTATCCAAGGAGCGAAACATTTCCACTGAGAAAAATAGAAATCCAGTTGACATGATTCAAGCTACAGACAATTCCACCTGGATGGCTGAGAACCTTCATAGTCATGGGAGGAGGAGAACGAGGAAAAGGCTTTGCTTTAAATGTGGCAGAGAAGGACACCAAATTGCTGAATGCCCCCAAATCACAGTGCCAGGAAAAAACAAGAAAGGAGGGGGCGGCTCCAAGACCCCACCAACAAGAAGCAAAGGAGCTCCAGCTGTAGCGAAGGTGGGAAGATCTTATGATTTCTTGGGGGAAGAAAAGAACTCATCTGAAGAGGAGGATCAACAGGCGGGAAATGAGGCAGGCTTGTTCTGAGCGCCGATGAACAGGCTGAGTGCGAAAGGCGTGCAATTTGGATGGTGAGTGGAGATTGCCCAGCGATGCTGGTAAAATTGTACATAGAAGCATCTGGGTGGAGGGGCAGGTTAAGACTCACATCACTATTGGATTCGGACTGTACGCAAAGTCTCATAAACCCCACCATTGTAACAGAATTGGGACTAAAGGTGGAGAGACTGAAGGAACCAATTGGTTTCGTGCAACTTGATGGGACAGAGATGAAGGGGGGACCGGCGGAACATTGCACTGAGCCAGTTCAAACGACCATAGGGGACCACAAAGAAGTATTGAGATTCATCGTGGCTCCTGTTTCAGACTCACCAGTGGTGTTAGGATTGTCATGGCTACAAGCCTGGAATCCTGAAATAAACTGGGCGGAGAACAGTTTGAAATTTGGGGACGGGAAGGGTGAGGGAACCCAGTCCCAAGAACAGCCGGGCAAACTTGAGTTGGTAGGAGCAGCCTCTGTTTTAAGGGAAGAGGCACAAGGGGAGGGATTGGAAACTGAGACCATTCCCGAGCAATATAGAGATTGAAGTATTTGGGGAGGAAGAGGCAAACTGTGATGGTCCGTTCCTGCAAATCAGTACTACTCACACGAATAGTGTTGCAATCGATGGGAATCTTTTATTTACAGTTCGTGACCCATGTCATCTCAAAGACCCAAGTGAAATCAAGTTTGCAAACAACAGTCTAAGTACCTTGTCTCCCTCCCATCAGTGCTTGCGGCTGTCGGCTTCACACTTAAGTCATCAGGCTGAATACACATTGAATACCTTCCATCTCTTGTCTATTGTCTATCCTTCTCTAGTATTATGTCAGGATGGCACGTAGGCAATGGGACATCCCTGACACAAACCAGCTTCCCCCTCATAGAAAAACTGACTGTACGATTGAATTGGAACCTGGGGCGACATTACCCAAGCCAAGGTTGTACCCATTGACTCCCAAAGAACAAGAGGCACTACGGGAGTTTGTGGAAAAGAATCTAGAGCATGGATTCATCCACCCAGCCAATTCCCCGATGGAAGCACCAGTGCTGTTCAGAACAAAGAAAGACGGGTCGTTAAGAATGTGCACGGACTACCGAGGGTTGAATGCAATTTCCATGGCAAATAAGTACCCATTGCCATTAATAAAGGACATGTTGGCTCACCTATCGAGAGGAAAGATATTCACCAAACTGGACTTAAGGGAAGCGTATTTTAGAGTGCGAATTCGGGAGGGGGATGAGTGGAAAACAGCGTTTAATTGCCAACTGGGCTGTTTTGAATTCTTGGTCCTACCGTTCAGATTAAAGGGCGGGCCGGGCGTATTTATGCAAATGATTAATGAGATTATGCATGATCTATTGTACAGAGGTGTACTTGTGTACCTCGATATTTTAATATTCATGGAAACAATGGAAGAGCATGTAGATTTGGTGAAGGAGGTACTGCAAAGACTAGAGAAAAACCAATTGTATGCCAAACTCTTGAAGTGTGAATTTCACAGGGAACAGCTAGATTACTTAAGATACAGGATCTCAAACAAAGGGATTGCCATGGACCCAGGTAAGGTATGGGACGTTGTGGGATGGGAACCACCCAAGAGTAGGAAGCAGCTCCAAAGTTTCTTAGGCTTTGCAAATTTTTACCACCAATCTATCCCCCACTACGCAAAAGTAGCATTGCCCCTCACTGATCTATTAAAAGACTAAAGCAGGGCTTTCCCGCGGCGACACACCAACCACCGTTGGTGTGTCACCGTGGGAAAACTTGGAAGTGCCGCCGTTGCGGCAGCGCGCAAAAACCGGTAGCACTGCTGCCGCTTTCAGATTTTTGCGCGCCGCGGTTGGTGTGTCGCCGCGGGAAAACCTGGAAGCGCTGATGATGATCAGCGCTTCCGGGTTGTGTGGCGACACACCAGACTGTGTGTGGCGACACACTTTTGTGTCGTGACACACAGTTTGGAAAGCTCTAGACTAAAGGAAAGGGGGAGGCGGGGAAAACAATGAAGCCTAGTGCATCGATAAAGTGGACAGTAGAATGCCAAGAGGCTTTCAAATGATTAAAGACATTGTTAACTTCAGAGCCCATATTCAAATATCTGGACCCCGAAAAACCTCTAATTGTCCAGGTTGACGCACCTGATATGGCCATGTGGGAGCTATTATTGCAAAGGGATAAGGACGGAAAATTACGACCCTGCGCCTATCTCTCTCGTAAATTTAATGCCACGGAACATAGGTGGCACATTTGGGAGAAAGAAACATATGCAGTCGTATCAGCTCTAGTAACTTGGAGACACCTTTTGGAAGGAGCAAAACACCCACTCAAAGTGTGGACTGATCATAAAAATCTGGAAGCGTTACGAACTCCAAGAAAACTGAACCCTAAACAAGTCAGGTGGGCTCAATTTTTCAGCCGATTTGACTTCACATTAAAGTTTTTACCGGGGGGGGGGTTTCTTGCAGATGCGCTGTCGCGGTTACCGCAGCACAACAGCCAGAGGGAGGAGGTGATTGATTCCATCATTCCAACCAGGCAGAGGGGCGGGGTGGCAGTAACCCGAAACCAGAAAAAGAAGCCCAACTTAGATGCCACAGAGGGGGTGCAGGGAGAACTGAGTGAAGCTCTGAAAGCAGATGACTGGCTGAAAGCAAACAAAGAAAGCCTCATAGAAAAACAAGGCTTTTGGTGGCAGGGAGACAGACTATCCGTTCCAGATTCCATGAGAAAAAAAATCTTAGAAAGATGCCACGATGCTAAATCAGCTGGGCATTTCGGATTTCTAAAAACCATGCACCTTTTAAGAAGGCAGTTCTGGTGGCCAAACCTAAGACAGGATGTAGAAAAGTATGTCTCCAGGTGCCAAACTTGTGCCATGGCGAAACGAGTGGGGGGAAACCCAGGGGGTTACTACAAGGGATAGCCAACCCTATCCAACCATGGAAGCAAATATCCATGGATTTTATCGTAGATGTACCAGAAAGCAATAAAAAGACAGTGATTTGGGTGGTAACTGACTTGTTTTCAAAGCAGGTTCACTTTGTCCCTGTGCTGGCATCCCAACGGCAAGGCAGCTCGCCAAATTGTTTGTACAACACGTATACTGGCTCCACAGGGCCCCTGAACGAGTGATCAGTGATCAAGGAGTCCAATTTACTTCCAAATTTTGGAGAGCTTTTTTGAAACTAATGGGAGTGGAACAGGGTCTGAGTTCAAGCCACCACCCTGCCATGAACGGGGGCTGTGAACGATCGAACCAGGTGTTAGAACAATACCTTAGATCATAGCTTTCCAAATTGTGTGTCACAACACTTTAGTGTGTCGCAACACAGTTTAGTGTGTAGCAACACAACCCGGAAGCGGCAGCGGGGGCGTGCATGGCAGTGGTGCAGGGGCGCGTGCAGCGGCGGTGGTGTGCACAGCGGTGGCGGCGCTTCTGCGTTTTAGCGAAAAACACGAGGCCGCCACCGCTACCGTCACCGCTCTGCACGCCACCGCACCCCCCCTGCGCCGCCGCCATGCACGCCCCCGGGGGTGCCACCGCTGCCACCATTGGTGTGTCGCCAATGGCAGCAGTTTGGAAAGCACTGTCTTAGATGTTATGTAAATTATCAACAGGACAACTGGGTAGAACTGCTCCCATTTGCAGAGGTAGCATTTAACAATGCAGTACACCAAAGCACAGGATTCACACCGTTCAAGGTGGTAAACGGCCAGGATTTCGTAGCATTCCCAGATTTACCTAAGCCTGACGCGATAACAGTCCTGCTGGATGAATGGACAAAACACATAGCTGAGGGGTGGCCAACAATACAGAAACCATTGCAACGCGCAAGAAAGACATACAAGGAATACGCTGATTGCAAGAGGGCTCCTGAATGGAAATTAGGAGTGGGGGATAAAGTGTATTTATCCACAAAATTTTTAAAGTCTTTACAACCCTCCAAAAAACTAGGTCTGAAGTTTACAGGGCCCTTCCCAATCACTAAAGTGATCAATGAGGTGACAATGCAACTGCAACTTCCAAAAAACCTCGAAAGAATTCACCCAGTGTTTCACTGCAGTCTATTGAAACCAGTCAAGGAGTCAGAATGCTGGCACCTGCAACAACAAATGTGGTTACCAATAACGGCAGATGGGAAATGTCACTTTGAAATGCAGGAAATATTAGATGCCAGAGTATATAAAGGGAAGTTGCAGTACCTAGTCCAGTGGAAACACCTTCCGAAATCACAAAGTGAATGGGTGGATAGCCGCAATGTAAGAGCACCCTGATTAGTAAGGGATTTTCACAGCAAATACCTGGGGAAACCAACACAAGGGTGGGGTTGATTTGGGGGGGGGGCAGAATGTCACAAACGACCCCCTACCCGAGTGTCATTGTGACATGGCACCAGCCGGGGAACACTCAGAAAACAAACGTATGAAAGCAATAGTCGGCAGACGGGCAGGAAGAGGAAGGTGTCAATTCAGCACCTTGGACCTTCAAACGTGCCGACAGAGGCGCGAGATGAGCGGAGCCGCTGATCAGAGAAACTGACTAGAGGGGAGGGGAAAGAATGTATTTATACTGATCCTTGTAAAACTGAAATCTCTTGGATTTTTAAAGTTCCTTGGGTCACTGAATGCAATAAAGATTCCTAACGATTCCAACGCGTTTCATGTGCAGAGTGCTGATTGCAAACCTAGGACCATCACACAGAGCGTGTTGCTTGCTTCCACTTGGGTTTCTTCAGATTTGGCCAGAGAGCAATCTTGTGGATGCATTCACACAGTTCCAGTCATATCCAGGCTAGATCACTTTTAGGTATGGCTTGGAAATTATCCCTACAAGTACATGATGCCAATTCTACAAGAAGTACATGGGCAACCAACTGGTTTCCAGGTATAAGGCACATTGTTACCTTTGACCTAAATCTAAAATGCTCAAGACTCAGGAAGCTGAAGGCCTGCCTCCTCTCACATGTCCTCCAGGGATCTCTGAATGCCCTCCAGGCAGCTGCTGGACAAGAACATCTCCTCCTCAGGGGTGGTGGCAACCAAACCTTGGAACTTTGTACCAGACATGTCCAACCTAGGGTTAAAAATGCACCTGGCATCTGCCACTGACTGATTCGAGAAAACCATGGGTTTATCTCTTCATCCACAGCTTGCCTCTCATCCACTGCCATCCACCACTGGGGAGCAGTAGATGGCATGGTCTTGCTGTTCCTAGATGCGCAGTGGCTTGCATGTGCTCTTTACATCAGAGCTGGGCAACCTACAAGCTCTGTATGTTCTTCGCCGGCTGTAGATCACAGGACTAGATGCCTTGCCAAGAGAACATTTATCTCAACCAGCCCTTCACTGTCTCTAGGAGACAGCGGGGGCTGGCACGGGTAGAGGAGGAGAATCCCCATGGAAGCAAGGGGCCTTCCCCTGCCCCCAGGGTCCCGAAGAAGGGAGGTGCGCTAATGCTGGTGGGTAGGTGGGCGGCTCCTAGAAAGCAGGGAGTACGCAGGATCCTGCCTTTTGGAAGGGTGCAACCTGGGTGCCTGGAGAACTGCCACTCAGCTTCACAGGCTTCCCCTTGAGCGAGGCCGGCGGCTGCTGCAGAATGAAACGTTCAGAGGACAAAGGGGACACCTAACTTTTTAGAGGTTCTGCAGCCATGGGAATTGAGGGGGGAGGAGGGAGAAAACAGACCAGCAACTGGTTTCGTTCTTTTTTTAAATTACCTGAGACAATTGAGGCAAGTCTGAACGCATCAGAGAGAGGAGAGGTGATGGGCTCGTAGGGCGAAGCTTCATAAAACTCTTCTCCTGGAGACAGAGAGAGGGAACACTTAGCACCTTCACCAAGCCGGGCCCTTGGAATAATCGCAAGAGGCAGGAGGGTGGTGGGCTGGAGACGCCTGGTGTGACTTGGAGCAGGGCACACCCAGCCTGCTCCTTCATCTATGCCACCCTCTGTGTGTCGGGGGGCCCTGATGCCGTGCTGTGAAACTACCTTTGTAGCCCCATGAGCTCTAGGAGCCCCAGGGCCTTGCCTGGATGGCCCCCCGGGCACTTGAATTCTGACAACAGGCATCTCCCTACCAGAATGAGTGAGCTCCCTGGGACAGCCCTGCTTCAGACCTTTGGGAGTGCAGCCCCCATTGTCCCCAGCAAGCATGGTCAGTGGAAAGCATAAGATTGTCCTTGGGGAATTCTCCCAGTGAAAATGGCAGCAAGCCAACGCCAGGCAGAAGAGGGAAAGGGGGGAGCAGCCTGCCAGGTCAAGCTGGGGGAGGCCCAACCCACTTTCTGCCCGGGGTTGGCTCCTTCCCCCGCCAGGTATTTTTTTCCACCCCAAAGAGGGGCAGTTTCCCATCCTGGTCGCCCCAAGAGTCCTCCTGCAGCCACTCTGGCTGGGCTTTTCGTTGCCGCAGCACCAGACTTGCTGGGGAGCAGAGGAAGGGCCACGGCTTCTGGGCCCTCCCGCATGCCTGCTGCCAGGGCGAGCGCTGGGAGCCTGGGACTGACCACCTGAGCACAGACACGGGCGGTGCTGGGGGACGTGGGGCACCTCCCCGCCTGCTGCTCGGGGGAAGCTTGGGCCTTACTGACCAGATCCTGTCAGAGGATTTCAGCTGCCGAGGATGGGCAGCTCCAGGAGGAAGGCTGGTGGGTGCAGAGAAGGGGCAGCTTGAGGGTGGAGGCCAGGGGGGGCAAGGGCATGTGGGAACCAGAAAGGAGAATGGCCCGTGGGGCCGAGGGCTTGACTTCCCAGGAAGGGTTGACTCGTGGGACCGGCCTTCCTCTCCACCGCGCCCAGAACTAGCCCTGCGCGGCCGGAACTGCCACACCCTCCACTCCAGGGTCTTCCAGGGTTCCCACGGAAGGAGCCGCAGCTGCCCCAACAGCGGGGTGGGACTGGCACTGGCACTGGCGTTCCAGCATTGTCTGGAGCCCTGAATTCTGTGGTGCTTCAGCAGTGACACTGGGAGCAGTCACACAGACCCCAGGTGACCGGTGAAACAGAAACAAAAGGAGCCACTTCCACCAGGCAGTGCCAGATCCCTCCTGGGGACAAAGGGTACCCAGGCCCGCCAGCGCATCTCCTCTGCAATTGCTTTGCCAAGCCAATCACCTGCAGAAGGCGTGGGTGGGAAAAGCAGCTGCTCCTCGCCAGACCCCATGGCTCGCCAGGGCTTCCCGAGACAATGGCAGGCCAGGGATCGAGTTTGGCTTAGCCTGACTTGCTATCAATCGACCTTGGGCTGAAAGGTCCAGCGTCCCCCGAGCAGCAGGCGGGGAGGCGTCCCATGTCCCTCAGCACTGCCCGTGACCAGGCTCAGGTCCTCGGTGCCAGGAGCCCAGCGCTCGCCCTGGCAGCAGCCGCGTGGGAGGGGAAGAGCTGGCCCATCCGTCCCTGCCGCGGAGCCTGCGAGGCCTTCGGTCTGGATGGGGCCTCCAGGCCCTGGGCTTCTGGGTAGGGCTGGGATCAGCAAACCAGCACCAGCTGCGGCCTTGTCTTCGGTTTGCTGCCAAGAAAATACGGCAGGATGACTTTCCTGGGATAGGAACATCCCCTTGTCCGCCCGGCTTCCTTATAGAGTATTGCACGAGTCTGGGCATTTGGATTTGCCAATCATAGTTTGTGGCTTCAGATGATCTGGGAAACCATTAACTGGGAATGTTCACACTACGGCTGGCGTGACGGGCATCTCAGCCACTGATGTCTGGTCCTTCTGTTACTGCATTTTACTCTGCAGTGCCTTACTGGTGGAAGGTCCTTATCCTTAACAGCCGCCAATAATAACCAAAAGCCGTGCCCTAAGCTCCCCCCCCCCCCCCCCCCCGTGTGCAAGAGCCAAGGCAGGGCGCAGCGTCGTCCCACTCCAAACGGAGGTAAAGCCCCACAATTCCTTCTGGGCCGGGGGTCTGCGTGGCTCGCCTGCCGAGCGGCCCCCGGCGCAGGCATCCCCGACAGAACCCCGGCCCTGGGCTTACCCGCTGCCGAGCCGAGGTGAGTGCTCCAGTAGACCTGCAGGCAGGAGAGCTCCTTCTTCATCCGGCGCTTGCAGCGGCAGCCATACAGCGCGCTCCCCTGCAGCACCTCCAGCGCTGCGCGACACTCCCTGTTCCCCAGCATGGTGCTGCGGTCGCGGCCGGCCAGGCACTGCCGCAAGGTGCGGTAACTGGAGCTGCAGCCGGGCTCAGCGGCACAGAGCTCATTGGCGCGGGCACAGTCCACCGGGGTCCGCCAACCCTGGATGTCCAGGGCGGCCAAGGGGGACGGCCCAGCCCAGGCCAGGAGCACCCCGCCTGGAAGGGGGAGAGAGGAGGAGAGAAGAGCCACGTCAGGAACAGGGGACCCTAAACCTAACCCTCCCGGGCCAGCCCCTACCAGAAGGGGCTGGAGACCTGCAAGACAAGACCACCCGGGGAAGCGCGGGGGGTGCAGATGAGGCTCCTTTCCTTGGATGCGGACCACGAGCCGGGCGCAGAAGGCAATTCCGTCTGAGCAAGAGTGGCGGGGCAGCTGCTGAACAGCCCCCCCCCAGAGGCCGCAAGAGGAAGGGCTGGGGAAGGACGCAAGGACCCCCAATCCTTTGTGTGCATGGCAAACACACACCCCGTTCCCTTGCCGAGGCCAGTTGCGGGCTCTTCTCGCCTCACGGTTTGCCACAGGAGCAGCCCCGCTCCGTGCGACGGGAGGGCTGGAAGACCCAGAAGAAGGTCCTCCTCTTCCCCAGCCCCACGCCTTCTGCCAAAGCAGCCCCTTTGCGGGCTACAAGGGAAGAAAGTCCCCTTTCCTAGGTAGCCCTGCTGGGGCTCTCGAAAGGACGCCTCCCCCCTCACGTCTTGGCCAGGCCAGTCTCCCCCGAGGAAACGTCTGCCTTGCGCCAGGACAGGCCTGGCCTGGGAAGGGTGGGGGGTTTCTGCACAACTGAGGCTGCGCGGCAACGCCCTCCCCAAACCTCAGGAATGGGGCAGAGATTCAGCGGGATCAATCGACCTGCTCCAGAAGGGTCAAGGGCCATCAGGGTATTTGTTCCCCTTTCTTCTGTCCGCTGAAAAACAAGCCACGTGCCTTGCAACAGCCACTCCATCTTGATCTCCCGACTTGCAGAAGGTCAGAGGGTGGGGAGGCCTTTGGCCTGGCTCTAGCCAAGGGCTGCCCTGGTAGCTCAAGACGGGCAGCAGGAGGCACCCGGCTCAGTCCCAAGGCACGTTTCTGCCCTGCAGCCCAAAAGGTTCTGGCCTGTGAATTGCGGCAACTAATAGCGCTGCTGCAGCGGAACGTTTTCTGGCTTTCCTGGGACGTCTGCAGCCACACACACCCACACACGCGCACGCCCAGTCCCACGCGGTGCTAGAAAATCCCAAAGTATGTTGGGCGGAGGAGCCTTCGCCTGGGGAGGCAAAGACCCCCGTGCGCTTAGTCCCCTCCAGCGGGAGCACCACCAGCCTAAGAAAATGTGGAGAGAAAACAGCTCATCTCCCGGCCAGCCTCGAAAGGGCCCGTGGGGTGCCATGAGGCAGCCCCAGCGGGCAGAGCGCGGACTTCCCACTCGACCCTGCAAGGGCTTGGTCCTCTGCCGTCACCAGGAAAGGGCTGAAGCCGGCCACAGGCTCCAGCAGCAAGGGCATTTCCTTGAGAGGTGCAGGAGCTTTAGACACGTGGCTCCTCCGCCTGCGACGTTCTCCGGGAAAGCCCTCGTTTATTTTTTTACTTGAAATATTTCTATGGCCGCCCACCTTAGGAAACACAACTCTAGGCAGCTCACAACAGCACAACCCCAAACCCCCAAACCCGGCCCCTCAGCCACCCTCCGCTGACACTGAAGCCACACGATCTGGAGCTCTGCAAACCGCGGTTCCCGAAGTCACACACGAAGCAGCCCTGGCTGGAGCCACACCGGGATCTGTTAGGATCTGTTTCCTGATCTCCGGCAGAAATCTGTTCCTTGTAATTTAAACCCCATGTTTTCTCTTCCGGAATGAATTTGAAAAATTCCACCTTGTCTTTTACAGGACAGCCTTCGGGTGCTTGAAAAGCGCTGTCTGCCTTCTCTTTCCCAGACTAAACACTCCCAATGCCTCCCGCTGTTCCTCCTCCGTTTTTCCTTTATCATCCCGGTTCCTCTCCTCGTCCTTTCTAAAATATGGGCCCGGGACTGGGTGCAGCAGCCTCGGGCAGGCCTGACCGGTGCAAAATAGAGAGGAACATACTCTGGGGAAGGGGATTTCGAGACTCAGCAGCATTTTCAAGCCTTTTTCACCCCACAGTAAACGTCCATAAAAAATCGGTCAGCTCGCTGCTGTTCAGCCATTCTGCCCAGGAGGCCTCCCTTCCTCGTGGGGTGGAAGTGCTTCTGCACCAGCACCAGCCACCAGGTCCCAGGCGAGGCTTAAGCCATTTAAGCTTCTCACAGCAATAGTAAGTTTTCTACACAAAAGGATCCAACCGTTTCCAGACAAGTGACCCCTCCTGCTTCAGTTCCATGGTTGCCAAAAGTCACTTTTGTCATTTTTTTGTCAATTGTGTTTGTTATTTTGTATCTAAGTGCTGGACACAAAGTCATGCTCCCCCACCACAGACTCCCCAAAAGCCATTTTCAACGTTACAGAATTCCAAGTAGGCCACAACGTACCCTTCATCCGGCCAGGGTCCTCCCCCGCTTCTGTCTCCTCCCTGCGCGAATGCCTAGTGGGGACAGGGCCGCTCTGCCTTGACGCCTAGCGCCCCCCGCCGGGGTGGGAGCTCTTCATGCCGGGGCAGAGAAATGCCCCTCGCGGGGCCGCGTAGCCAAAGCAGGCGGCGGGTGGCCTCCCGCCGCCGATGCCAGCAAGGGGGGCAGCCAGGCGGAGGGCCGGTCCCTTGCCAGATGGCGCCACCGAGCAGCCCCGCGGAGACGCCTCCAGGATCGCCTTCTGGGCTGACCCCTCCCCAGCCTCCTCCCAGGCAGAGAAAAGGCTGGAGTTGGACGGAATCGCAGGGCTCCCCTCCCAGGGCCTGGCAGAGGCGAAGGAGGTGCTCAAGAGGTGCCCTTTCTCTGCTGTGCCCAATCGGGAATCTGGGTGCCCACCGTCTGCCCCAAGGGGTTGGGGGGGAGATTAGCCCCGCTGTTGGCAATCGCTTCCAGCTCCAACCAACCCTGGCTGCTGCACCGTGACCTCCACCCCACCCGCAACCCTGGGCTGGGAAGGAGGGGGAGAGCAGGAAGCAGCTGCCTTGGGCCGCCCCCGCCCCTCCCCCTCCCCAGGGAGGTAAAGCGGAGCTGGTTTCCCTGAGACTTCCACCACTTGGCCCTTGGTGGTCTAGCCTGCAGCCCGAGGAATCCCCCCCCTCAAATACTGACCAGGCCAGACCCTGCTCAGCCCCTGAGCCCAGACGGGGGGGAGGTCTGAATTCTCCCTCCAAGCAGGGGACTCTAAAAACTGTGTCCTCAAGGGCTGCCAGCGCTTGCTTTTTTCCTCCTCTCCCCTCTCCCCTTCTTCCTTTCGTGCCTTGCCTTTTCAACTGTACATTCGGGGGCTGAGGCAACCAGAAGGCAGAAAAGCAGCCCCACCCGAGCTGCCGGCTCCGGATCAACGGAGGGGGTCGCCTGAAAGTCCCAGGGGCAGCCAGGAAGCGGGAGGCCGGTCCCCTTCCCGCGCCCCCGACTTGTCTTCCACGCCTCCCCGCCCGGCGAGAGGGAGCCGCGGGACGGGCCTTCTTAGGGGGTCCTCGGCGGTGGGACCGCTGCGTTCCCCGCTCGGGGCTCCGACGCCCATTCCGGCAAAGGCGCGGCAGAAAGCCGCCAGCGGCTCCGTCCCCACCCCGCAGCTGCAAGGAAAGTTTCGGGCAGGCGCTCCAGGCCGGCCGACCCCCTCCCCTTCCCGGCGCCGTCGGGAGACCTGCCCAGCCGCCGCCCCCGCGCCCTGTCCACCCACCCGCGCGTCCCTCCGCCGCTCGCGGGCGGGCTGGCTGGCGGGCTCACCCAGGCAGAGGCAGAGGACGCCGGCGCGGCTCATGGCTGGCGGGCTGGCGAATCCCTCTCGGGCCGGCGGCGGCGGCGGCGGCGGCGATCCTCGTCCGAGCGAGGGGTCGAAAGTGCCTCTTCCCGGCGCGCCAGGCCCGCTGCCCCCGTCTCCCTCAGCCCCTGCGAGGCGGAAGAGGCGCGCTCCTGGGCTCCCCGGGCAGCATAGCCGCCCGCCTTTCCCGGCGGGCGCAAGTGTGGATCGACGGCGAGGAGGGGTCAGCGTGGGGGGGCCATCCGGCGGCCCTCGCTCCCCCCTTGCCCGACGGCTGCCCCGAAAGCGGCGGCCGGCTGCAGGCGCAACCCGGCGGCGGGGAAGGGCGGGGACGGCCTCCGCCTCGCAGCCCCTCGGCGCCCTGGCAGCTCCGAGGCTCAGCGCTCGGCCCCTCCGCACGGGCGGCTGGGTGGGCGGGGCGGCCCTTTTGTGGCGGGGGGCGGCCCTTGGTGGCTCCTCAGGGGAGGAGCGAGGCCGGAGGGACGGTCCGCGCCGTCAAAGGGCGCCCACGCCGCGCCTTGTCCCTTCGCCCGCCGCCGCCGCTGCCGCCGCAGCTTTCGCTCCGAGGGGCTGCGGCGAGGCAAGGAGGAGCGCCGCCGCCGCCGCCGCCGCCCTGGCCCGCTCAGCCGCCCCTCCGGGCGCGCCGGTGCTGCGCTGCTGCGGACTCCAGCCGGCTGTTCCGTCTCCCGCCCCGCGTCGCGGGGGGCTTGCCCTGGGGGCGGCCTGGCTGCGCGACCCCCGCGGGACGGAGTCGGGAAGGAGAGGCGGTTCGGTTGCCTGGGCGCAACACGCAAGTCGGGCTGCTTTGAATCTTGCGGCTGAGCATGTTGTGCGAACCAGCCCGTTTGGGGGTCGGTAATTTAACGTGTGCAAATCCAGAAACGGTCATAGGAGTCCCCGAGTTAAGCGCGTCCTGTGAACGCAACCCCTGCCTGTGGGAAAGGGCAGGACTGTCCGCAGCGACGAGGACTCCTCGGCCCAAGAGAAAGGCGGAGAGGCCGCGCCGGTGCTCCGGGGCGAGCGTGCCGGGTGGGTGGGAAGGAGGGAGCGCGCTTTGCAGCCCCCGCCTGCGTTCCTCCTGGGCCGCCTCCCCTCCCCACCCGCAGGGGGCTCGGCAGCGGCGCAGCTCTTCCCACGCCTGCCCGGGGCTTCCTTTCCGGCCCCTCCAGAGAGCGGGCGGGGAAGCGAGCAGAGCTCCCTGGATCTCCGCAGCTCCTGCCCTGCTGCTCTGGATCTGGCCGGCCTCGTCGCTGCTGGCGCTTGCCTGCAACGGCGCGACTCCGGAATCCCGGGCTGAGCGGCACTGAGGGAGGGCAGATTCCTAAAGGGTTCTTTCACCCACCTGCTGAACTGCGCAGGGTCCGTACAGCACGCGCTCCTGTTCCTAGGGCCCGGCCTGACGCCCCCGTTCCTTCCTCCTCCCTCTCAGCCACACTTGTATTCCATTGGGACTCCTCACACAAACATCAACAGGGCAGCAAAACACAAAAGGCTGGTGTGGAAGGAGAAGCCCCCTTGGCTCAGCTGCCGTTGGGAGTCCCGGAGGTCAGCGGAGGCCGAGGGGTGCCTGGGGTGGGAGGGCCACGTGGAGCACCCTCCATCCTGCTCTGCCCCGCCCTGTAAAGGTGCCCTGGAGACTCGAATTTCTGACCCGACAGGCAGAAGCAGCGCCTTGGGCCGCAGCCGTCTGCACGCAGCCATGCGCAGAGGCGCCCTGGCATCTCGCCGGAGGCAAGAGGGTAACCCCGATGGTTAAAAGGTAAAGGTTCCCCCCGCACAGTTGTGCAGTCGTGTCCGACTCTAGGGGCTGGCGCTCATCTCCGTTTGTTAGCCGAGCGTTGTCCGAAGACGCTTCCACGGCTGTTACCTACCCACCGAAGTGGTACCTATTCATCTCCTTGCATTTGCATGCTTTCGAATTGCTAGGTTGGCAAGAGCTGGAGCTAGTGCGGGAGCTCACTCCGCACACAGGGCTAGGGATTTGAACCTCCGAACTTGCCATCTTCCGATCAACAAGCCTGGCGTCTTACCCGCTGAGCCACTACACCCACGGCCATAGTTAGTTGACAGTGATCAGCCTGGGTGCTGCCTTAGTCATAGAAGTAACTCTAGGCAGCTTATCTACGAAGGTCAAAGTAACAGCAGAGAATAATAGGGGAAAAACCACAACCAAGCAGCTCTAATCGACAGAGATGGGAGGGAATAGATCAGGGCTTTCCAAAGTATGGCGGCAGCGCGGGGGCGCACGTGCGCGGCGGCGACGCAGGAGGGCGACACACAGTTTGGAAAGCTCTGGAATAGATACATCAGGGGAGGAAGCTCCACCCGGATGCAGGCCCAAAATGCCCTACCAGGGAGCGCCGCCTCCCCTTCCCCAGGGCTTGCGGAGACGGGCAGGTTTGTACAGCTTTGCAAAAGCCCAGCAGGGTCAGGGCCATGAAACCCGGGGCAGGGGGGCTGGGGGGATGCTGTTCCACAGGGCAGGCATAGCTGCGGAGAAGGTGCGCTGTCCAGGCCGAGAAGAGGAGAGGGCTTCGGCTGGGACCTGAAATGTGCTGGCTCACTTGTTGCCGGTTCCCTGTCAGCCAGCAGACGGGACCCAGAAGGCCGGGCTGGCTCAGAGCCTCCCTTGGGGTCAAGAGGAGATCCCCTGACCCCTCCTCCTCCAGAGCAGACACGCAGCCGTCTTCCTCCCCACATTGGGTTGCATCTCCTTTGTCTTCTGCGCCTGTTGCTGCCTGGCAGATTGCAGTCCCTGGAATTTCCTTTCCTAGCAGGGGTCCCTCGGGGTTCCTCCCGGGTCTTCCTCTGTTTACTCCTTACGCCCTTTCCTCAGGTGCCTGTTCACCATCTGGATTTTCAGTGTCACTGTTACGCTGCTGAGGTTCCGGCGCATCAGTCTCTGTGGATGTGGACGTCCTGTCACCTCAAGCTAAACATGGACGAGATGAGATGGCTATTTCCAGCCTGATGGTCCTTCCCTTCCTCAGTCTATTGCCTCTTCCCTCTATTTATCTCCAGGGCTCCCAGGTCACTCCAGGTCCATGGAATCATAGGAAGGGACTTGGAGGGCTGCTTGTCCAGCCCCCGCCCAACAGCAGGAATCTTCAGACCATCCCGCAGGGCCCAGTTCCTTGAGGGACCGCCCGTTTCCCATAGTATCTGCCTGGCCGATCGGGACCCGGGACGCGTGGCTGCCCTCTGGAATGAGGCTCCCCCGAGACCCAAACGGCCCCTGCCCTGCTGGTCTTCCGAAGGGCCTGGAAGGTAAAGGTGGGGGAAGCCCCTTTTAGTCTGTGTGGGTTGTTTTCCTTGGTGGCGGTCCAGTTTTCTCATCCTTGCCATCTTTACTCTTCAGTTTCATCTCTTCTTTTTTTTTAGTGTTTTATTTGTAAAATGCCCAGAGCCGTTGAATAATAATAATAATAATAATAATAATAATAATAATAATAATAATATCCCAGACAAGTGGGTTCCAATCTTTCCTTGGAAACCTCGAGTGCCCATGACTTCAGGAGGCAGGTTGGTTCACGGCTTCATAGCTCCCACCTGTCTAGAAATTCTTCCTTATTTCAGGTTTGGATCTCTCTGTGTAAAGCTTCCATCTGTTGATTCTTGTCCTATGCTTGGGCCATGTGGAACATAAATCTACACCCTCTTCCTTGTAGCAGGCCTTCAAGTGTTGGAAGACTGCTGCCCCCTTAGCCTTCTCCCTTTTAAGGCTAACATGCCAAGTTCCTTCAAACGTTATTCATCGGATTTAGCCTCCAAGCCCGTTGCCGTCCTTGTGGCTCTTCGCTGCCCGCTTTCCAGTTCCTCAGCATCCTTTTTGTATCGTGGCAACCAGAACTGGACCCAGCATTCCGGGTGGTCTGGCCAGTGCAGCCAGCATTCAGCCGAACAATCACTTCAGGTGATCTCTGTCGATGCAACTCCAACCTTCCCTGGCTCTTTTGGCAGCTGTGGCACATTGCTGGCCCGTGTTTAATTTGTGGCCTACCAAGACTGTAGGGCAGGGCTTTCCAAAGTTTTCCCGCGGCGACACACCAACCGCTGTTGGTGTGTCGCTGCGGGAAAACCTGGAAGTGCCACCGTTGCGGCAGCGCGCAAAAAACCCGGAAGCGCTGCTGCTGCTTTCAGTTTTTGCGCGCCGCCGTTGGTGTGTCGCTGCAGGAAAACCCGGAAGCACTGATGATGATCAGCGCTTCCGGGTTGTGTGGTGACACACCAGACTGTGTGTGGCGACACACTTTTGTGTCGCGACACACAGTTTGGAAAGCTCTGCTGTAGGGCATAGGATCGACAGGGGCAGAGTCCAGATCACGGGAAGTAGTTAGCCCGCTCTGTTCTGCCTTGATCAGGCCTCACGTGTTCCGTTCTGCACACCCTGGTTTAAACAAGACGTCGTTAAACTGAAGCGAGTCCAAGATGGTAAAAGGACTGGAGACCGCGTCCTAGGAGGAATGGTTAAAAGACCCAGGTGTGTCTAGCTTGCAGAAAAGAAGGTTGAGCGGGGCGTGGTAGCGGTCTTCAAATACCTGAAGGGCTGTTAACATCGTAGCAGGTTCAAACTTATTCTCACTTGCTCCAGAGGGTAAGACTGGAATAAATAGGATGAAACTTTAAGGCTGCAGGTACAGATGAGACTCTGGGAAGAACCTCTTGACAGGAAGAGCTGCCAACCAGGGGAACAGGCTGCCCCGGGGAGTGGCTTCTTCCCCTCCACCGGAGGTTTTCAAACAGAGGCTGGAGGGGATGGTGTGCTGAATCCTGCCGTGTGCAGGGGGTGGGGCTTGATGGCCCTTCAGGTGCCTTCCAATTCTAGGATTGCATGAAGACTCCCAGATCCTTCTTGCAGATCCTTCTTGCAAGTACTACCGCTAGGCCGGATACCACCTGTCTTGTGCATCTGGTTTTTCCTATCTAAGAGCAGAAGCTTTCATTTCTCACCCTTGAACAGCACTGTGTTGGATGGGGCCCAATGTTCGAGTCTATCAAGATCCTTTGGACTCTTGAGCCTGTCTTCTGGAGTGTTAGGAAGGGCCACTAATCTCATCCCATGAATATTCCTGGGATCTGGGAGTTCCAGCCGAGGAGACCGGCTTTACTGGTTGTGTCCCACCTGTAATGATGCTGATCTAGTCCAGATCGGTGCATTTGGGCTGTTCTGGATCTTTCGTGATGCACCCACATTTCCAGACCTCGCAAACGACTCGCTGGCTCCCCCTCTGAACCCAGCCGGTGTCCGTTGCCCTGAATCTCTCTCCATGGCCTGCTTGTTCCTGAGGCTCCTCCGGGCAGGATCTCACCCTGTTCCCTGCTCTGTGGCCAGCAGCGTCCTTCCCTTTGCTCCTGCAGGAGTGTGATGGCCTTTAAAGAGGTTGGAGTACCTTTTCTATTTGCGGAGGGCCTAGTTAGTACACCCTGCTTGTATTAATCTTAGCTAATCCCTCTTTTAATTTAATTTTGGGTACAAATGCATTTGTTCCCATCACAGGGTATTGTTTTAAATATGTGTGGTGGTTATGTTGGGGTTTCTTAATTGTTCATATTTGTTTACTGGTTTGGCTGCTAAGCTGCGAATGGATTCTATTTAATGCAACATTGCAATTCTTTCTGAGTCTTCTTGAATCATACCCTCCTTTGGCAAAGCCACATGATGATTCTGCAGGGAAGGGCCCTGAGTCGGGGCTGCCTGCCTCCATCCGCTGAAGGTGCAGAGCAGGCAGGGGCAGGGAGGACAATGTGTTGTGGGCTCCGCTCTTTCTAGGAGACTTGCCAAACGGTGCCTTAGGCCAAACGGACCGTGCATCAGTCGAGGAAAGCACAGCTAGAATGTCGGTGCAGTTTAGATCTCTAACAAGGCGATGTTTTTTTAAATGCTGGGTCTCATCTGAAGACACGCCCTCTCCCCAGGTGACTCTCTTGGCCCCCGGCCTGGGACCAGCCAGGGAACCTATCACCAAGCTCCCGGCCCTCTGGTCAATGTTATGCAAAGTTCCCGTGAACTTTCCTTCTGACAGATTTCATTCTTCACAGATTTTGTACGGAATCCCCCTGAAACCCTCATCGTTATATCCAGCTGCATCCCGAGAGCCAAAGCCATGTGGAGCGGTTGCTTCTCAGCGTCACCATGATGCAAAAACACGTCCGAGGCAGAGATCTTCACACACCGCCCCAGGTCCAGGGAGGCCACGAGCTGTTCTGCGCATGGGACTGCAGACTCAGGGCACCTCTGACAGCCGCTTTAGAGGGTTTTCCTCTAGTCCACGAGGCAGCAAAAAGGTGGCCAGCATAACCTGCTCTCCCAGGTCCTCTCTTCCGCCTAAGTAAGGAGACTGGCGAGGGGGGCTGTCCCGACAAGTTTCAGGGGGGATCAGTGAAGGAGAGTGGTTGATGGTTTCCTGCTGGCAGGAAGAACAGTGGCCAACGGCTCTCAGTATGAAGAGGGGCGAAGGTGAGGGAGAGGTGAGTTTGACCCAGGGCTCAGTTGTCTGTCCCAAGTTGGTGGATCCTTTCTCTGTTTTCTGGCTCAGCTCCATTTGCTCTGCGAATCGGGCACCGCAGCCTCCCGCAACTGTGACCACAGCTGCTCTCCTGTGCTCAGTCTTGCCCTCTTGCTCGACCTTTTGCTCTTGGAACATTTGTTCTCATGATAGTGTCTCCCTTGCTCTGTCAAAAACAGTTGATAACAGGTGGACTCCCCACTTCTTCTGCCCCCTTCATTGTAGCTCATCCTGTCCACCATTCCTGCTGCCAGAACAGCAATCAAATCTTCATGTGTGCAGGTTATAAAGGCTGAACTCACTTTAACAAATGAGAAGAATAGGAGCAATTTAACACAGAGCGCTCCCTTCTCTTTGGACAGCCAAATGCTCCAGGCAGTTGCCAGGCTGGTCCATGTGGGTGTGTCCACTGCATCTGGAAGCGGCCCACAGAATGGGGCAGATCCTGCCCCCGACGGGCCAGAAACAATGCATGTTTGGGAGAAGATGCGAAACACGAAACACCGCTGGGTGCTCGGCCAGCCCTGGCTGTGGGCTGGGGAAAAGGAGAGGCCCTTCAAGATGCAGTTCCTGGAGCGGCCTCAGGTGCAGACTTGGGGAAGGACCCTTCTACCCCACCCAGGCTTTCTTGGCAGGGTTTGCAGTATCCTTGGAGTGGCCTGACAGCCCCGCTGTTCCCCGGGTGGCTGGCAGCTGGCTTATCTTGCTCCGAGACCTCGTATTTTGGCCTCTTTAACCTGCTCTGTTCAGACAGCAGGATGCACCCCTGTGTCAAAACGCTGAGACCCGGCAGCCCGAAGCCAAATCCAGGGCAGATAGAGGGAAATCCTGGAGAGGAGCAGAGCTTGCTGTCTGGGTGGGACATTTGTCTGCAGTCGAGCCTTCTGGGCAATTGAAGTAGAAGAGCCAAGCACGGCCAGACTTTCTCCTGAAGTCAGCCATCAGTTATCTCTAACCTCCCTGGGAGAAATTTATTTATTTATTTATTTCTGCTATTTACATTATTACTGTATCTTCCAGTCACACATTGTGCCAAACAGCTGAAGGGAGTTCTGTGCCCCCAACCAAAAACAAGGCACTGAGGCACCAGGGCTGGGAATTCTGGAATCTCTGAAACCCAGGGCAGATTGGGCCCTGGTCCTGCGAGCGGCACAGCAGCTGCTGCCCCGAGAAACTCTGCCTGTGCCTGGGGATTTTGCCCCCTCCGTCAGCTCCCAGGGTTGCCGGGGGCTCTGGGGCCTTATGCTGCTCCACTACACTCAAGTCTGCTCTGATGTGCTGAGCTTCCAAAGTCAGTTGTGTGAAAAGCTTTTGCCGAGGCCTTGGATCTGCTGCTCTTCATGTTTCCCAAGTCACCTACTTTTGTGCTGAGATGGGTTTTTTTAATAAGACCATTAGGGCACAATGTCTTTCTTTCTGTGTTTTTTTTCCTGTGACTCTTGACTTAAGAATCTGTTGCCTTGACACAGTGACATATCTGATTCCATGATCTATTCTTCACTTCCACTGCATATTCATTAGGAATGTTAGTGAGCACATATCTAACTGATCTGTGGGTCTTCCCTATTCTCTTTAGTCTGATTCTAAATTGTGCAATAAGAAGTTCGTGATCTGAACTACAGTCTGCTCCAGGTCTTGTTTTTACCGACTGTATAGATGTCCGCCACCTTTGGCTGACCATCTGGTGAAGTCCATGTATAAAGTCGTCTTTTAGGTTGCTGGAAGAGAATGTTTGTTATGCACAGTGAGTTGTCTTGGCAAAATTCTATCAGCCTATTCTTCATTGTGTTCTCCCAGACCATGCTTGCCTGTAATTCCAGGTGTCGTTTGACTACCCACCTTAGCATTCCAGTCTCCTGTAATGAAAATAACATCTCTTTTTGGCGTATTATCCAGTAGGTGCTGCAGATCCTCATAGAAATGATCTACTTCTGCTTCTTCAGCATCTGTGGTTGGGGCATATATTTGGATCACTGTGATGTTTAATGGCTTACCCTG
The DNA here is from genome assembly GCA_023362775.1 of Charina bottae. NCBI lineage: Eukaryota > Metazoa > Chordata > Lepidosauria > Squamata > Charinaidae > Charina > Charina bottae. The sequence goes on from JALMGJ010000014.1 coordinate 26,348,259, forward strand.
AATTCAAATGGAGATCATTCTATCGTTTTTTGGATTGATTCCAAGCACTGCTTTAGCCACTTCATTATTAATTATGAAGGCTACTCCATTTCTTCTGTGGTCCTCTTGTCCACAGTAGTAGATATGGTGGTCATCTGATGTGAAATGGACACATTCCAGTCCATTTCAGTTCACTGACACCTAAAATGTCTATATTTAATCTTGACATCTCACCAATAACCACATCCAATTTGCCCTGGCTCATAGATCTTACATTCCAGGTTCCTATGGTGTGTTGATCTTTAGAACATCGGATTCGTCGTTCACCACCAGCACCGTTGGCCACTAGCCGTCCTTTCGGCTTTGAGCTAGCTGCGTCATCACATCTGGGGCTAGTTGAACTTATCCTCTGTTCCTACCCAGTAGCATTTTGACCATCTTCCGACCTGGGAGTCCCATCTTCCGATGGTATACCGACATATCTCTGGTTGTACCGATCCATTTAGTTTTCACGGCAAGAATACTGGGGTGGGTTGCCATTACCTTCCCCAGGGATCGTATTTAGTCTGATCTAATGATGATGATGAACTGAGGATAAGCCCTCTGAATATAGTGTCAGGCTAAGTAGATTCAGCCAATAAACAGTGTGACTGTGCAAATCATTCCTCATTGTACTCCTAAAAGCCACACAACAGCTACAGCTGTTTTAACTTTTTTAGATTCTTCTTTTTCAGGAGAGGCACCATGTCAGGATCGCGCAACCCGATGAACTTAGTGCATTTGCTTGCTGCTTCCTGCCAGAGTATCCAGCTTGCCATTTGAATCTGCTGCTCACCGATTCCCGCTCGCAGCAGTTTCCTGCTGGCGCTACCAGCTAGACGCGTGTCAAGATTGTTCATGGGATGGGAGGGGGAGCATTCCAGACAGCGAGCAGTAGACACTGAGAACCAAGGTCAACTGTAACTGCCTGTGCCAGGTGTAGGGAGGGGGGAATTGGAGCTAACGAAAAGAATGTTTTAATTAGAGGCTTTGCGCCTTTTTCTTCAGTTGCAGCTTACGCTGAGGTTCTGTAGCATACTTCTAATAAACAACTTTCCTTTTTCTACAAAGAACTGAGTGAAGGTGTTTTGTTTGAAGTTATAGCCAGCGATCATTACATTCAGCTTGGCTGCTTTGAAGCTTTCCTAGGGCAAAAACTAGCACACGACCACTTTCCCTGAGGATACTCCTTTACCTGAGGACATTCCTTCACCGGGAAGCCAGGTCACAAGACTGCATATATCATTGAGGCAAATGATGGAAAGCATGAGTACTTCAACTGCAGAAGCCAGCGAGATGACAGGTGAGGAGCGCAAGCAACTCCGAGCCGCAATGTTGGATGTAGCAGGGGGCAGAGATGATCCCCAAGAGAGCACTACAAAATCCGGCAAAAGGTTGAAGAAGACAAAGTACCAGGAAGGACCTGAGAGGTCGCTCCTGCCAAAGGGTGAGCCCAAACCGAAATGGCGCTGGTCTGAGAAGGTTGGGGTATCCGAGGGCAGTGCAAGAAAGAATGTTTCTACCAGGCGAGGTACTCGTACTGATAGGACGGCAGAGTTGGAGGATCGGATGGGAGACATGTCTTTTGAAATAGAGACTTTGTCCCAACACAACACCTTGCAAGCATCCATCGGAAAAATCCTGCAGAAACTAGAAGAACCCAGAGTTGGCCTGCAATCAGAGAGATCTGGTGTGACTTCAGGGCCAGTGGATCAAGAAGGATCTGAAGAAGAGTCCAGCACTGAAGATGGGAGCCGGCTGGCATCGCCTCACGGAAGAGGGGAAGTGGCATGAGCGGAAGGACCCAGGAGGCAGAGATGAGCCAGCAGACCCATGGGAGCCCACGAAGACCCCAAACGGCTGGCATGCTTTTTGACCCATGTCAAAGGGTTCATGGATGGATTTGAAGATTCGTTCACAGACGATGAAACGAAGGTGAGGTACATCTCCGCTTATCTGGAAGGAGAAACTGCAGACTGGCTGATTGAACTCCGTGACGCCGGTGCTCTGGAACTGATAGTTTTTGACGATTTTATTAAGAGACCGGTTTGAAGACACATTGTCCAAAGTGACGGCAAAGGCTGAATTGCTAACAATCAAACAAGGGAACCGGTCGGTGGCGGAATACGCTTTGGGATGTCAGTGTGTTCACAGAAAAATATATTATCCTGTGACTTTTACTGGCCTGAATATAAAAAATACTGAAAGGACAAGGTAATGTCCCACAGCTGGGAACAATTAACTCAGGAGATAGCAGGAGTTAGTCACTCCAACCTTGAGTGCTAATTGAGGGCTAATTGACAGCACCTGTTCTGAGAAGACTCTGTGTATGAGTCAGCAAAGTATTGTGTATATAAACTATGAACGGTGAACATTTGGTTGTTGGGTAGTTTGATAGAGGTAGTTAAGGTGCTTGTAAATATTGTCTGTACTGTATAGTAAATATAGTCTGTGTATAATTGAAGCAGCAGACTCTGTGCTTTATTTCAACCTGGAAGATAGAGGTTGCTTACAGCACCAGACAGGCAGATTTATTTCTGGACCAAGCAGTGGATGGCACAACGCTCACACTCTGACATGGAATTTAAAAGACTGGCAGGTCACCTCACAGAGTGGCTGGAAGCGTTCAAGATCGAATATTTCCAGATGGGGTTGAGGCCAGAAATACTAGAAATTTGCCTGAATCGAGGAGATCCCAAGACCCTAAAGTGTTATTAGCATGGACAGTGGAAAGTACAAAAGTTTGTCTAAAGAAGCAAATGCAACTACAAGACACAGCAAGGAAATGACGGTCAGCAAGCGGCCTCACAGACAGCAGGCGACAAAGCTGGAGATGGGACGAAGAAAAGGAACAGCGTGCCCAGAAGAATCTGTGCTTCAGATGTGGAAAAGAAGGACATCGAGCTGCGGAATGCAACCAGCCTGCCAGCTGGCTGTGAGACACAGCAAAAAGGATTACAATTCAAACCCCTAAGCGCAAAAGCAAAGGGACAGCTGCCAAAGCCGAAGAAATGCACGAATGGGGAAGCCAAAGTAGTACCAGCAACTCCGAAAAAGAGGAGTTCCAGCAGGCAGGAAATGCCAGCCGCCTACCCTGAAGGGTGCCAGCGGGTGGGCAGAGCATAACGGGCATGTCGATCCTATGGCAAGTGAAGAATGTCCCTCAATGCTATTAAGTATACAATTGCAAAGTTTAGAGACTAAGCACAAAGCAGACCTATTAGCATTGTTAGATTCTGGGTGTACTGTACACGCTGCCTCATAAATCCTGCCATCGTAACTGGACTGGGGCTTAAAGTAAGGAAACTAAAGCAGCCCATAGTATTCACACAACTAGATGGTACAGAGGTGAGCGGGGTCCAGTAGAATTCTGCACCAAAGTCAAGTTGAAAATTGGCACACATAGAGAAACAATCAGATTCTTAGTTACTCCAATTGCCAGCCAGTCTGTGATTTTAGGGTTGTCCTAGCTGAGGAAACACAACCCCCAGATTGATTGGACTACAGAGCACATAGAATTTGAGGACGGGTCATATAAAAGCGAACCCACAAAGGCACCAAATCCCGAGAAGGCCATGGTGGGGCTAGTAGCAGCGTCAGACACAAAATCGCCACAGAGGGAGGCAAGTATTGTGCCCAAGCAGTATAAGGACTTACACAGGATCTTTGAAGAGAAGGAATCTGATAGCTTCCCCCACATAGAGACTGTGACTGTACAATTGAATTAGAACTGGGGGCAAAATTTCCCAAGCCGAAGCTGTACCCAATGACCCCAAAAGAGCAGGAAGCGCTCAGAGATTTTGTAGATAAAAACCTAAAATGAGGTTTCATCAAACCAGCCACCTCACCGATGGCAGCCTCGGTCCTTTTCAGACCAAAGAAGGATGGGTCCTTAAGGCTGTGCACCGATTATTGGGGCCTGAACAGTGCAGACAATAAGTATCCACTACCCTTAATGGATGACATGCTCGCTCACCTATCGAAAGGGAAAGTTTTTACTAAATTGGATTTGAGAGAGGCTTATTACCACGTGCGCATTCGCGAAGGAGATGAATGGAAAACTGCATTTAATTGCCAACTGGGTTGTTTTGAATTTCTTGTGATGCCATTCGGACTTAAAGGAGCAGGAGGGGTGTTCATGCACCTCATAAATGAAGTTCTTCATGAGTTTTTGTACAAAGGGGTCCTTGTCTATCTGGATGACATCCTGATCTTTTCACAAACCTTAGAGGAGCACGTTAAATTGGTACATGAGGTACTCAAAATGCTGTTGAAAGCTCAGTTGTTTGTCAAGCTTTCAAAGTGTGAATTCCATAAGGAACAATTGGACTATCTAGGCTACAGGGTATCCAGCCAGGGCTTAGCTATGGACCCCACAAAGGTGCAGGATGTGCTGGGTTGGGAACCCCCAAAGACCCGAAGACAATTGTAGAGCTTCCTGGGGTTCACAAATTTTTACCAGAAATTTATCAATAATTTCGCCCAAGAGGCTTTGCCTCTAACAGACTTGCTCAAGACAAAAGGGAAGGGAGAGACCAGAAAAGTAAAAGACCCTGGGGCGGTGCTGAATTGGATTGCTGAATGTCAGGCAGCGTTTGATTGGCTAAAAGCCTTGTTCACCGCTGAACCCATTCTAAAGCATGCAGACCCACAAGAACCTCTAGTGGTCCAGGTTGATGCATCAGGCGCTGCTTTAGGAGACGTGTTATGTCAAAGAGACGGACAGGGGGTATTGCACCCGTGCGCGTACTTGTCCCGGAAGTTTAGCGATGCTGAATGCAGATGGCTAGTATGGGAAAAAGAAGCATTCGCAATAAAATGTGCCCTCCAAACATACCACGAAATGGGCTTGTTTAGAAAACAAATCTGTAACTACCCAAATTGCTGTTTTCTTTTTGCTTTCTGGCAATTCGACAATGAAATCCATGGTGATTTCTTTCCAAGGTAGTTGGACTGGACCACGGTCACCCAGCTGGCTTCGTGCCTAAGGTGGGACTAGAACTCCCAGTCTGCCGGTTTCTACGCTGGTGCCTTCATCACTACACCCAACCAAAATTGGGGCAACTAAGCCCCTTGGAATAGTTGCCCCAATTCTGCTATCCTTTAAATGGGCCTTGAATACCAAGCATTCCTTCGGCCACTAAATTGGCTAAATTGTTCATCCAACATGTGTACAGACTACATGGGGTTCCTGAACGTGTGATCAGTGATTGCGGCATACAGTTCACTTCCATGTTCTGGAAAGCCTTTTTAAAGCTGATTGGAGCGGGGCAAGCCCTGAGTTCGAGTCACCATCCCCAGACAGATGGATCCAGTGAACGATTGAACTCTGTACTGGAACAATACATTAGATGCTATGTCAATTACCAACAAGACAACTGGGTCGACCTATTGCCTTTTGCAGAAGTTGCTTATAATAACACGGTACACCAAAGTACCAGTTTTTCGCCTTTCCACATAGCCACAGGTCAAGAGTTCATTCCAATTCCAGAATTACCCCAAGGAAACACTAACATTACAACATTAGAGGATTGGATTAACCAAATGAGAGAAACATGGCCCATAATTCAAAAAGCCTTAAGACACACTAAAGCCTCTTACAAAAAATTTGCTGACCAGAAACAATCCCCTGAATGGCAATTTAATGTAGGGAACAAAGTCTACCTGTCTACCAAATTCTTAAAGACAAGACAGCCCTCGAAAAATTTGGGACCCAAATATGTTGGCCCTTTTACCATTACCAAAATTATCAACCTGGTAACTGTACAGCTGCTTTTACCAAAGAACCTGCGACAAATCCATCCCATATTCCACTGCAATTTATTAAAGCCTGTGAAAACCTCCACAGTATGGCACCCAGACATACCACCACCTCCCCCTACAATGATTAATGAGGAGCAACATTTCAAGATCAAAGAAATTCTAGACTCTAGACGTATCAGAGGAACTCTCCAATATCTGGTCCGATGGAAACATTTCCCTGACAATGAATGGGTGGCCAGCCACCATGGTCGTGCTCAAAAACTTGTAAATAGATTTCACCAACGCTACCCCAACAAACCTATTTGACTTTTCAGTCTTTTAACTTTTTTAGATTCTTCTTTTTCAGGAGAGGCACCATGTCAGGATTGCGCAACCCAATGAACTTAGTGCATTTGCTTGCTGCTTCCTGCCAGAGTATCCAGCTTGCCGTTTGAATCTGCCGCTCACCGATTCCCGCTCGCAGCAGTTTCCTGCCGGCACTACCAGCTAGACGCGTGTCAAGATTGTTCATGGGATGGGAGGGGGAGCATTCCAGACAGCGAGCAGTAGACACTGAGAACCAAGCTCAACTGTAACTGCCTGTGCCAGGTGTAGGGAGGGGGGAATTGGAACTAACGAAAAGAATGTTTTAATTAGAGGCTTCGCACCTTTTTCTTCAGTTGCAGCTTACGCTGAGGTTCTGTAGCATACTTCTAATAAACAACTTTCCTTTTTCTACAAAGAACTGAGTGAAGGTGTTTTGTTTGAAGTTATAGCCAGCGATCATTACATTCAGCTTGGCTGCTTTGAAGCTTTCCTAGGGCATTTTTCGGCACGTGCATGGCCTATTTTCTCAACCACCTTGAAGAATTGTCTCTTAGACACAGACACGTATGCCGAGGGATATTTATTTATTTACTTATTTCTTTATCTATCTAATAAATTGCCTACCCACTCTAGGCAATGTACAAGTTAAAGCACACTGAATACAAGAAGAAACAAAAGAATGTGATAATTAAATGTGGGACAGGTTAATAACATCCCCACTGTCACATACCGGGATGGAATGCCCAACAGAGCTCAGGAATTCAGAGGCATCCACAAGGCAGTTGAGGGAGGAGATGGCCGTTCTGGAGTCCAGGGGAGGGGAGGAAGAGATTCAGAGAAACCCTGGCTCAATTATGCTAGATATAAGTAGAGCTGGAGAAGTGCTTTGGCAGACTTTCAAGATTCGGTTACATTACCCGGCCAGCAATAAAGAGCTTTCCAGAAATCCAAGCGATTCTTGTTTCCAAAGTTTGGCAGCCTTGCAGGGCCTGACATACTTCTTAACCCAGCACCTGGGAAAGAGCCCGGTCTTCAAGGCCCATTTAAAGGATAGCAGAATTGGGGCAACTATTCCAAGGGGCTTAGTTGCCCCAATTTTGGTTGGGTGTAGTGATGAAGGCACCAGCGTAGAAACCGGCAGACTGGGAGTTCTAGTCCCACCTTAGGCACGAAGCCAGCTGGGTGACCGTGGGCCAGTCATTCTCTCTCAGCCCTAGGAAGCAGGCAATGGCAGCCCACTTCCAAAATCTTGCCAAGAAAACTGCAGGGACTTGTCCTGGCAATTGCCAGAAGTCAACACCGACTTGAAGACATGAAAAAAAATCCACAGGGCAGGTGCTGCAATAGAGAAAGCATGGCACCTGGGTCCCAAGGTGCTTTAAGGATGGGACCTGGAGATGCCTGCTCAGTCAGATCTCACCAGATGGGCAGAAACAATGGGAGAAAGACAGGCCGACTGTATGCCATGAAGTTCTTTATGGGTCACTATCGGCACTTTGATTTGTATCTGAAAATTTACTGGTAATACGCAGCTTGCATAGCAAAGGTCTCACGTGGGTATACCGAAGTGCACCCATGACTGCCCCCATTGATGCATTCCGGACCTGCTGCACCTTCCAAGCAGTCTTCAAGAGCAGCCTCAGGTAGTACTCACCACATGTGAGGTGACTAAGATGCGGGTGAATGTATTAAGGGATTCCTGGTCCAAGAAAGGGCACAATTGGTGCACCAGACAAAACTGGGCGAAGGCCATCCCCAGCTGCAGCTGCCACATACTCTTTGAGCAGGAGCTGTGAATCGCAGTGCCAGTTCTGCCAGGGAATGCTTCCCTATTCAGAAGTCCGTGGCCCAGGAGAACCAGAAACACAAAGCCACTCAATCTGGTCAGGGTAGAATTTAAGCCGTTCCTCCTCATCCAAATCCCAACAGCTTTGGGACAAGACCTTGACAGCATCATGGACGGGATATTGTTAGCATATTGAAGGTACCTTACCCTGCATTCATCTTACCTGGGGGCTTCATGTAGAGGCAAGAGTGTCAAGGTCTGTGGCATCCCAGAAGCCAGAGGGCTCAGCCTCAGCCTCCCTCAACACTGACTGGAATCAGCCATGGAGAAAGGAGGACGGATCCTGCAACACCGGATCCCCCACTCCTACTCCACACAGTTGGTCCAGACGGATATCATGGTCGATGTATTGAAGGCAGCTGCAAGACCAAGGAGAACCAGTACAGTTGCACCCCCTCCATTCTGGTTCTGCAGAAGTCATCTACAAGTGTGATCGATACCGTCTCCACACTAGATCCCGCCCTGAAACTGGACTGGAAGGGGTCCTGGTAATCTGATTTCTCCAGGGCAGGTGACCAGGTTAATAGTCTGGAGGATCCTGTCCACTTCCCAGAGCTCATCAGGAGAGCTTTGAGCCGCTAGGATTCAAGGGGCCCACTTCCCTCAAAGCACTTTATCAAATGATTTGTATAGGCCTAGTAGAGATCTAGCCCATACCTAAATTATTTATGTTACGTAACTAGCTTAAGATACTTAACTAGTAGGCCTATGCGAAGAGGGACTTGCTTCAACCAGTCTCCTCTCAGTGCTAGTTCCCAGGCTGGGCAGCTTCAGGATTGTACCCATCAGGCACCAAAACTGCCATCCTGGAAGAATTTCAGAACTGGTGAGCAGTTCAGAGGAGGCACCAAACTGTGTGGGTTCAGTGCACATGCTTAAGTTGCTGCGTGTGCCAGCCAACCCGTGAGGAAGCCACTTTGCTTCGCAAAGACGCTCTGGGTGGGATGCTCAAGGCTTCATTGAAGCGAAGCTCCCCTCAGAAGCTTTGCAGAGCCCTGTTAAGTTGTTTGTTGATCAGGGAACCGTTTGACCACTGAATCCAACCCTGCTCCGTGGAGGAATCTAAGTTAAAGCTTCCCAGATACACAGTGGTCTCACTGATGCTTCAACACAAGCAGTGAAGGGGAGCTCACCACCAAGTGTTCGTACCTCATTATCCCATGGCATGACACACTCGTCGGACTGAGTGACAGTATTGTGGCATTGGAAGAGTGGTTCACGGCTAGGGTAGCTTTACATGGGGAGCCCATCCCGGCAGGGGCTGTGCCTTCCCGGCCGGCCCCACTTGCCCCGGGCTGAACGCAGCTGCCCAGCCTGGGAGCGCTTCGGCCGGCCCGGGGGAGGGTCCTGGGGCGGGACCTCCTGCTGCAGCACCAGCCCAAGTCCGCTTGAGCGGACCCCAGTGGCTTTGCCTGGGCAAACGCCACGGCCTCCGGGCTTCAGCACAGAGCATCTCTTGGTCTCCACGGCATGAGTCTCTCTACCGAAGCCGTCTCCGTCGCCTTGCACGGGTCCTGCTGCTTTGTAACTCGTAGGAAAACTACGCTAGAACCAAGTGTGGCCCCAAGACATCTATATGCATGCAGAAAGCAGTGATTTGAGGCAATAAATACTGCTTGTTTATGAAAGCTGGATTTGGAATGCCAGCTGTTTGAAGCCCTCGCATCTATTTATCCTCACTCCCAAGAGCGCTAACATCAGCAGACCCAGCTAGGGAATCCTCCAGGCAGGAAAAAAACAGCAAGCCGCCAGAGAAAAGGGGACCCTCAGCAGAAAAGCTGGGTGGGGTCAGGGCTGGAGAGAGACCACAGCCAGTTTAGGAAAGATCTACGAGGATTCCTCGTCCTCTTATTGGTTGGTTGTTTATATTTAAGGCATTTATATGCCACCTCTCCTCTGACTTGCTTCGGGTAGCACGCCACAACAATAAACCACAGAAATGCAAAACCACCAAACGAGCAGTTTCGCCTCCATGCCAGTCTCGGCTTCCCACTTGACAGAAGACGGTCCGGTCCGACAACTCGCCAAGCGGGAGCCTCCCCAACCAGCCTGCCTCCCGACATGACCGGCGCTGCCCCCTCCCCATCAGCAGCAGAGGGGAGTGTGGCTGGTGGGGGAGGCCGGTGGGAGCTGGGCTTTGCGACACCCACGCGTGCATGCAAGGGAGCCCACAGCTTTGGCCACTGTCTTCTTGCTGGTGGTGTGCTGCTATTCCTTTCTTAACCATAATCAGCTGTTCTCCTCACTAAGGAAGATTCATATTTGTGGCTGGGTTTTTTATTTGCATTCTTACATGTGGTGCATAAATACTAAAACGTGCTGTTACCGCTCTGTCTCTCAACTAAACATGATCCACGTGACGGTTCTCCACTTTCTGCTTTCCAGATTCTCTTCCTTTGATGGTTCCGCCCCGCCTCTTTGGAAGCCCCGTCCCAACACTGAACTGCCTGCCTGGCCGTTGTTGGCGGCTGTGAGGCCGGAAGGCGACTGGGACACAGCCGCAGAACGAGCCGGCGAGGAAGGACAGTCCTCAGTCGCCTGACCTTGGAAAGAGGCTACTTCCTTGGGAAGCCGTGGCCCCCTCCCACGAGCCAAAATGTTTAAATAGATGTTCTCACAGAACCATGGCATATTTTTAGTTACTTGTTTGACAGAGCCACGCATCTCACACAACATGACTCTGGGCGGCATACAAGCACAGCAACGATTAAAATAATGTAACCAATCTTAAAACACTGAAACATGCATAAAAATAAAAACATAAAAAAGCCAAGATCGCAGGAGAATAACTATCACCTAACATCATACAACCACCTCGCAGGGTCCCCATGGGATCCCCAAGGTGGCTGGAAAAACCATGTTTCAAGGGCTTTCTGGAAGGCTAGCAGGGATGGGGCTAAAGGGAGCTCAGATGTCCCCTGGTCCAGCCTCTTCCCAGGACAGCATCCCTGACAGATGGCCCTCCTGGTTCTGTTTAAGCCGAGGAGTGCCCACCGTCTCCCAGGGCAGCCTGTCCCTTTGGTCAACGGCCCTTCCTGATGTCCGCTTCCTTGTAATATAAAGCCTTGCTTTGGATCAGAAAGGAACAATTGTCCATCTTCTACATGACAGCATTTCAGATCCTTGAAGACAGCTATCATATCTCACCACTGCAACCTTCGCTCTCCAAGCTAAATATGCCTCTAATAATTGTTTCTCATGACTTCTTTCTAATGTTGACACATAATAATAATAATGATAATAATAATAATAATGATAATGATAATTGAATTAAATGTATATGCTGCCTGACTCCCAGTGACTCTGGACAGCTGTTATTATTAATACAACCTAATATTCTGTTTTGCAGCTACATCGTAATTTGGCTTGTATTCAGCTTGTGATTCACCAAGACACCCAGATCCTTTTCTCACACATTTCTGAATAGTATGGTTTCTTCCCCCTACCCCAGTCTCTGTATTCAGGCCTTTGATTTTTCCCATTCAAATGTAGGATTTTGCATTCGTCCTTGTTGAACAAGGACTTGTGGGTTCCTGCCCATTGTTCCAGCTTCTGTAGATCAGGGCTTTCCAAAGTTTTCCGGTGGCGACACACCAACCGCCGTTGGTGTGTCGCCGCGGGAAAACCCGGAAGTGCCACCGTTGCGGCAGCGCGCAAAAACCCGGAAGCGCTGCTGCCGCTTTCAGTTTTTGCGAGCCACCGTGGCTGCGGCGCTTTCGGATTTTCACGCGCAACCGTTGGTGTGTCGCCGCAGGAAAACCCAGAAGCGCTGATGGCGCGCTATCAGCACTTCCGGGTTTTGACGCGACACATCTGGGCCCTGCAGGCGACACACTTTTGTGTCGCGACACACAGTTTGGAAAGCTCTGCTCTAGATCCTCCTGAACCTTGATACTGTCCTTTCAGGGGTTTCCTAACTTTTCATCCAAGTCATTTGTAAATATATTGAACAACACAGGCCTACAAGAGAGCTCCTTGATGCACCACTCAACACTTCCTCCTAGCTTGATAAGGAGCCATAGACACGCACTGATTGGGTGCCATTGCTCAGCCAGCTCTGTCTCCATCTAATGGAAGCATAATCTACTTCCCAGGCTAGAATCTCATGGGAGACTTTGCTTTAAGGAAGTCCAGATATCGCACAGCATTCAGTTGACTTGGCTGAATAGATTATTCTATCAAAAGAAGAGATCAGGTTGGTTTGGCAGGATTTTAACTCATGCAAGCAATGCATTCTTTCAGTGTCTGCAAACCAGATGCTTAATCATCTGTTCCAGAGTTTTGCTAGTATCGACATCAAATTGACCCCGACCATAATGCCACTTTTGTTTCCCCTTGCCTGTATCCTGATCCAAATGCTCTTGACTCAGCCCCTTGTGCTCCAGTTCCTGGACCTCAATTCATGGTCATTCTTCCTTCACAGATAATCACCACTCCTCCCTCCACTTTGGTCTGGTACTGTATAAGTTTTTCTTTCATAGCTCTTGAGTAGCTGCCCACCTGCCCTTGCCTTTGACTCCTGAGTTTCATCCACCAGGATTCAGTAATACTGTCTAAATCAAAGGTGCCTTTCTGCATTAAGACTTCTAGTTCCCATGTTCTGTGCATTTGTTCAGAGACATTAGAATCCTTGGGTCATGTAACTTGACCCACTCATTTCTTTTGTCCAGATAGCTATGAGCGTGGTCCCTGGATAACCCATCCAATTCCACTTTGTTTTTAGTACTGTCTGCTCACAGTATTTTTTTAAATGTACCTTTTCAATGGTCTTCTTTGATACGTGTGGCACAAGTTTGAGGAAGAACTGAAGCTGAGAAAGCATGGCTTGGTTAAGGTCAATTCCATTGACAGCAGAGGCTAATTTCAAACTGCAGACACTCCGGGGTCACTGGCAGAAACATATCATGCTGATGCACCATTAACTCACAGATGTCGGACTCCCCAATTGTTGTCTTCCAATGCTGTTCCTTTTGACTGTTCCTTCCAGCTCAATGGAAGGTGTCAAGGAATTGCATAAAGGAGCCCAGCACAGTAAGCAGGATAAACCTCCAGAAAGAAATGGATCAAATTTGGTGCGATGGGAGAAAATGGTTGGAAGAAAAACAACTTTGAAAATGGGGCTGAAGGGGGGGGGGGGAATCCAGAAAAAAGGTCTCCCCGGTGCATCCCTGTGGCCCCAGCAGAGCAACTCTCCCTCCTGTTTTCTTCCTGCTTAACTTTGGTGAGCACCCTGGAAAGATCAAATGCCTCAGGGCAGCTCTTCCTTCACACACACGCACACGCACACACACGCACACACACTGGCCTCGAGCCTTTGAGAGCAATGCAGCTTTCCAGCACTGAAACCACTTGGTACGGACAGCCATCGGGTCACAAGCAACCCATGAGAGGGTGTGAGGCTCCAGATGTTCCTGGAGGTCAAAGAGCGGGGGGATGGGTGCTGAGGCTACGAGCCCAGGGAAAAGGCCTGGGGCCCCTGGGAATCCCTGGGCAAAAAGGCTGCCCAGAGCAGGTGCAAAGGAAAGGAAGACCCGTCTGGTGCTGATTCTCCCGCTCCACTGAGGCTGGAGGAGACGTGTCAAGTGATGAGCTTTGGGGCCAGAACTAGAGGCAGCCACGGTGGGTACCTCTTGATGCCATTGCCCCAGTGATGCAGCTGACGGCATGAGGCAGGCAGTGCTCCTGGCCACGTGAAACGGCTGAGAAGCCCAACTCACGGAGCTCTTTTGGAAAAGAGGAAGGGACTCTTAGCTGCTCATCGCAATCCCTCCCCTGGTCTCTGTGGCTGCTGGATCTCTTCTGGGCAAGCGCAGCTCCAACAGCCTGCCCTCTCATGGCTGACTAGGCAGTAGTTCTTCATCTCCTGAAGCAGTCAAGCCTGGGGCAGGCAGAAGCCTAGTCGGTGAGGAAGCATCTGCCCCCTTTCAGATTTTCAGAACACTTGCATATCTTTGTCACGGAAGGTTCCCCAAGTTTCATGTGGGTCCTGGGGTCAGACTTCTCTCCAAGACACAATAAGGAATTTCAGCTCTCCAGAAACTCTCCCCTGCATTCTGTAGCAGCAGAAACTTCAAGACTTCACACAGGTAGCCGAACTGCTGTATTGCTCACCAAGGGAAGGTGTTGGGTAGGATAGGAAAGACCCAGGTTCAAGCTCACCCTCAGCTATAGAGGCTCCCTGGGGGACTTCGGCCAGCCTACCTCACGCACCTCAAGACATACAGGCATGAGCTCCAGCCCGTCTCCCAAAGCAGCCTGCAGAGGACATCAGAAGCACCAGAGCCGCTGGCTTTGGTGGGACGGCAGAGTTCCTCTCCTTACATGCTTAGAATCAGGTTTGCTGAAGCAGCAGCGCACCCCCTGCCTGGTGGAGCTCGTGTTCCTGCCACCAACAGGCAAGCAGCAGCAGCAGCAGCGGGAGGTGAATAGCCATTGGCCAATGGAAGGCAATGTCCAGGTTCCCCATGTGCTTCTCTGGAAGAGCTGACACTGTAATGAGCAGGCTGCTGTCTGGTTCAAACCTTCTGCTTTCCTCCTGTTTGATTAACTGCTTTCATTCCTGTTGGCAGTGGAAGCTGAGCTTAATTAAATGTGTTTGATTTGCATTAATAACATTTGCAGTAATGCAAGTTAAGACAGCGGGCTTCTGAGAAAAACCACAAGTAGCACTTCCCACCACTTGCAAAGGCTGTAGTGGGGTGTCCTCTTTTGGACTCCGAGGAAAACTTGAAACACAAGTCCGCCGGGACTGGAGGAAGGCTCCCTGGAAAGTAGAGCCAGCCCTATCCTAGGTGGTGGGAGAGCACAGCATCTCGGCACGGGGCATTGCCCAAGTCTGACCTTGTAGGTGCTGCTGGAGACGACTGTCAGCAGAAGCCCTTCAGGCCCCAGGAAGTGAGGGGTCTTGAGGACAGGGAGCGAGAGCAGAGAATTAGAAGCAAAGAGAGGACTCCCCAGAAAAGTCCCTGATGCTGGGAAAGACTGAAGGCAAAAGGAGAAGGGGACGGCAGAGGATGAGATGGTTACATAGCATCACCGATGCAATGAACGTGAACTTGAGCAAACTCTGGGAGGCAGTGGAAGACAGGAAGGCCTGGCGTGCTGTGGTCCATGGGGTCACGAAGAGTCGGACACCACTAAACGACTGAACAACAACAACAACGAGCACCTGATCCAATCCCCTGTCAGTGCAGAAAATCCCCCGAAATCAGGTCCCGGGTAAGTGGCCATCCGGACTCTGCTTGGACCCCCCACACACACACAGAGGGAGGACAGGCTATCCTAGCAACATAGAGATGAGGAGAGGAATCCACTGAAAGTATCTTTGATGAAACAGAACACCTGAGAACCGTCGGCTGGCTGGCCTGGAGACGGAGTCCAGTTCGAAAATGCTTCCGCCTCTTGCTCCAAATGCCAAGGAGCAACAGCTAATGTGGGTATCACCAGCCAAAACAAGCAGGCAGAGAAGCTTAAAGCAATGGGCAGGTGCTGTTTAAAACTTTTGCAAATCAATCAAGCGGCATCGGAGAGGGGCTTTGCCCTCGGTGGCAGCCTAGAAATGTTTAAATAAATATTGTAATGAATTAATTAAATCCGAGAGCTTCCGCTGAATGCATTTCGGAAGTGAGTAATAAAAAGACCGCCTTTGTCTCTTAGGGGTGCTGACTTTCAGAATTGCTTCCCTTGAGCATTGGTGGGAAGGAAGGCCTCCGTAGCTTTTAGGCCTGCTGATTAGGGTTTGGGGTAGTTTCCCTTCTGAGCCCCCATCTGGATCCAGAGGAGATTCAGGCCTGCAAATAACTTCGGGGGGGGGGAGGGTGCTCCAGGCAGGAAAAAGGAAATAACACAATCCTGAGGGGCCGAGAGCAACCTTTAAGAAGTTCCCCAAAATAAAGGCTCGGGTTCCCATGAAGGAAGATGCTTGAAGTTAGGGGCTGGCACCTTCCTTTTGCAATATTTTTATTATTATTATTATTATTATTATTATTATTATTATTATTATTATTATCATCAAGAGCATACATGGGTGAAATCAGCACCACACAAAATAATGGATCGGTATATATTAACAAAGTGATCACATCCCATTTTGAGACATGAATGTAAGTTTAATGGTAGGCATGTAAAATTTATTTAGCTGAATGTGTGTGTTTAAAAGATGGATGGGTCAAGAGGGGGTGTTAAGGAAAAATGGTCATGAAAAATATATGATTAAATTGATAGCAGACGGTGTGGGAGTCACACTGGAGTGCCAAGTCAGATGCTCTAGCCATAGTTTGCTCATTGCTCTAGCCATAGATGGGCAATGAGTCTTGGAGCTGGTACACGATCACCTGTGTGGGGACCACAGCACAGATTTCCTCAACACAGATCGCAGTCCAAACTGAAGCCCAGGATACAGTGCCAGTTCTTTCCAGGAGATCCACATCCAACACCTGCTAGAATAGGCATCTTGTGTCCTCACAGCTCCTCTAAGACAATTGTCAGCCCTACGAGGTAGACCAGACCAAGAAGCAGGCTGCAGATGTGCCTAAAACTACTTTTAATAAGATTGGTTATTGTAACAGAATCTTGCAAGTCCGAGTGTGCTTCTCCTCCTCCCCTCTCTTTTATCTTCATGTGAATTGGGGGGGGGTGTCTATCTGAGATGCTTTCGGGCCCCTCCCCCCTCATTGGTAATGGATCTTCCCTCTCTCCCTCAAGGTCATCCTCTTTACTCTCTACATCACCTCCTCCATCAGCCGCAGTCCCTCCTTCCTGTGTTCCCAGAAAAATCCATGCCAGGGCCTTGGGAACAAACTGCAGACATGTTGCTCACTTCCTCTGCCAGCAACTGCCCAGATCACTCAGGACCAGTTTGCTTCTGGGTCCAATTCAAGGTGTTGGTGATTACCTTTAAAGCCCTATATGGCATAGGGCCAGGGTACCTGAGGGACCATCTCGTCCCGATGACGTCGGCCCGCCCCACCCGTGCATGCAGAGAGGGCATGCTTCGGACCCCCTCAACAAGAGAATTCCATCTAGCGGGGTCCAGGAGGCGTGCCTTCTCTGCGACAGCGCCCGCTTTATGGAACATCTTGCCCCCGGAGGTGAGGCTGGCCCCTTCACTCCTGGCCTTTCGGAAGGCCATTAAGACCTGGCTCTGCCACCTGGCCTGGGACGACAGAGGCGGTAGTGCCTCCTGGGGTTGGCTGGCCCCGTAGGTGATCTGTGCTACGGTCCTCAAGCCATCTTGGATTTTATTTATTTTATTTTATATTGGATATATTTTTATATATCTTCTTTTTGTATTGTTTTTTAAATTTTTTAAATTTTAAATTTTAATTATTGTAACCCGCCCATAGTCCCTTGTATGGGAGATGGGCGGGGAATAAATTAAATAAATAAAATAAATAATAATAATAAAAAATAAAAAAGTCCTGTAATGAAGCTGCACCCTGAGAAGTGACTCCGCCCCATTCCTGCTGTGCAGCCTGACCCCCATCTTCCATCGGGCAGTCCTTGCCTGCCCCCACTCCAGTGTCCCTGTTCCCACTTCTCTGCCCTATGCCCCCTCCAACCCAGAGAAGTCGGAACCCTGGTCGTCCTGGGATGCCCAAGTCTTTTGTAATGGTGGCAGTGTGCATGGCCGAAGTTTTCCTGGGCATTGCAGGGGAAACTGGTGGACAAATTGTGGGGCATGCATATCTCTCTGACTCTGGGTACCCTTTCCACCGGATCAGATATTCCAAATGTTTCCCCTTGTGCTCAAGTCCAGAATAGCCTCCACTTCACGCTCTTCTGCTCCATCCACCAGGAGGGGGGAGGGGGAGTGCTTCTAGTTTGCAAAGTGCAAGGGGGGGGGGGTTTACCCAATAAGCAATGATAGGAAACAGGATGAACTTTCATTGATGCTGGTAGTTGCAAATGGAAGACCACTGGCTGTTTGTCTAATCACTGGCAATGAGCCAATAACCTTTGAGTCAAGCTTCTTTGATGGTTGGGCAGATGGCAAACATTTTGTATAAAGCCACACCAACCCCCCCCCCTTGGCAATTCTTGCCCCCTCGTGCCTGTGTGTGCCTGTGGCCCCCTTGCATGCCGCCCTTGCCAGATCCAGCTGCCTCTTTAACAGGCACTAGGCCCCTTGCCTCTCCTGTATGAGATCTGAGGCATGGAGAACTGTTAATGTTTGAGTTGTGGAGAACAACACATGGGGGAAGTAGCCATAAGTCGCTTGAAATGGAGATATGCCAATGGAGGAATGTACTGAATTGTTGCAGGCAAATTCTGCAAAGTGCAATATTTCAATCCAGTTGTCTTGTCAATAGGAGCTGTAGCATCTTAAATATTGCTGTAATAATTGGTTCACTCTCTCAGCCTTTCCATTAGATGTTGGATGATGCAAGGATGACAAATGAATTTTAATATTTAATAAGTGGAAGAGGGCCTTCCAAAACCTGGATGTAAATTGCAACCTGCAATCTGAAATGACATGATTGACTAGACTTCTGTACCTAAAAGTGCTGTCCAAAGAAAGCTGTGTTGTTGCTTGAGTTGTGGGGAGGCCCTTGCAAGGAATCAAATGGGCCAACTTTGTAAACAAATCCACTACTACTGGAATGCTGGTATATCCCTGCACCACGGGGAAATCAATAATAAAGTCCAGCGATACTGTGTCCCAGGGTCATGAAGGGGCATCTAGAAGCTGCAGCAAGCCATCTGGCTTCCCAGGAACAGATTTTGCTCTGCGGCAGACATGACAAGATGAAACATAATCCCTGATGTCTGCCCTCACTCTTGAACACCAGAAGTCCCTAAGGACTTGATTCTGAGTCTTAAACACACACACACACACACACACACACACACACGTGTCTGGCTGTTCTATTCTTGTGGCAAAGTTGTTCTCTTAAAGGAAGGGGAACATACAAACAACCATTGTGCAACACCTGCCCCTCTACCATGAAGCCCTGGCATACACATCATGTTAATGCTAAGCTTTAATCAGATCAAAGCCTGCCTCCCCACTTCCAGTCTTTCTGGAGGATCCGGCCTCTGGGGGACTCAAAATTGCTTAGTTTCAGTATGGTGGTTGGGGGAGGTGAGATGGGGAGGTTGTGTTCAGGCTTACATGATAGGGCATCTGGAAGTTTGCTGTATGAGCCAGGAGACAGGAGATATGAAACTCAAAGAGAGAGAAAAATGTGCCCAACTGATTTGTCAAGGAATGAGGGATTGTGAGAACTTCTAAATTCTTGTGGTTTGGCATACTTGTATTGGGTGGGCAGTCCCTTCCAGAAAGTGCCTCCATTGGGCCAACAACTCCTTATTAAATATGTCAGAGTTCCTTTCAGCTGGTAGAAGCAACTGGGAATAAAATGCTCATGGTCGGAAATTTGTCCCCCTCCCTCCCTTCTCCGCCTGAAGGGGAATTGCTCCTACTGCCACATCTGAAGTGTCAGCCTGCTCTACTAACTGGCAGGTAGGGTCTCAGTGCCTGAGCAGCAACTGTGAAGAGATCTTTCAATTTTTGATATGCTGTCTGCTCTTGAGTAGACCATATGAACTTACAACCCTGTTTTAGGAGTTGAGACAGTGGCCTTATGTGGTCTGCAAAATTAGGGATAAACTTCCAATAGAAATTAGCAAAGCACAGAAAACGTACATCTTTCACAATATGGGGGGTGGGTGGGGGTTGCCAAAACATTATGGACTATACCTTTGCACGATCCATCTCTATACCTTCAGCAGGATTAGTGCATTGCAACACTGGCCCCGCTCTCAATGGCTGTCCATCTAGTATCTCTACCATCATAGTCTTCTTGAGAGTCTAGGTGGTAATTTTATTACTGAGGCTTCATCTATGACATTAGTAGTTTCTCCTCAGTCCACAAGAGCAGAGAGTTCTGTCCTCTGTCCTGAATCTAAACAAAGAGCAACAGGAACAATAAAATGTGCTTGCTTGTTCTTGGCCATCTGAGCTCTCCTTGGCTGTCTATGGGTCCTCTTCGGAGCTCTTGGGAGAGGGCCCTGTGAAGTTTCCTGGCACCACTGCCTTGAAGCAAGTCAGGGACTTGCTCGCTATGTGCTCCATAGATTTACAGGTTCTGCATTTTGTCCTTAAGCCAGAGGTTTGGATTGTAGCTGTGTATGATCTGGCTATATGCCAAGAGCTCTGCAGCAAAAGCAGGAAACTAGATCCCTCTTTCTCTATTTCTCTCCTGGTGACATGGATCTCTTGACTGCTCCAATTTTTGTGGGCTCTCCTGCACTGGATTCTGAGGAGGCCACTGGGAGGATGGCTGCAGAAGAAGAGAGGCTGTGGAACCTCTTCCCCCGGTAATTTCTCCCCTGCCTCAACTCTTCTGGTCGGCCACTTATTATCACGCAACGTTGGAATAGGTCTTCCAAATTATCTGGGGCACCTTGCCTCATCAATTCATCTCTCAGCTCGTCAGCAAGTCCTTCTCCATACTGGTCAATCAGAGCCAAATTATTCTGTCTCATGTCTCTGGCAAATAATTTAAAATGCTATATGTATAGCTGCACTCTACCCTGGCCTTGCCTGAGTTTGTGGATCTCACAGCTGGCAGTTAGGTGTTGTATGGTGTTCAAAGGAACTCTAAAACCTTCCCATGAAATCTTGATAATTGTCCAGCACCGGCCCACTGCCCTTAATGATAGGCATATCCCATTTTGCTGTCCCTTCTTTTAGTAAACTCAACACAAAAGTCACCTCTGTGTGACTTGTGGGAAACTCCGCTGGTCTACCCACCATAAACAGCTCACCCTGAGCCGTGAAGGTCGGGCATTGGTCCTGGTCTCCTCCAGACATCTCTGGCAAACTCCCGTGAGAATGCAGAAATACCGGCTGGGCTGCAGGCTGCTGGGCAAAGCAAACTCTGTTCCAACGGCTGGGTTAGTGGCATTAGCACATTTCGTAAGTTGGTTGTTTGTACATCTACCTGTTGTTGGTATTGCAACAACACTGCAGCGGGGTGTTCAGTGGACAGCTGCATCCCCTTGGGAGCAGAGGCCACCTCTAGTAACAAAAGGGAGATCTTCAACCTCTCTTAAAAGAGAGCATGAGACTTGCAAGGTTGGTGCCAGCCTTATGAGGGAGACCAGACCAAGGAACCGGCACCCGACATGCCGACTTCTGCTTTCAGGGCACAGATAGATCAACCTCTTTATGATCTGCTCTGGAACCTCTCCAGACAGATTTGATATGCCTTAGTCCTTTTAAGACAGTGGCAACATTTCCTCTCTTCCAGAGGAAGCCAGTGACTGCCTGGCACTCCACCGGTTCTTTAAGATTACTCAAAGATAATACATCATGCATGATCCTGGAGATTTAAACTCCTTTAAAATTAAGAAGTATCCCCTGGCCAAGTTTCCATCAAGCTTCAATCCTTCATCCTACCCATCGTGGCTTCCTGGTATGGACGAAGGCTGAAGCAAAACAGGAACTTTTCTTTTTTACATTGAGCAGCTTTTCTTCTTTTCTTTTCTCTTTTCTCTTTTCTTTTCTGAACTTGCCTCCAAAACACTTGCGCTGCCTGGCTTTCTATGGCCTGGTTTTCTTTCCATTTCCTGTAGGTGTCTTCCTGTTGTGGCTGTTGTTCTGAATTCCACTGAACTTTCTGTGTAGCTACGGTGGCCTCTGCTGTCATCTCTCTTTTAGCATCTCCTTCTCTAGCAATTTACATGCGCTTCTCCCTCCCCCCCCCCCCATTAGCTTCTCATGCCATGGGCTCCTAGTTATCATTTATTTTATTTATTTATTTATCATTGCTCTGCGTTTATTAAAAATCTGATTTTGGGGTGTTGAAGCCCAGGATACGAGGGTGCTGTGCTCAGTTTTATTCTTCCTTTGTTTGGCTCAGGCCCAGCTGGGCCCCATCTTGGAGCAATGAAGATGTGAGATTCAGGGGAAAGGATGGTCTCCAACAAAGGAAGTCCTGGGCCAGAAGGGGCCACAGCCCACGGGAGGGGCGGCCAACCATGCCCCGTCAAGAAAGCGGCTCTCTGGAGCAAAAGAGCCACGCGGCAGTTTGCAGGAGAGGCTTTCTTTGAAAGGCCAGTAAGAGAAGCACATAACTGAAAAGCTGCCACAGATAAAACCTGTTTCCTGACATTTGAGGAAAAGCAGTTGAAGGAAAATGACGTTCTACTAAATGTCAGATTTATATGGGATCCAAACCTGAAGATGAATCCTCCAAACGTTAATTGGAGACATGAGGCTCCTATTAGCTGGGACAAAGCAGTGAGTCCCTATTTGCTTCTGATGCCATGACTGATAAGATTATTCTTTTATGGTCTAATTAATCAGCATGTCATTCTGTCTGCTGGAATTTGTCCTTGGATTCAGGTTGCTCCAAGATTTCCACCAGCAGCACTATAAAATGGTTCTCCTGAGACCGGCAGACCATACGGGTCAAGGGACCTAAAGGGACGATGGCATCTCCGAAAAGGTTCCTTATCAGTATATGCACACAGATTTTCATTCCTCTTCTGTATCAAAGCATCCATTTCCAGACTGCTGGCACAGGATGTGCAGACACTACTTGGAGTTTTCAAATGGCAAGCAGTAATAATTCCACATTATTCCATTATTCTGCATGAGTTAGATCCTACCTTAAGTACGGTTCTGGACATGACACAATGAATCAGAGATTCAGAGAAAGGCATTGGGGGTAATCAGAGGATTGGAAAGTAAGTCCTATGAAGAGAGGTAAAAGGTGGAGGATATGTTTAGCCTTGAGAAACAACAAGTGACAAGGATATGATAGCACTCTTCAAATACTTGAAAAGATGCCCCATAGAAGAAGAACAAATGCTCTCTTCTTCAGGGTGCAGGACACACATTGTAAGTTACAGAGAGGCAGAGTCTGAATGAACATTTATTGATATACAGTATTATATGCTGTCTAGTCAGTGTCGACTCTTAGCAACCACATAAATAGATTTTCTTCAGGGCTATCTGTCCCCAGCCTGGTCCTTCAGGTCTCCCAATAGTGCACCTACCACCATTGTAACAGTCCATCCAATAGTGTCATCAGCATAGTGCAGTTTATTTATCGGATTGTGCACCAGTTATGCCCATTCCTGGACCGAGATGCCCTCTAAACAGTCACTCATGCCCTTGTCATCTCCCATATAGACTATTGTAACGCACTCTACATGGGGCTACCCTTGAGGAGTATCCGGAAGCTTCAACTGGTCCAGAATGCAGCTGCGTGGACAGTTATTGGGGCCAGAAGATCGGCTCATGTGACACCTCTGCTGCGCGAGCTGCATTGGGTACCGGTTTGCTTCCGGGTACAATTCAAGGTGTTGGTTATCACCTTTAAAGCCCTACATGGCATAGGGCCAGGTTACCTGAGGAACCGTCTCATCCCCAGAACATCGACCCATCCCACCCGATCAGCCAGAGAGGGCTTGCTGCGGACCCCATCGACCAAAGAGTACCATCTAGTGGGGTCCAGGAGGTGGGCCTTCTCTGCAGTTGCGCCCACCCTTTGGAATTTTTTATATTTATTTATTTATTTATTTATTTATTTATTTATTTATTTATTTATTTATTTATTTATTTATGGTTCGATTTATATTTACCGCACCATCTCCCCACAGGGGGACTCTGGGCGGAATACCTTACCCCCGAAGCTGAGGCTGGTTTCCTCGCTCCCGACCTTCCGGAAAGGCTTAAAGACCTGGTTCTGCCGTCTTGCCTGGGAGGGAAATGCCAACAGTTCCTCCTGGGGATGGCTGATCCCATGAAGCCTCCCAGTATTCCATTTTTAACATCTTTTATACTTGGATTTTATATTATTTATTATTTGTAATTTTATATTTATCTTTTTTAACTATGTTTTATTGTGAACCACCCAGGGTCCCAGACAGGGGAGATGGGCGGTAATATAAATTTAATAAAATATAAATAAATAAATAAATAAATAAATAAATAAATAAATAAATAAATAAATAAATAAATTTATGTTCTTCATCCAATTTTAAAACCACACTCATCTTCTTCCAATCCAGTTTCCCTTAATATATATTCAGTGTATGGGTTGAATAAACAAAGGGAGAGTATACAGCCCTGTCTCACTCCTTTGCCAAAATGGAACCAGTCTGTTTTGCCATTTTTAAATTTTATTTGATTTAACTAATTTGTATACCACCTGACCCAATGGCTCTGTGTGGCTTGTCTGTCTGCACTGTGGCTTCCTGGTGTGTATATACTGTAGGTTTTGCATGAGGACAGTGAGATGTTCTGGGATTCCCATTCTTCTAAGCACATTCTACAGAGTGACGTGATCAACACAATCGAAGGCCTTCAACTTCTGATTATAATACTGATTTCTTTTTGGTATTCTTTGGTTTTCTTAATTTTCCAGAGTGCAATAATGTCTCGTGTTCCTCAGCCTTTTCTAAAACCTACTTGAACATCTGGCATCTCTTTTTCCATGTGGGGCTCTAATCTGTGTTGGATGATCCTAAGCATTATTTTGCGAGCATGTGAAATTAAGGATAACACACAATAGTTTGCACATTCTGTTAAGACTTCTTTTTTTGGTTTGGGAATATAGATTGACCTCTTCCGATCTATTGGCCACTGTGTTGCTTTCCAGATTTGCTGGCATAGCTTGGTTAGAACCTTAACTGATTCTTCTTCTGTTGCTTGCCATATTTCTGTGGGTATCCCATCAGTTCCTGTAGCCTTCCAACTTGGTAAGGATGGAGTGCTGATCTATTATTTATTTATTTATTTATTTATTTATTTATTTATTTATTTATTTAATTTGTTAGGGCTGCCCAACTACAAGAAGATTCTGGACATAGTACGAAAGGTCTGACTTCATTTTCTAGCATTAGAATTTCTTGTAAATACAGAATGTCTTCTAAGGTATCTTGGATACTGACATCTCTACTATACAGTATTTCAGAATATTCCTTCCATATTGTCTTTGGACTTCTTTGAATTGGTTATTATCTGTCCATTGGCATACCAGTTCAACCTCCTTCTGAGTTCAGAAATCTATTGGAAGACTTTACTTGTTTTTCCATGTCTGTTTCCATCTTCAATGTCTTTACAGATGTTATAATACTGCTTCTTGTCTCTTCTAGCAGCTCTCTGAAACTCTTTGTTAAGTCCTTTCCTAATATTTTTTTCTTTCCTGGCTTTGGCTTTTCTGTTCTTAACAATTTCCATGGTTTGTTCTGACATCCAGTTTGCTTTCCTCTGTTTCTTCAAGTTTGGCAGTCACTTTTCATATTCTTCCTTAAATCTTCTTTACATTCATTCCACACTTCCCCTGGTTCTCTGTCAATGAGGTTCAGGACTCCAAAGCAATTCCCGGTGTTCTCCTTGAAAATGGCGGGCACATGCTCGAGATCGTATCATGGAAACTGGTTGGCTTTCTTCTTCTTTATCTTAACTTGGAACTTGCACATGAGCAGTTTGTGATCTGTTCCACAGACAACACCTGAGCCCCTCCAGCTCCTTTTACCAATAATATAGTCAATTTGATTTCTATGCACTCCATCTGGTGATGTCCATGTATACAGGCTTCATTTTGGTTGTTTGAAGACGGTGTTGGCTATGAAAAAATAATTGGAGTGGCAGAAATTGATAAGTCAGCTTCCTGCTTTACTTCGGTTTCTTAAACCATACAATCCAACTATATTTTCCTCCATATTTCCAACTTTGCTATTTCAGTCTCCAATCACAAGCAGCACATCTTTCTTGTGTGTTCTGTCAATTTCAAATTAACTTGATCATAAAACTCATCAACCTCCTTTTCTTCTGTGTCAGTGGCTGGAGCATAAACATGGACGATCGCCATATTAAAGGGTTGTCCATGAAATATAATTGATAGCCACTCCTGTATTTTACTGAGAGAACCACATGGATAGAAAGTATAAAATTAATTATGCTATAGTACCCCTCATAACCGAAAAACAACTCTGTTGCTTCTTTGTTTTCCATGTCCTGAGTAATAAACAGTGTGATCTGACTGAAAGTGTCCAATCCCAGTCCATCTCATTTTGCTGATGCCTAAGATGGCGTGGTGGCTCAGCGGGTAAGACGCCAGGCTTGTCGATCGGAAGATTGCAAGTTTGGAGGTTCAAATCCCTAGCCCTGCGTGCGGAGTTAGCTCCCGCACTAGCTCCAGCTCTTGCCAACCTAGCAATTTGAAAGCATGCAAATGCAAGGAGATGAATAGGTACCACTTCGGTGGGCAGGTAACAGCGTTCCGCGTGCGTCATGCCAGCCACATGACCGCGGAAGCGTCTTTGGACAACGCTGGCTCTTTGGCTAACAAACGGAGATGAGCACCGGCCCCTAGAGTCGGACACGACTGCACAAATGTGCGGGGGGAACCTTTACCTTTTTAAGATGTCAATCGGTAGTTTCATTTCATCTTTCACTGTGTTGAACTTTCCCATGTTCATGCTTCTTATGTTCCATGTTCCTACTGTAATCCTGCCTTTGCAGCTTCAGATTTTCTTTTCCTGTATGGCAACATCAGCAACTAGATGTCCCAAAGACTTTAACCTAGCCACATCATAAACACCATTAGTACTCCAAAATATCCTCAGCTCTTCCTCAGTAGCATGTTGAGTGCCATCTGAACTGCGGGGCCCACCATCCAGCACTATATCATCAATCATTCTATATGTTCTATTCATGGGTTTTCTTGGTGAAAATACAGGCGTGGTTTGCCATTGCCTCCTCCTGTGCAGTATGAATTGATGCCATTGTCACTAACGTGATCCTCCACCTCCAGCATCTTCCTCTGTTGCTGCTGCCCAATGGAGGCGCCTGCTGGCTTTAGCTGGGCAGCTGGGATGACCTTCACGCCTTGGGTGACTCTCCTGGAAATATATAATCTTGGTATACCCTGATTCTATGCCCTCGCTGGCTTTTTACTGTTCTGGGATTCTATTAAATGCTGGTGGGTTGACTTTTTCTGCCTCTGCCCCAGCCATGGCAGGAAATCTCCACTTGTGCCCATTGCTCTGTGAGGCAACTGCTATAATTTCAAAGCAGCAGTTAAGGCTGATATTATTTTATGGCTTAGGTATAGTATGCATGCAAGAATCTAATTGTTGTTTGTTTTATTCTATTTCATTATTAACATTACTGAATGGTGATCTACTCTGACAACTCAGAGCAGTGTATACACACACACACACAAAACCCCAAAGGGTTTCTCTGCTGATCTCCTTATGATATTTTATATATTCTATTCACTTTTATAAACAGCCTAGCTATACATCTTAATTTTTATCTAGCTTTATTTTATAAACACATTCTCTGCCAGAGATATTCTAAACTCAGTCAATCAACCAAGCAGCAAACAACAGCCCAATTAAGGAACTCCCAAGGAGAGTACAACACAGGCAGGACAAGCCATGGTATATAAACAGAGAGCAAGTCCCACTCCCATTTCGCACTGAAGATGTTGCCTAGCCTGGCAATGAAACGTCTGCAAGAAAACAACCAGGCTCAGAGAGTACCAAGGACTCCACAGTTCAGCCATTAGCTACAAATATTCTCTTTGATAGATATTCTAAAACTGAACACCAAGTTCCTAAAACATCATACAGGCTTCAGTTACGACACGACAACACTGAAGCAATGGGGAAGAACAAGAAACGCAACAGGACTAGCCCAAGCACTCACTCTACCCAAACCTACAAAGAAGCCAAACATTGAGGACTATGTGATGGACAAGAAAACTGTGAGTAAAAATAGTAACAAAATAAATCCTCTCTCAGGATGTGACATCCTGCCAGCATAAGAGTAGAGGTTTAGAAATGGGATTTGTAGTATTTGTAGTAGTAAGCCATTGTGCCTGGGAAGGAAAGGCGGGTGAAGACGAGCTGAGCATCTGCAAGGTCAACGGTGTGGGTTATCAGTTAAGGAGGGAGAGTTGCCTGAAGGTGGAATGGAATTTTACTGTTCGTTGCCGTTTGATGTTATGGGAACGGTTGCAGCCTTTTGGGAGGGGTGAGTGCTGTATGGGAGAGTTTAGTCTAGCTTTTGCACGCACATTTCTTCAGTCTGATCTTTGCCTCAGAATTGATAACTTGCATTAATAAAGAACTCTTTTATATCCATTAATGGCTTGTAATAAGAGTCTCTGTTTTAATGACTAAAGTATCAGCACCATCACATCCTCTCTATTCCATCCCTACCTCCAACAGTTATGATATACTGAACTGGGATTTGGAAACAGAAATTGAAAAACAACAATTATTAGAGCTGCCCTCTACTTTGCATGAGGAATCAAACCAACTGATTAAACCCCTGTCTTTTCTACCTTCCCCCATTGTTAATACATCTCTGATGGGGAGGAACAAGTCAAGCAATCACCAAAGGAATTTACAACAGGCTTTGCTGCTAGACAATGCTTATTAACTGCACAAACTGTAATCTCAATTTTTGAATATTTAACTTCCATAAACACAAACGTGGACTCTTTAAAAACAGCCTTTGAAACTTTTGTGCAAAGTTATGGAGATAAGCTAGCAGCTTTTAAAGTAACTCAAAACGTCGGCACCAATTCTGATTTGTTTATGGACAACCGAAGGAAACAAAATTGTTCAGGATTAAGTGTTGCGAAAGGGTTGCTGAAATCCTTGATCCAATTTTCCAGAAGTCACGTGCCTGTCTTCTAGCCCAGAACTGTCCGTGAGCAGCTGAGTGTATTTTGGACCCACGGTTGCCTTCAGAGCTGGCCCAGCAACACCGATCGTCTCCTTGCCCTTCCAGGTGCCAGCAGAGCCCCCTCAGCCTGGGGGCCGAGGCCAAGCCCCATTGCCGCCACAGCAGGAACCGGGGCCTGCCAAAGGAGCCGGCCGGGTGGGGGAACTTGGCTGGCTCTCCCGCTCTGCCAGACAGGCCTCTGCTTCACTCCATCGTCCTGAGGGATATTGATGGAGCGATGACTCAGACTGCTGGGTTGGGTCAGCAGGAAAACAGCTGCTCTCAGGGCTCTTCCTCGGTCTGCATCACTCCTTGGGGAACCGGTTCTTGCACAGGCAGTCGGATGCTTCTCCCCACGGCAGGCCTGCCTCGCCACGGGCCTCTCTCCCCGGCTTCACTCTTCTGGAGGGCCTTGAACGGACACGCAGGCAAGCGTGTTCGGAGTGCGGCCCCCGCCCATGGGGCAGTCTGGGAGCCCTACCTCACACCATCCCGGGCAAATGGTCTGATGCCTGACCAGTCCATCAGCACAGCAAGAGTTGGGTGGGAACCATCCCTCCACCTAAAAGAGGGGGATGCGAGCCCATTGCCCCACACAAGGCAGGGGGGACCGGGCATCGGTTTCATCGTCAATAGCACCTGGGGATTCTTTCTTAGAGGCTTCGTTAGCTTTTCTGCAGCATCAGAGCACCTGCCCTTGGAAGGCCTTTCTTGCAGCTCCTTGCCTACCTGACAGCAGGGGCCTCCCAAAACCCTTCCCTTCGTACCAAGGTGGAAGCTCCTGAACTCAGCCCCCAGCTGAATAGTCTGCCCCATGCCCTCTTCTGGGCAACTGTTCATCATGCCAGGCTAGACAGGCAAGACCTTCTGGGCTGCCTTTGTATCTTATGCGCACGCTGTAGAGTGGCAGGTTCAGGATCACAGCAGCTGCTTAGAGAACTGCACCCTCCCTCCTTGCTTCCCTTTGGTGCCTCCACTTCCTACAAGCCGCTTTGCTGTTCCAGCTGCAACTCAGAGGTGTCATTTTCTGCAAGGTAATAGATGCCAGGTGGGTCTGCACAGGATAGAAACCCGTGTTCCTATCAGTCTAATAAGGGGGAGCATTTTAAACAGTTCACAAATTAGTTCAAATGGGTGGTTGTGTAAATGTGTAGCTTTTGCAGGAATGCTGTCACGTGAGACTTGTCAGAACCCTTGACAATATCTGCTAGATGGAAACCAGAATAAATCTTAGTTAACCCAGGATCTTGCACCATGGACCATATCTGGGGGAAGGAGCATGGCATAGGAAGTGGGATGGGGATTTGGACTCATCTTTGAATGAGTGAGGAAGGAAGAGGTACACTGGATCTGGGTCAGTGGGCTCCCTACGTTTATGCAGGTCCCACAATCTGAGGCCACAGTGGATGGTGGAACAGGACCACCAGCAGCTGGATTGCTGCTGGGGCTGGGACAGACAGGTCCAGATGTTGTGGTTGGATCTCCAACTCTTTCACTGAAAGGCCCTGAGTGGAAAGCAGTCAGGAGCTGTTCCTTTGTGGAGAGGGCAAAACCCCCCTCTCAGGTCCACAGCCTGGGGAGGGGACAGCAGCAACTCCTGCTTCCTGGTCTGGGGGCAGGAAGAGATGCCATGCCTCAGGTAATCGGGGGAGGGGGGCAAGGGTAGCAGGCCACCTGTTTGTCCTCTGTTTCTCCTCTCCCAGGAGGGAACCTATTTCTGGAGGCGATATTTCTTTCCTCTGTAGCAGTGCCTCTCTGTACATTTAATGACTGAAACAAATCAATGTAATGGTGACCAGTTTAAATCCAGGTTGGGTGACTGCCTCTGGTTAGCTCACAGAAGCACAGAATCCTAGGGTGGGAAGGTCGTCTACTCCAGCCCCTGCCCATGGCAAGAATCCTCAACCCATCTTCAAAAAACGGCTGTCCAACCCCCAGTGATGGAGTCCCCACAGCTCCCAGAGACAGGCTGTCCCACTGTTTGATAGCTCTCACCATCAGGAAATTCCTCCTTATTTTGAGTTTCACTTCGGGTGGTCTTGACGCTGAGCCTCTGTCGATGCAACTCCAACCTGCCCTGGCTCTTTTGGCAGCTGTGGCACATTGCTGGCCCGTGTTTAATTTGTGGCCTACCAAGACTCCCAGATCCTTCTCGCAAGGGCACCTCAGCATCCCTTGAGGTGCCAAGCCCTGGGACTTCTGCTTTGCAGAAGAAGGACGTTGCTTGCCCAGGAGCTCTGGGTCTGTAATCAAAGGGCAAAGCACGCCCCTTGGGAGAGCAATCAATCAGCAATCAGCCCTTGAAAAGGGCTTCAGATCAAATCAAATCAAATCAAATATCTATTACAGTCTTTGACCAGACTACTCAAAGAGATCCAGAAGGGCCCCAACTGGCCAGGTGAATAAAGCCAAGATTGTTTTACCACCATGACTGCCGGATGTTCCCAAGGTCTCTGAGCCAGTTCTGCTCTCCAGCCTCACATTCGGATACTTGGAAGCTCCTCAGGAAGCATCTGTGGCCACGTTGGGGTGTGGTCCAAAAAGCTGCCAGCAGCGGGGTGGGGGGGGGGTCCCCTGTTCGAAAGAGCTGTCCTGTCCTGTGCTTTGGGCAGTCCGGCTACGAAATCTGGGCTGGAGTCTTGGGGGAGTTGCCATCCAGGTGAGGTGCAGGGGTGCTGGCTTGGAAGGGCAGGGCAATGAATGGTCTTGAGAGGAATGGTCCCACTCAAGGGCCAGGAAACAGAGCAACCCTCGGAACGCCTGGGCACACTGAAGCCAACCTTCTGGCCACAGCCTGTAGGCATTCCTGGAAGGGGAACTTCTTCCTGCTCCACTGTCAAAAACCTTCAAGCTCACAGTTTTAACTCACTTTCCATAGAGATCCAAGCATGGGTGACTCAAAAGATATGGATAGCCAATAAACCCTACTGTTCTATTGAGAGTAAGGCCTGAATTGGTAGAGGGCAACCGGTCCCCCAGCCACGGACCTTTCCTCATTGGGAATCTTCAGACCAGCCTGTCTCTCCAGCCAGCCTTGCAGGGTGCTGATTATTTATTTATTTATATTTATTTATACTGATATTTATACCCCGCCTATCGCCTCCCTAACGGAGGACTCTAGGCGGCTTCCATACATATACATTTTTCAATTTATACAATTCATCAAATTTAACAGTGTATTAAACCGCGCGTAAGGGGAGGGGGTAAGGGAACCGACTCTTCTAAGGCTCCGGACTACATATCCCAAGATGCCTTGAGCCGGCTGCTGACGTCCTTGTAGATGTTACTTCCGGGTCCGTCATAACCGCCGCCATTCGATCTTTCCTCCGATCTTTGACTCCCGACAGGACGCCAGCAAATTTTCCCACTTAAGGTGGTACCCATTTATCTACTTGCTAAGCTTTCGAACTGTTGGGTTGACAGGAGAGGATGAAACTTCTGTCTCCCCCATTAAAGAGTGCAATGAAATCTAATTAATAGAATGTAATTTAGAAATAAGTCCACACAACATGAACCCAGTCCTCAGATCCAAACTGCAGTAAGGGAAGAGCCATGTGGGAAGGAGATCGCTTGTTGGAGGTGGTCATGCCCCACTACAGTATCTTCTGCTGGCTGATCTTTCTCCTTCCTTCCCAGGTGGACGTCCTTTTATTGTTCTCTCCCAGGACATCCTGTTTCTCGCCCTGCTCTTCCTTCCTCTCTCTTACGCCATGCTGAAGGGTCCCCTCCTGGGGGGTTAACTGAGCCATCTCTGCAGTTTATTTTGAGCGTGACCAGCACTCCGTCCTCCATGGTTTTGTAGCAAGATATTAAACCTGCGAAGTTTCAGCAATTTCACTACTGTCAATTTTTCAGGCAGAGAAAGAAGGGCTGAGCAGAGCACAGCGCCCCCCCCCCCAATGGCCCAACAGAGGCCAAGAGAGGAGGGCTGAAGGAGTGCCCCAAGGGCCCCCTCCAACGTAAGCACTTCCAAAAGTTTCTCTCCCCACCTTCCAAGGACTCGCTTTTCTGGGCTGGCGGATGACTAGCATGACGCCATGGTGTTCTTCTGTGGATGTTGCCACATGCTGCTTAGGCCACAATTGTTAAGCAAATCTGAGAAGCGTGTGTGATCACAGCTGTGCCTATACATAATGCATATCTCTGTTCTATACATTATGCAACAGTCCAAGAGCAAGCCTGTACTCTCAAAACCTCTCAAGCAGTGCAGAGGTTTCACTCCCCCAGTCCAAGGAGCGGAAGAAAAACGCAAGAGAGGGGAGGGGAGGGGAGGGGAGGGGAGAACGGAAGGCATGTCACAGCTGTAATCGAGAGAACTGAAGACCCCCCACGCGCTGGACACAGGGACTGCCAGCACAACATGATGGGCAAGAGGAGCGCAGGCTGAGCTCCGAAGGGCGGTGGGCCACAGGGGAGAGCAGAGCAGGCTCAGGCTGGGGGCTCATCCCCCTGACCACTGCTGAAAAGGCCTCCCTGGCCCTTCCGATCTCGGCTTCCTCTTTCTCCAGCCCCCAGCTGAGGATGCCTAGCTTCGCGTTTAGCCCAAGGGGTGTGTTTTCCACCTTCTCCTGACCTAACCCTTGCTGCACGCAGAAGGTTGGTGCTTCAGCAGCAGACATGGGGATGACACAGCAGGGCTAAGGATTTGCCCAGCTCCTATCGCCTGCTTTCGGGTCCTGTGGCATGCCATCCTTTCTGGTCGCTGGGGACTTCGTGGCCATTTTGGCTTGATCAGGCACCCAGCATCTGTCCGCGTGATGCCACAGGGTCCTTTGCAAAGCACCAGTCAGGTGTTACGTTGGCTCCTTCGGCACACAGATCTAGCAGTCCCGCGCACAACAGAGCCCTGTGAAACGAACGCCCTGACGGGCAGCCTGCCTAAACCTGAAACCCGGCAACCGTTGCTGGACAGAACGAGTCAGAGAGAGAGAGAGAGAGAGAGAGAGAGAGAGAGAGAGAGAGAGAGAGAGAAGGCCACGCAAGCCGCAGCAAGGAAGAGTGAGGAGAAGCGGCAGGGGGCAGATACAGCAAGGACGGTGCAGGAGACACAACCAGGAGTAGAGGAGAGCGCGAGAGAAGGAGAAGCCATGAGAGAGAGCGGGGGGG
This sequence comes from Charina bottae, assembly GCA_023362775.1. Taxonomy (NCBI): domain Eukaryota; kingdom Metazoa; phylum Chordata; class Lepidosauria; order Squamata; family Charinaidae; genus Charina; species Charina bottae. The sequence goes on from JALMGJ010000014.1 coordinate 26,381,999, forward strand.
GGGGCAAAGCCCTTTGTCAAACCAATCAGCGCTGCCGCCGCCGCCACACCACCACTGCCGCTGCTGCCATTGGTGTGTGTCGCCAACATGAAAAGTTTGGTGGCAGCGGCGGCGCTGATTGATGGGGGTGCCGCTCCTTACGGTTCCCCCCATCAGCGCTTCCAGGTTTGTGTGCAACACACCAGGACACCACAGGCGACACAGTAATGTGTCGCGACACACACTTTGGAAAGCTATGCTCCAGAAGGACCTCCAAGTCGTGGACCTGCACTTTCAGAGGGAGCACCACCTCATCCAGGCTAACCAAGAGAGTGGGATCGAGCCAGATCAATCACCAGCAAAGAGCAACTCTGTCTCCCCAGGATTTAATCTGAGTTTGTTTTGACTCATCCCTGGCCTGGCCTCAGGTGGATATCTATGACTGATATTGTCGGCATACTGATCATAAAAAGGTAAAGGTTCCCCCCGCACATTTGTGCAGTCGTGTCCAACTCTAGGGGCCGGTGCTCATCTCCGTTTGTTAGCCAAAGAGCCAGCGCTGTCCGAAGACGCTTCCGCGGTCATGTGGCCGCATGATGCGCGTGGAACGCTGTTACCTACCCACCGAAGTGGTACCTATTCATCTACTTGTATTTGCATGCTTTTGAATTGCTAGGTTGGCAAGAGCTGGGGCGAGTGCGGGAGCTCACTCCGCACACAGGGCTAGGGATTCGAACCTCCGAACTTGCGATCTTCTGATCGACAAGCCTGGTGACTTACCCCCTGAGCCACCACACCCCTCATACTGATCATAACTCCCCCTAAAATGATGGATAACCGCTCCAGTGGTTTCAAGTAGACATTAAAAATCATGGAGGGGAGAGCCATATTCTGCAGAACCCCACACTGGAGGAGCCAAGAATTAACCGCACTTCTGCCATGCATATCGATTGCAGAGCGGTGCTTCCAATCCCACCTTCACAGACAATCCAGAACAATATCATGGCTGATGTTACCATGTCCCAACAAGGTTCATCTACCGGTATGAACAGAACGTGTCCATGCCCTGGTCTGAATCCTGGCAGAAATTAGTCAAGAGAATCGGTGCCCTCTAGGAGCCTCTGTAGCTCAAGCCCCCTCACCTTCTCTAAATTCTTCCCAAAACGGTTGGGAAAGAAGATTGAGGATTGGGTAGAACTTCTCCAATATGGCTGGATCAAGGGATGGCCCCTTTAGGAGGAGATGCCTCAAACTGTACTGGAGGCTGAATTCAAAGACTCCATTCAAAGAGGTGAAAATCCAATCACCAATTAAATGTCTCACACAAGCCTAACCGGCATCATCTGGTTCCAGCAGGTGGAATGTGGCGGTCAGAGAGGCTTTTCTTTTAAAAAGCAGGCTACAGGCTATTTTTTTCACAAACTTCCCATTTTCAAGTACTTATCAATCATGCACTGACAGACACAACTGTGACATATGCCAACTTCTTTCTGCAGGACCATCTAATGCTCTTCCTTCAAAGGAAACGAATGGAGAGCAGGCAGGGTTCTGTGGTCCTTCAACAAAATTGTCTGCAATAGTTTTGCTTTTCTGGAGTTCATCCAGGGTTGAGACAGGGATTGTCCTGGGACATTTACTGCACACATAGCAAGTATAGACTTGCTGTACATTGATCAGTTTCTCACTGTATTCCAAAAAATAGCTTGCCCTATAAACCAATGCAGGACTATCAGGAACAGGAGAAGGTACCCCCAACCCCAAATCCATGCCTGGGTGCTCTAATACCATAGGCGTATGACCCACTGATGCTTCACTGCATGACCACTGAAATTCTTGCAAGTCCTGCCGTGGGGAGGCCAGGAAGCTGGGCGTGAAGCTCCTTCCCAAACAAGGTCTCAGTCGTTTACGGACTCCATTTCAGGGTGTTTCCTCACTGGTCCGTGATCGCTCACCCAGAACACGTGCAACGCTTTTCCCCCTGTTTGAACTGAGAGTGTTAGTATGCTTCTGAGGATTTCCCATGATACCAACTGGACCTCCATTTCTCCCTGAATTCCACTTCCAGACATCTCTGCCAATCCAGCATGACTTGGGATCCTAGCCTGTAGCACTCTCTTCTTCCCAGACACTCGTCTCTTTTCTTCTCTCTCTCTCTCTCTCTCTCTCAATTTCCAGAAGAAGGAAATTTGCACTGCTCGCCCTCCCTCGGCCTGTTCCCTGCTCCCCTTGGGCTGCCGGCTTCCTTATCTTAGCCAGGTTGCCCGAGTCCTGCAGACCCACTACGGTTTACCTATCCTAGACAGGCACCTCTGGCCTAACCCAGCATCCAAGTGGTCAGCATCCAAGGCTGCCACTTACTCTCCTCCATACATTATGGGTGACTGAAATGTAATAGCCCAAATACTTCATATGGCTTACTTCCTACATAAAGGTATGTTGGATTACCAGGCCTTTCTCGCCTTTCTCAACCTGACCTCTGGTCAACTCTGCAGCACTGGCAGCTGTTGGAAAGTACGCCCACAGACTCGGGGGCAACCAAGCCCAGGCAGTCATCCAGTCCTCTCCCCGGACAAAGGGTGAACTTAATGTCCAAGAAACATGAGTTCTTCTTCCACCGCACCTAAAGAGCCGATGCCAGAGATGCGTGCAGTTGACCATGGAGATCACCAGAAAGGAAGGGAAGCCAAATCGGTCTTGAAAGGAGACATCGGATTCCTGGCAGCTGAAAGAGGTCCTGCGCCTGCTGTAGAGCCTTCTGCCTTTCCCCCTCCTTGCTCCTGTGGTCTTCATGGCTGATAACCAGGAAGACAAGTGGTCACCAGCAAATGCTCTCCTCAGCCATCATAAGCTATTCCTATGAACTATGCCCTGATGGATGGATGATGTGCCATCAAGTCATGGTCGACTCTTAGCAACCACATAGATTTTCTCCGTGACAATCTACCCCTAACCTGGTCCTTCAGGTCTTCCAACGGTGCCCCCATCCCCATTGTAACCGAGGCCATCCCCCTTGCTGCCGGTCGTCCTCTTCTTCTCTTTCCTTCTACCTTTATCAGCCTTCTATTTAGAGCCTTCTCTAGGGAGCTAGGCTTGCACATAATATGGACTGATTACCCAGTACTTATTTAGTGCCCTTTTCTTGTCCATTACTTATATGGCCACCAAAACATTCTCAGACTTCAGCTTCTACAAATGCAAAAAGTGATCACGGGGAGCCCAAGCAGCACCAGGGCTGAGAACCAGGCGAGGCGAGGCGAGGCGAGGCGAGGCCTCCCTTTATCTCCCTGCTGCAAGTTGCCTTGGAAGGAAATGACAGCCACCTACTGCAGAGGCACCAAATGCCACCAATGTCACGTTGGCCACTGACCAGCAGGAGGCCCTCCGTGGCCAGTCTCGTCCTTAGTGGGACTCTTCCGGCACAGGTATCCCCCCTACTAGATGTTCTGTGCCCAACCCCTTAGCGGGATTTGAACCCACAGCCCTTGCACTGATGACTCTGCAGGGCCTTCAGCTCTCTTGGCCTGGCTGTCGGTAGCTTGCAGGAAGAGAGGTCTCACTCAAGCCATGGAGGTGCGCCTTCCTCCTCTTTTTCCTGTATGCTCTCAAGCCAGAGAGTTTTGTGATTTATCATCATTTTTTAGCTTAGGTTCACAGCCAGGCCAAGAGCTGAAGGAGGGGTGGGCTGGAGGCTTCGAGCACGAGGCCCAGACCAACAGATATCGCAAAACTCTCCAGTATGAGGACACGGGGGGGGGGGGGGGGAGGAGGGGGTTCCTGCCTAGCTGCTACAGAATGCTTTTTCTGGGGGAAACAGGGGAAAGTTTCAACATGAGTTTTAGTATTTAACTGATAATGCCACTAAATACTTGCACATATATAGTCCTGATTTGTTTTGTTTGTTTTAGATTTGTTATAGCTGCCCAACTCCAATGGACTGTGGCGTACAAATGAGTACAACTACTTTTACTTTCAGAAGAATTTTTAAAATATAAACAATTTTAAAACCGTTCATAGTCAGTTTTTATCTTAAATAAACAACCATGTTGTATAAAAGTATAGAAAAAATTATGCATGCAATATGAAAGTTGCGTAACAGGAAATAATTATAATTCCTTGGGGTTTTTTGGTCATTTCTTATTTGCCTATTTCATAAGAATTGGGGATCCTAGTAGTAAACAATAAACAGCAAAACCACTAATAAGGAACCACATTAGGAAACCGCCCAGGGTCCCTCCTTGTGGGGGAGATGGGCAGGATATAAATGTGATAGATAAATAAATAAAATAAAACTAGTTCAGCTCCTTCCCCAAGTACTGAGTTTTAATCTTGCGCCAAGGTTCGCCTGAAGCAAAGCCGGTCTTGCGCCAGCCAGAAAAGAGCCGTCGCAGGCGGCGCTGCCTGCAGGGCGCAGAGCTCCCAGGACCTCCCGGCGCCCACGCTGCCAGCTCGGCCCGGGGTCTTCTCTCGCGGGAGGGGGACGCCCTTCTCTCGCGGGACCTTCCTCTGGGACGAAGGGCGGGCGTGGCAGGGCAGGGCAGGGCAGGGCAGGTCCCGCCCCCCAGGGGCTCGGCCCGCCTCCCCTGCTCAGGCCTGGCCAAAGCGCCTCGCGGTCCGCAGGCTTCTCCCGCCGGGAGAAAAGGTCCCTTCCGATTGCTGGAGCAGGACAGGCTCCTCCTCGGGCGAAACCGGCCGTGGCCGTCGAGGATGGCCGCGGCGGCTCCCGACGGCCAAGGAGCCGAGCAGGGCCCCGCCCGCAGCCCGCCATTGGGCCCCGCCCCGGAGCCGGGTGTGGAGAGCAGGCCGGGAGCGCTCCTGTTTACCCGAGCCCTGCGGTCAGTCGAGGCAACCCTTTGGTACTAAAGTAAGGACGCGGTTAAAGAAACAAAACGCCACGACGCGGCCGTGCTGGCCCCGGGGACTGCCCGCGCCCGTCCCAAGCCCGCCTTGGCTCCGGGTGCTGCGCAGACGGCGGGCTGTGCTCGGGGGAGCGGCGCGGGGCGAGTCGGTCGGCCCGGTCCGCCCGGAGCTGTCCAAGGTCCTCTTCCCTGCCGCCTCCGACTGGGCTTGGATTTTGAAAAAGTCAATGTATTAAGGTTTTAATGACAGTTTAGCATCATCACAGATCCTATTATGGATTCCACATAACCTGTGGGTTGATGTCGTTTATAAACCCTTTGGGTCCCGTGGAATGATGGCTTGCCATCCTGTTTCTTCAAAGGATGAATTTTATCTGGCATTTTTTCCAGTGCAACTACTGACCAAATTGCATGATGCCATTTTTCAATTGACACATTAAATTATCCAAATATTTCCAGAGCTGAGCTATTCGCAGTTGAGCCACTCGGATTCAGCTGTCCCGAGTGGGCTTTTTCCTGCTTTCACCTCACACAAGCGACTCCTTGTACGAACTTCAAGCAACGATATTATTGTTTAGAAATTCTGGAAACTGCAGGGGAGGTTTGGATTAAGGTTAAGATGAGCATAAGCAAAACTCAGAGGGTCACTCAGAGCCGTGCCTTGCTCTGAACAGGGAAAACCTCCCCGTGGGACGAGGGCGAGCTTTAATGGGCACCAAGTTCAGTCGCACAACTTCCAGCCAAGAACTAGAGCCCTGCACGACGAGCAATTACCCGACTACGGTCTGTATTTTCCCTGGGCCACCGGGGCTCCTTTTAGAGCATCACAGGCGCCGTCTAGTCCAACCCCCCCCCCCCCCAGTGCAGAATTCACTGCAGGACCTCTGCCAGACGACCGCCCCACCTCTGTTTGAAGACCTCTAGCAAAGGAAAACTCACCACTCCGTGCCACCTTCCTCTGATATCCAGCCTCTATCATCTTAACCCCTTGTTTCTGGTCCTACCCTCTGGCACAATAGAGAATAAATCTACTCCTTCACCCTCTAGAAATTTAAGACTGCCCTTAATCCTCTTTTCTGGGCAAGGCTAAACCTACTCAGCTCCTTTAACTCTTCCTCATAGTTTTGCTTTCCAAACCCTCCCCCTCTTGGTCTGGACTTGCTCCAGTTTGCAACTGTCCTTTGCAGAATGCAATGGCCGGAACTGGACACAGCACTCCAAATGGGGTTACCGGGGGTCCAGATGACCTCCCATGATCTGGACTCTGTGTCCCTGTTAATGCCCCCCGAGATGGCACTTGCCCTTTTAGCAGCTGCACCATGCTGCTGGCTCATGGTTTCCTTGTGGCTGACAAGCACACCCAGTCCCCTTTCACAAGGACTACTAAATGCCAGGTCTTCCCCATCCTGGACTTCCATTTTCCCACCTAGATGCAGAGAGCTCTGCCTTTCTCCCTGTTCAGTTCCATCCTACTCATTTCAGCCCACTGCCAGAGCCTGACTGGATCTTTGAGAATCTTCTCTCTCCCCGCTCAAAGTGTTCACCCACTCCCAGTTTTGTGCTGTTTGCAAGCTTAATAAGCACCCTCTCAATTCCCTTATCCAAGCAATGGACAAAAATGTTATACTCGGCTGTGTCCTTGCAGCGCACCGCCATGTTTTCTCCTTACTCCTGCACAAGAGTGCTTCGCCCACCCTTGTGGAAAGCAGCCATGCCCTGGCTGGAGCCGGCGTTCCTGTCTCACAGGGTTGCTGGCCAGGGGGGCTGCAGCTGCTGCACAGAGGAAGGAAGTGGGAGGACGAGTCCGCCCTGGAGCTCTGGAAGGGGCCAGACTCCGGTGGGAGCACCTGCGTCACCCACAGAGGCCCTGCTTCAGGGCGCCTGCCTTGAGTGGCTCGCTGCCATGGGTGCTGCTGGCCTCCTGGCTGCCTTCAAGGCCCAACAGGCCTACTGTCTTGAGAGACCGGGCCTTGCCTGCCTGTCCCTTCCTCGTAGGGCCACCTAAAGAACGGTGTCTTGCTTTGTGATTGAACTGGTGGGAAGCTGAGGAAGATGGTGACAGCAAGTCACAGCCGGCAAGCAAGAGGCACCAAATCTCGCCCAGCCCCCCTGGCACCTTGCTGCAAAAATGTCTGGGGTCTGCTCTCCTGTGGCCAGAACCAGGGGGCTCAAAAGTGAGTTTCCTTCCCCCATCAGTGACCCCGGATTCAACCAAAATTTATGTATTGAGTAATGTCATTGCTTCCTACTTCCAGAGACTCTCAGAGGCTCATATAATTGCATAAAACCATGAACATGTAACATATAAAACCTGGCATCTTGTAGTGACTTCTTCCTTCTCTACGAAAAACTTTGCAAAAAAGTGTGTGGTCTTTCAGCAGGTCGAATGCCAATCCCCTTCAAGCCAAACACCTGGCAAGAGAGGAGGCACTGGGCATCAGCAAAAGTAGTGCCTGATCAGCCACTGGGAGAGAAGGGGTACCTCTGCGGAGGAGGAAAGAAGGCCCTCACTCAGCCCCCAGCAAGGCAAGCGTGCCAGCCTGAACCAGACCCCTATCCTGCCTCTTGCGTCCATCCCAGCTCTGGGAAACCTCTTCCAACATGGGGGCGCTGTGGTGGCGCACATTACTCCTGCAGGCAGCACCATCTGGATTGGATTGCTGCCACCACCACCACACTGTGGAGGATTGTTAACCCAAAGCATATGTTCTGCTTGGAATTAATAATCATTTTCATTCGCACCAGCTGCTGGTAATTGGCTTCCTTTGCACAAAGAAAACTGAGAGCAGCAGGGTGGAAATTCAACCTCCCCTCAAATGAAATGAGAACTCCTTGGCGAGAGGGATGCTCAGGTGCTCTTTCAGACTGAGGTGCAGCTGCAGACCCACAAGGATCCATGGCATGACCCCACTGGGCTCACGTGCGATTCATGAGCTGCCGTCCAGGTTGTGGAGGTTGGGTGAGAAAGTAAAATCCGTTGACCCAAATAGCACTCAAGGCTTTCGGCTGCTGTCCATATTCTGTCGGACCAGGTGACCCAGTGCACTGCTGCTGTGGAAACATCCCACCTTTCCACCTCTTGTTTGGCAGGGAGCAAAGCCACACAGGCGCTTGAACTGTCTCATCACTCAGTGGTGTTTCTTCCTTTCTACCTTGTACATTTCTACAATGGCGGGTGTGGAAATTCCAGCTTGTCTAGATCAGGGTGCCACTGGCAGAATCTTTCTGCCTTCTCCTGCATGTTCTTCCTGATCTGGGCATCTTTGATGGAACTGTAACTGCAAGAAGTCCGGTGAAAGTTTGAGGACGTCTGATGATCAACCATCAGGAGATTGCCTAAGATTGCTACCAACCTGCTAGCACAGTAAATACATCACAGTAAGAAGCCAGGAACATTTTTCTTGCCAATTCTTCTTTGCTCTCCAGATATTATTAAATTCAACTAGACAACCTATGACCCGTTGGGTCATCCTTTCAGACTGCCGGGTGGGGGAGGGAGCAAGGGAGTGCACGAGTGGCCAGTGCGGTGCGAGTGCAGAGGGACTGGCGGAGAGTGTGTGGGTGGGGGAGACTTACCCGAGCAACTTGCAACCTTCCCTGCCAGGTTCCCCATTGACTTTCTCCCTGCAAGCTTCCCAGGCAGGAAGTTGCAAGTCCAAAGCCAGCAGGCAGGTACGTGGCTTCCCCACTGACTTGTGGGAAGCTGCCACTGAATGTGAATGAGGATCACATGACCGCGGCTGACCGCAGCAGCACAGCAGCAGTGCTGAATAGCAGTGGTGCAGTGGTGCTGAAACATCAACAACTTTCCCAAATTTCATTCCCACGGGAGTAATGGATCCTGGCATTCTGTAAGTTAGCCCATTTGAGGTATCTTTGTTGAAAAATTTTGCCCTACGATGCAGCGTTTCACCCAACTGAAGGTTACAATGTATCAAACAGACACAAGAGTTTTAGTAGTATATAGACCAGCACACAAACATGGGGGTGAGTGACAAACCCACCTTTGCTATATCAGTCAAGTCCTATCAGGTTTACTTAATGACTTTTGGAGGCCTGAATGTCCAAGCATCATTTTAAAAGATTGCTAATGATCCTATCAAAGTGTTAAAAGCTGGATAAAAAAATGGAAATCCACAGGTAATGGACTCATAAAACCATAACATGTAAAGCTTGGAAGAGACCTTGGCAATCCCTGAGAGATGCCCATCCAGACCTGGTTTAAACAACTCCAGCATAGGAGAGTCAACCAGCACTCATGGAAATCCGTTCCATTATCAAACAGCTCTTACCATTGCAAAGTTCTCCTTGAGGTCCTTGTAATTTGCTTCTTGTCCTGTCTTCTGGATCAACACTGAATGGGTCTACCCTCTTCATGATAGCCCTTCAGATACTTGAAAGTATAGTATACTATCGTCTCTCCCTGCAGTCTTTTATTCCCCAGATTAACAAAATGAATTGTTTCTGTCCATCCCTCCTAAGCTTTACCTTCCAGGCTCCTTATCATCTTGGCTGCTTCCTCTGGGCATGCTCCAGTTTGTCAAAGGCAGTACCTGGGACTGGATGCAAAATTCTAGGTGCAATCGGCCCAACACAGAATAGAGAGGAACAGTAACTTCTCCTGATCTTGACCCAAGACGCTTGCTGATACAGCCCAATCGTGCATCTTTTTTTTCCAGCTGCATCACCCTCTTGGCTCATGTGCATCTTGTGATCCATCAAGACACTCAGATTATTTCTTCACATACCACTCCTCTCATCCTGTACCCTAACCCTAACCCTAGCCTTTGTTATACAACTTTGCATTTGCCCATATTGAAAGTCACCTTGCTGGATCCTGTGCATTGTTCCAACTTGACAAGGTCCTCCTGAATCATGATGCTGTTCTCTCAGATACAGTATTTGCTATTTCCCTATCTTTGTGTGTTATCTGCAAATTGGTCCAGCACATTTTGCCATCTTCCCTATTAGGATCTCATGGGAGACTTTGTTAAAAGCTTTACTGAATAAGCAATAACCAAAATGCCACAAAAGAATGTGCTAGTTTTCAAGTTCACCAACAGTCTTCCACAAGACTTTAAAAAAAAAGGAGACAAGGAAGTACTAAATGTCCACAAGACCCTTACAACCTCTAGTCTGCTGCTCAGACTCAGTCTCAGGATGGTATTTGTCAGTATGATTAATATCAGGTCACTGAACTTTTGGAGATACAGGTAGTCCTCGACTTACGACCATTCGTTTAGCGACCGTTCGACGTTATAGCGGTGCTGAAAAAAGTGACTTTCGGCCAGTCCTCACACTTATGACCACCACACGGTCCACGAAACTGTTCTTCACACTGATCAAAGCTGTCTCAAGAAGTGTGCCAACAGCCACGGAGGAGGGTAGGTGCTGCCCACCTAGGCAATAGCGGGAGAGTGAATCTTGGAAGTGCCGAGAGGCAAACATTCTATAGTTTGGTTTTCTATAGGCACGAACATTTAGCTATTCAATCATCTCCTTAAGAAGTTATATTTGGACTTCACTTCTTTGACGCTGTTTGCAGACAACAGGAACAAGGCAGCTTACAGTGCTGATAGGGGAGACAGATGTTGTGGAAATGATGTGAGTGAAAACATTGGACTTGACAACTGGAGTGGAAACTCAAGGGGGATTATGAAGTATGAAAGGAAGTGACCTTGCCTTGTTGATCCAGAAAGACCATCTGCTCTCTTGCAGCTCCTGGAGGACAAGTGCAGTGATTTAATGAAAGAAAGGAAGGTAGACTGGCTGCAGAAGAGGATCAGCAAACCCCCAGAGGGCCCAGCAGAGACATACGGCAAGGGAGGAGTGCTTCCATTCGGGCTCCTGTCCCTCTCGAGAAGGTCAGGCTCTGAGAAGAAGGTTTGAATGGTCCTGGGAAGTGGCAGCAGCCCGACTTAGTTGGGCCTGCCAGCTCAGCTTCAGCAACTAAGGGTTGTTCCCCGAGTGTAGGAAATGAGGCGGGGAGGCACGTACATACATTCAGGAAGCAAAGCCTTTTAACCGGGGAAGGGGTTGCATTGATTATCTAAGCTACCTTGAACCAAACCTGGTTGCAGCTTTTCTCGTGGCTCGGGGTCTGCATCTCCTCCGGGGTTATGGCGTCCGCAGAAGGAAGCCCGTGCCAGAGCCCTGCCCTGTCCCCGGGACAGGGGCCCTTTGAGTTGAGGGGTCGAAGCAGAGGCCGAAGATCCTGGGCAGGACACCTCAGCTTCCCCTTGTCAGTCAGCAAGCCCAGCCCCGCCAGCCCCGCCATCAGGCAAAGAAATCCAGGACCAGGAGCGGAGAGAAATCAGTGAGAACATGGCTGGGGTGGCAAACCACCTCCCGACACCAGGAAGTCTCAGGACTAGCTGGCCAGAAGCTCACTGGCTGAATTTGGGCTAATCCCTCCCTCTCCGCCCAACCTACCTCATAAGACCGTTGTGGAAAAAATAGGCGGGCGGAGCAAGCCTTCTCTATGTCCCCTTGAGCTCCTGAAGGAAAGGTGGGATGGAAGCCCAGCCAATGAGAGCGCCAGGGAAAATGCCGGACTAGGAGCGGGTGTCAGCCCTGCGAAGTGGTGCAGACAAGAAGCACAACCGGGACTACTAGCGCCATCTTTATTGTAAGGTTCCATTAGCAGAATCTTGCAAATTTCTCCCCTCCTTTCCTTTTACTCTCCGGAAAACTAGGGAGGGTCCCACGCTTCTTCCCCACCCGCGGGCTGAGACGTCTTTTACGTGCCACTTGTCCCGTCTGCGGCTCCCCCTTCTGCCTCCCAAGGTCACCCCGCAGACCGCTGCAGCAGAGAGCCAGGCCCGGCGGCACCCTTGGCCCCAGACGCTCCCTGGGGCCCTTTGGGCCAGTTGCCCCCCCCAGCCCAACTCCCCCGCCAGCGGCGGCTGTGGAGTGAAATGACGAGATGCGGCCCGTGCCAGTCGCCTGCGGCTCCAGAGGACGCGTGGGACACATGGGACCCCGCCACAGCTCTGGCTGGGGGGGGGCGGGCATCTGCCGCCCCTGACCTCGGCCGAGGGCATTGCCCCGCTGCCCGTGTGCCGGGTCGAAGGAAAGAGGGTTGCTCCCGTCCATCGCCCTCCCGGGGCTTCCGCCTTGCCTGGGCTCCTGAGCCAGCCCCCTCAGGTTGGCGTTTCCGGCTGCCCTTGGATTCCTCTCTCCATCCCATTAGGGTCCGACCGTTAATGGCATCTCCATAACTGGAGAAGGAGCGTGGCTGTGCAATATCTGCGGAGCGGAAGGGCTCTCCAGGGCTCCATCAGCCCAGCTTTAATGCAGTTTATGGTTATTTTAGCCTTCGTCAAATATTCAGCAGCCGCAGCAGCAGCGGCTGGGAAAAAACTCCAGGCTAACAGGCAGTGAAATACGGGGCCTGTTAGCCGAAGGAAGAGCATTTGCGTCCGGCACCGGGGCCCCCCCAAAAGGAGCCGTGGCCAGCGGCCAGCAACCCTCTGGCCTCCTGGCTGGCCCAGACAAGGAGCCCTCGGCCTCGCCCCACCAGGGCTTGGGCGATGCCCTCAGCTTCACGAGGCCTGGCCGCCGCCTTTGAGAGTGGAGCGCACCCGAGGGGCGGGCAGACGCCAGGGCCAGCCAGCTGGTGAGCCCTGGGTCTTCAGGCGCCCAGCGCGAGAGAGCTCTCTCTGCCAGAAAGGGAAGCATGGGTGTCACGGTGCACATGATCACACAAAAGCCGCCCAACGGGAGGAGCCCTTGGGACTCGGCTGGTGTACCCAAGGGGCCCACCACTTGCTCTCTCTGGTGAGCTCTCTGAGCAGGCGTCTCGGCCAGCCCAGCTGCTTCGGGCACGAGCTCTGGGCAAGTCCTTCTCGAAGGCTCGTGAGCTCAGGGTCTTCCCTCCACCTGTGGGTCCTGAGCTCCAATCCCACCTTTCCAGCCCAAATCCCAGGTGACTTAATTTTAAGCAATATCATTTCAGAGTCAAAGCTGAAGGGGCGATTTAGGGCCCTGTTGTGCCTCGTTGGCCTTCCCCTAAACTGTCCCCGTGTCTCCTCCTTCTCAAAGGAGATGCCCAGGACTGGACACCGCCCACACGGTGTAAAGGGGGCGATTCCTCCCCAGCCGTGCTTTAGAAGCACCCTAACCCCAAACCGGGTATTCAGGGGAACGAGGTTTGGTGCAAAAATGGGCAGTGAGTGGGACAGGATGGTGCGTTATCTGTACAGCAGTAAAAAGGTTTTCTGGAATGAAACCCAGGCAGGTGCACAGGGTGGTCATGGGGAACCAGGTTGCCTTGATTTCAAGCTGAGCACCACCTGTGGCACTTCTTTCTTTCTTTCTTTCTTTCTTTCTTTCTTTCTTTCTTTCTTTCTTTCTTTCTTTCTTTCTTAGGTGAAGCGGGTTTACATTTTACGGACGGTCTGTAAAATATGCCGGGAACAAAGGGAGTTAGGTTGTACTGATCTAGCTATTACAAGTAGTAAATTAAATAGAAGAAAAGTGTCTCCATCTCTTGAGTGATTCGTTTTAGGAAAAGCTGCACCTGTAGAAAGTAGGTCATTAATTTAATTAAGAGCCAGGGCTTCAACTCACGAAGATGGGCCTTGAAATGAAGTCAAGCCTAGAAAGTAAAACAACCTAATAATGGACCCTCCCCAACTTTTTCTAGCCCATGAAAATCCATACCTGAGTTTTTGTTCACCACACTCTTTCAGCAAGACGGCTGGCCACGAACATTCCAGTCATTGCCAGGGCCTCAGGCCCCTGGATCACCCTGGACCAGCTGGGACTTGTTCTCTTCCTATGAGAAATACATGTTAGAATCCCATTTAACAGGTATTCCAGCTTTTCTACAGTTCAGAATAAGTCTATAAGAACGGCAGTAAGGAAGTTGGGGAAGACATGGGAGGATTTCAGTGCAGTTCATATTTCTGCAACCAGTCTTTCTTGCAGAACATTCCAGTTTGACAGCCAGTTTGGTCCAGTGGTTAAGGCAATGGGCTAGAATCCAGGAGGCCGTGAGTTCTAGTCCCGCCTTAGGCACGAAAGCCAGCTGGGTGACCTGGGGCCAGTCCCTGTCTCTCAGCCCTAGGAAGGAGCCAATGGCAAACCAGGAGACTGAGAGTTCTAGTCCCGCCTTAGGCAGGAAAGCCGGCTGGGTGACCTGGGGCCAGTCCCTGTCTCTCAGCCCTAGGAAGGAGCCAATGGCAAACCAGGAGACTGAGAGTTCTAGTCCCGCCTTAGGCAGGAAAGCCAGCTGGGTGACCTTGGGCCAGTCCCTCTGTCTCAGCCCAACTCACCTCACAGGGTGGTGGTTGTGGGGAAAATAGGAGGAGGAAGGAGTATGAGATATGTTGGCCACCTTGAGTTATTTATAAAAATAATAAAGGCGGGATAGAAAAAATAAATAAATAAATAAATAAATAAATAAATAAATAAATAAATAAATAAATAAATAAATAAATAATCCATCCCAGCAATGTCTCCATTTATTTGCAGACTATCAGATAAAAGGAAATGTTGGCATGAATCCTGGCATGAACTTATCCAAGTAACCACTTTTATATGCCATGTCCTCATGACATTGCCTTCTATTGAGGGAAGGATTTTCCACTTTGGCATGAATGGATTCCTTGACCCCTCTCTCAAACCACCTATCTTCCCTGTCCAAAATGTGAACATTAATGTCCTCAAATGAGTGTCCTTTTTCTTTTAGATGAAGGCAAACTGCTGATTCTGGTCCTGTGGTGTTGCTCCTCCTGTGTTGGGCCATCCTCTTGTGTAAAGGCTGTTTGGTTTCTCCAATGTAGAGCTCAGAACACTCCTCACTGCACTGGATTGCATATACTGCGTTGCTCCTCTTATGTCTTGGTGTTGGATCTTTAGGGTGTACAAGCCTCTGTCTCAGTGTGTTGGTGGGTTTGAAATATACAGGTATGTTGTGTTTGCCAAATATCCATTTTATCTTTTCCGACACGCCGGCCATGTAAGGAATGACCAGGTTCTTCCGTTGATTCTGAGTCTCAGCTCTGTCTGCCGTTGTTTTGGGTCTGGGGGTAGACTATTTAATGAAGGCCCAATTTGGATATCCACAGGCCTTCAGAGCTGTTCTCAGGTGCTGATTTTCTTTCTTTTTGGCACCCATGGAAGTGGGGAAGGTTTCTGCCCTGTGGGACAATGTCCTGATGACTCCTAGTTTGTGCTGCAGTGGATGATGGGAGTCAAACATCAGGTATTGGTCTCTGTGGGGGGGTTTCCTGTAGATCTCTATTTCTAGCTTGCCACAGGTCCCAGTAAGGACTTCACAGTCTAGGAATGGCAGCCTGTTGTCCTTGGTGTCTTCCCTGGTGAACCTAATGTTTGCATCTATGGCATTTATATGGTCTGTGAAAGCCTGTACCTCCTGGGCCTTGATTTTAAGCCAGGTGTCATCCACATACCTGAACCAGTGGGTGGGCACCATTCCCTGGAACATGCTGAGTGCTTTCTTCTCCACCTCTTCCATGTATTTATTTATTTATTATTTAAATTTGTATTACCGCCCATCTCCTCCAACCAGGGAACTCTGGGCGGCAACAATGGGTGACATGGGGGAACCCATGGCACAGCCATGTTTCTGTCTGTAGGAGTCACCTCTGTACGAGAAGTAAGTGGTGTTGAGACACAGGCCCAGAAGACTGCAGATCTGGTTCGGGTTGAGGTTGTTTCTCCTTTTGAGGGTGCTGTCTTCTTCTACTCTCTTCTTAACCACAGTTAGGGCATGAGTGGTGGGGATGCTGGTGAAGAGAGGAAACATCGAAGGAGACCATGTATCATCTGTATCCAGTTTCAGGACCCTAGCTTTAGAAACAAATGCTTCCGAGTTATGGATGCGGTGGTCAGTGTGTCCAACCAGAGGTGATTTTATTGAATGTTTTAATTTTGATTTTATTGCATGCTGCCTAGAGTCACTTTGAGCAAGATGGGCAGCCATATCAGTTTGATAAACAAACAAACAAACAAACCTTGCACGTTTCACTGACCATCTGGGTGTGATCTGCTCAGTTCTTACTGGCCACACCAGGCTGCTGCAGACATGCCCCTCCCGTCTAGTTCCTGGTCACGGACCTCCGCAGTCACTGCAAGGGAGACTGAACCCCTGGCTTCTGCAGATCCATCTGCCGTGTACTGCCCAACCGGGGCTTTCTGAAGCATTAGTCAGGTTTTATGTGGGCTCCTTACAGACATGGTTTTAGCACTCCTTTGAGAAAGCACAAATGGTCAATTTAAATTGGGAAAGAGAGCCAGGTTCTGCCACTGTGTGTCACTGGTTTTGTCACCATTGTGTGCATGACAGGTTTTCCCCTCCTTGTGTTAACAAAAAGTTTCACCTGGCTGAATTTTTTACAGTTCTGATTACTTTGGGGGGGGGGGGGAAGCAGCACCATTTGCTTCATCCACAGCCATACATCAGCTACTTCCAAGGACTATAAGCTGTAAAGCCAAAAATGGTCTTGCTGCCAGCATGCCCATTTCAAGGACAGAACCCATTCCTCATTGATTGTTCCTTTCCCTCTGTGCCCTCCTTCATGCCCATGACCTGCCAATCAGGGTATTTCTGAATGCAGATCTAGCTCTCTTCTAAAAGAGCACTAAACCCATATCAAAAAATAGTCCAGCTGACAAGTCTGAGGCACCTCCATGCCCGCAACCTGACAGGTGTGTCAACACACTGTTCCAAGCACCCCACCCCACCCCACCCCACCCCACCCCACTACACTCACCCAACCCTGCCCCACCCCCAGTTAAGGAGAGTGGTTGGCATTGGGGGTGCTCTTTCCTTGCCCAGGCTTTAAACTGTATGGACAGCACCGATCGCTGACCTTGTTACTATGGCAAAATAGGGCATGGCCATCAGTACTGTCAGCTGCAAGCTGGCAATCTTTTCTGCCAGCTCAAGGACCGGGGGATTACACAGATGGCTAGGGCTACAGCTGGAGGTAAAATGCCTAGAACAGGGTTTCTCAACCAGGGTCCCCCGAGAGGTCACAAGGGGTTCCCTGGGCGATCACAATTTATTTTAAAAATTATTTCAAATTCGGGCAACTTCACATTAAAGAGGTCAGTTTCATTCTTTATTTTTAGTTTAAGCACACTGTGTCAGCCTCACATATTCGTCTGCCATGCTTCTGCCTTTTATACATGCGTAGGTTGCTGGTCTACTATACTTGGCTTCAGAAACTTTGCGTTCTGCATTGCTTTGAGAGAACTGATAAACGCCTGCTCCCTGAAGGACATTCCGTAGGGATTCTTGGAGTGGGAATTGGGTTGTTATGGCTGGGCATTGCCATTGCTTTGATAAGGCTCTTTTCGGCACGAAAACCGTTATTCGAGGCTTCTGCTGCCCTGGAGTATACTAACCCTGAATAAATGGATCCTTTAGAGTTTAGTTTAATCCTTTAGCCTGAGAGGATTTATTTCCGGAGGAGGGAGATGGGTGGTGATAGAAATTTGATTAATAAATAAATGAGGAGTCTAAAATTCAGTATATAACTGCACATCTGGAGCATACAGCAGCTGATTGGGCGGTGGTCTTATATGATACTGATGCAGAGGAATTAGGGGACTTTGATTTGTTTATGATTGCCCTCCGTCGCCGCTTCAAAGACCCATTAGCAGAAATGAGGGCACGCGCTAAATTGCAAGCCTGTAGACAAAGTACAAAGTACAAAGGTGGAGGCGACCGGATCAAGAAACTCTGGGGACTATAATGTGGGCAATCCGATCGAGGTGGTGACGGGCAGGAGATATTGTGACGGGAACCGGAGGACAGGCCATCTTCAGGGAAGGCGCCCCCGGTGTTTGATACCGGTGGCGTGTTCCGGTCCTCCGAGTTCAACCCTAGGTTCTGGACAGCAGATCCTTGAGGGCCCTGGTTTCCGGCTGCTGCTACTTAACGCCAGGTCAGTAAACAACAAAGCCCCTCTCATAAGTGAATTAATCACGGAGAGAGGGGCTGACCTGGCGTGAATTACTGAGACCTGGCTGGGCCCAGAGGGAGGGGTAGCCCTCTCGGAGATGTGCCCGGCCGGATTTCAGGTGTGGCACCAGCCGAGAGACCGGGGTAGGGGAGGAGGGGTGGCAGTTATCATCAGAGAGTCTCTGGTGGCTTTCAGGGGCCTTGCTCCACAAGTCTCCGGATGTGAGACCCTGTTTTTCAAGTTGGGTGCCCGAGAACAGTTGGGAGTGTTGCTACTGTACCAGCCTCCCTGCTGCGTAGCAACCTCCCTGCCTGAGCTGCTGGAGGCCGTCTCACGGTTGGCGGTGGAGTTCCCCAGGCTTATGGTCTTGGGGGATTTTAACCTGCCGTCCCTGGGACGTGCCTCGGAAGTGGCTTGGGAGTTCATGGCTACCATGGCAGCCATGGGCCTGTCCCAGATTATTCGGGACCCGACTCGAGACAGTGGACTCACTCTGGATTTGGTTTTCTTGTCAGAGCAATGGCAAAGTGACCTGAGGGGAAAGTTAGAACTGTCCCCATTGTTATGGTCAGATCACGTCCTGATATCCCTAGGATTCTCTTATGCCGCCCCACTCCGCAGGGAGGCAGGATCTATTCGATTGGTCCGCCCCCGGTGACTTATGGACCCATTGAGGTTTCAGAGGGAGCTGGGGGTAATACCCGAGGATCTGCTGCACGGTCCAGCGGAGGCATTGGCCACAATCTGGAATAAGGAAGCGGCCGGTGCCTTGGACAGGATCGCGCCGATGCGACCTCTCCAGCCCTATTCGACCTGTCACTCCCCATGGTTTACGGAGGAGTTGAGGGTCTTGAAGAGGGTGAAGAGACGTCTAGAGCGCCGCTGGAGAAAGACGAAGACGGAACTCGACCGAACACAATCTAGAGCCGCTATTAGGGCCTACCTTGTGGCGGTAAGAGCGGCGAAACGTGATTATTTCTCCGCTCTTATTGTGTCCGCAGAATGCCATCCGACAGCCCTGTTTAATATTACTCGATCCCTCTTAGGTAGGGTGGTAGTGACCACCCACCTACAGGGCCGTGCGGAAGAATTTTCTGAGCATCTGCAGGATAAAATCGCTCGGATTCGGTCTAAGTTGGACTCCATGCGTGGAATGCAGTCTGGGGAGATGCCGGGAGAGCGGTCTTGCCCTGTTATCTGGGAACGATTCGATCCTGTTGGACCTAAGTAAGTGGACAGGATCCTTCGAATTGTTAATTCTACCACGTCATTTAGATCCCTGCCCTTCCTGGCTGGTAAAATCGGCCAGGGAGGTGACATGTGGATGGGTCCAGGCTATGATTAACACATCCTTGTTGGAGGGGGTGGTTCCAACGGCCTTCAAGGAGGCATTGGTACACCCCCTCCTCAAGAAGCCGTCGCTGGACCCTACCATCCTGGACAATTTTCGTCCAGTCTCCCACCTTCCCTTTTTGGGAAAGGTGGTTGAGAAAGTGGTGGCGTTGCAACTTCAAAGGACCCTGGATGAAGCAGATTATCTAGACCCTTTTCAGTCAGGTTTCAGGCCGGGACATGGGACGGACACTGCATTGGTTGCGCTTACAGATGATCTCTGGCGGGAGCGGGATGGAGGTAGTGCATCCATCCTGGCTCTCTTAGATCTTTCAGCAGCTTTCGATACCATCGACCATGGTATCCTTTTGGGGCGGCTTAAGGGGGGTGGGAGGCATAGTTTTGCGCTTGTTCACCTCCTTCCTCCAGGGCCGCTCCCAGTCGGTGCTGATAGGAGAGGAGACATCTGGCCCACGACCGCTCCTATGTGGGGTGCCACAGGGGTCGGTTCTCTCTCCTCTCCTATTTAACATCTACATGAAACCCTGGGCGAGGTCATCCGACACCATGGGATGAGGTATCATCAGTATGCGGATGATACTCAATTGTATATCTCCATCCCTGGTGAGGTAAGTGATGCAGTGTCCACCCTGTCCCAGTGCCTGGGGGCTGTGAGGGCCTGGATGGGGAACAACAGGCTTCAATTGAACCCTGGTAAGACTGAGTGGCTGTGGATTGATGGCTTAGCGTCCTCTGGGAAATTATCACCTTTGGTTCTCGATGGGGTAGCACTACCCCGTTCGGAACCAGTGCGTAATCTGGGGGTCCTTCTAGACTCACGACTCCTGCTCGAAGAGCAGGTGGCAGTCGTGGCTAGGAGGGCTTTCGCACAAGTTCGGTTAGTGCGCCAGTTACGCCCATTCCTGGATCGCGACGCCCTCCGTACAGTCACTCATGCTCTCGTCATCTCCCATGTAGATTATTGCAATGTGCTCTACATGGGGCTACCCTTGAAGACTATCCGGAAGCTACAGCTGGTGCAGAATGCAGCCGCGTGGGCAGTTTTAGGTGCATCAAGATCCGCACATGTAACACCGCTGCTCCGCGAGCTGCATTGGGTGCCGGTATGCTTCCGGGTCCAATTCAAGGTGTTGGTTATCACCTTTAAAGCCCTACATGGCATGGGGCCAGAATACCTGAGGGACCGTCTTATCCCCATATTATCGACCCGCCCCACCCGGTCATTCAGAGAGGGCCTGCTACGAACCCCATCAATTAAAGAGTGTCATCTGATGGGGTCTAGGAAGCGGGCCTTCTCTGTGACAGCGCCCACTCTATGGAACATCTTGCCCCCAGAGTTGAGACAGATCTCCTCCCTCCCGACCTTTAGGAAAGAGCTGAAGACCTGGTTCTGCCGCCTGGCATGGGAAGGAGGAAGGGATAGTTCCTCATGGGGGTGGCTAATCCCCTAATTTTATAACTGTCCTTCTTTTAATTATTCCATTACCATCTGGATTTTCAATTTAAGTTATATTTATTGTATAATCGAGATTTTAAACCTTATTTTAACTTGTTTATTGTGAACCGCCCAGAGTTCCCCATGGGGGGAGATGTGCGGTTATAGAAATTAAATAAATAAATAAAATAAATAAAGTAACCGCTCAGTGTCAGAATATGCTGCTGAATTCCAAAATTTGGCTAGCCTGATGACAAATTGGACGGAAGAGCTGAAAATTGAGCGTCTCACCATGGGTTTAAACTCTGAAATCCTACAGTGGTGTTTGGCTCAGGAGAAACCACCTACTTTACGTGGATGGATTTGCCTGGCTGGAGAAATTGAAGAAGCCAATGAACAAGTTAAATGGCAAAGTTGCTACCAGCTAGCAGATCGCAGGGGCCCCACGAGATCTGCACCCATGGAACGCAGAGAACCACGCAGAGACCAGCACCCAAGATGGAGACCACCCCGCGAGCAGAAGCCAAGAGACACTGCTTGCTTCCGCTGTGGCAGAGAAGGACATCGCGCTTCAGCTTGCCCTCACGCTCAACCAGCCCCAGAGCCCAGAAGCAAGACTCCCACTACCAAACCCAGGCTGACTCCTAAGAAGGCTACCAGTGGTGCATCTATCGGCACGGAGCTGGTGTCATCTGACAACAATCTTCATCTTGCCCCTGGGGGTTCAACAACTCCAGTAGATGACTCTGCAGACGAAGATTTCCAGTTATCGGAAAACTGGAACTGCCTGTCCTAAATGATGGCGCCAGAGGGCAGGCAACGACAGCTCCACAAAATGGGTGTCTGGAATCGATGGTGATTGGCCCATGCCCCAGTTTATTGGTGGGTACGAAAATAACTTCCCTACAAACTGGCAGAAGTGCAGACTTGGTAGCTTTAGTAGATAGCGGCTGCACACGCTGCCTCATCCACCCTGCCGTAGTGAAAGGCTTGAGACTTCAGGTTGGGCGCTTGAAAACTCCAGTCACTTTCACACAACTCAATGGCTCTGAACTAGATCCTGTCCAGTTTTATGCTGAGACAGTAGACATGATTATTGGAACACATAAAGAGACTTTAAAATTGTTAGTAGCTCCCATAGCCCAATATTCCATGATTTTGGGACTAGCGTGATTATTGCTATGGCTGGGCATTGCCGTTACGTTGATAAGGCTCTTCTTTGTGCGAAAACCGTTATTCAAGGCTTCTGCTGCCCTGGAGTGTACTAACCCTGAATAAATGGATCCTTTAGAGTAACTGCCTGAGAGGATTTCTTTGCTGGGAATTCTGACACTGAGGGTTATCACACACTGTTAATGCATCTATACAGGCCTACCCATGAAACGAATAGAATAATTTTGTAACTTGTGGCCTACATTTGAGCCTGAATGTGCAGGGGATCCCTGAGGCCTGAAAAATATTTCAAGGGTTCCTCCAGGGTCAAAAGGTTGAGGAAGGCTGGCCTAGAATAATAAATTTTCAATAGGGCGTGGTAGCTCAGCGGGTTAAACCGCTGACCTGTAAAGACTGCCGATCTAATGGTCGGCAGTTCGAATCCCCGCGTGGCGAAGTGAGCTCTCGTCACTTGCCCCAGCTTCTGTCAACCCAACAGTTCAAAAGCTAATGCGAGTAGATAAATGGGTACCACCTTAAAGTGGGTCAATTTGCTGGCATCCTGTCGGGGGTCGCCGTCGGAACGAAGAAAAGACCTCGTGAATCTCATGAATGGCGGCGTAGGACGACGGATCCTGATTGACAACATCCAGGACGTCAGCAGCCGACTCGGAAGCGAGGTATCCTGGGACATGTAGTCCAATGCCTACGGAAGAAGAGCCGGTTCCCCTACCCCCTCCCTTAGCGCACGGTAAATAACATTGTTTAATATATGAATTGTATAATATATGAATTTCAATGCTGTAAGCTGCCTAGAGTCCTCCGATAGGGAGGGGATAGGCGGGGTATAAATATGATTAATAAAATAAAAATAAAAAATAAAAATAAATAGAAAGATATAGGGAACTTGCTGCAAAACACTTGTTTTGTTTTGTAACAGCAGCTCTGTAACCAGATAATGAATAAATCAGGACTATAAACATTCAATATGTATGATTCAAACAGTATTAGTAAAAGGAAGAAAATAATGAGCTATTATTTCTTCTTATAGGAAAATGTATTTCTTTAATCAGCTCCAGCTAACCTTTCCAACTCTGCAGGAGGATCGTGTTACTTATCCATTAGCTGCCTTATGTTTTCTACATCACAAACATACTGGACTTTTTAAATGTGTAACTGCCGCAATAGCAATTGTAAATGCTGCCAATGGACCTTCTACTTTTCTGTGAGATCCTGAGGATCTACTTTTCCCCCCTACTTTTCTCTGAGATCCTGAGGATCCACCGTTCTGAAGATGGCACCCAACCACCTGGGAGGCAGGCCCACAGCACCCCCTGGGCCCCTGACCAAGGGGAACTCTGTAGCCTCAGGAACACAGCCATCAAAGGAGGGTGCCCTCTGCCCCCCCCCCCAGCAGTTCAGGACGCCAGCCCTCCACTGTTGCCTCTGGGTTAGGGTTAGCCACCCGCAGCCAGCGGCCACTGCAAGAGTCCGAGAAAAAGGTTCCTATCCTCTGCAGAGGTTGCCCTCTCTGCCAGGCGTTTGGTGTCAGCAGGCTTAGCGCATGAAAAGATTGCAACCGAAGAGGCACCGAAACGTCTCTCCTCTGGGAGCTGCTGGCAGATGCTAAGAGCCCGTCGGGGAAAGTCTCCTGGAAGGATTCAGAAGCAAACTGAGCAAGAAGGAGCTCCAAGCCCAGGGGAGCGAGGCTGGCAGGCGGCCCTGTCTGGCAGGAGGCGCACCCCACGGGCAATCAGGGTTGGGGGCTGCAGCTAATGCGCTAAGTGGTGTCGGAGGAGCAGATGCAGCAACAGAATCCATGCGCTCTTCAGGAAACACAGTGGGCCTTGGCAACAGCTTTTGCAGGAAATATTTGCTGGGGTGTTTACAGACCTCTGGTAATTGACAATTAATTTCACTCAAGCAATTATAAAGGAGGGGGCAGGAAAGGGCTTCTTTCTGGAAGAGCTGAGCAGCAGCCCCAAAGCAACTTCCCCTCCATCTGCCAACTTGATTTAAAGGGAAGGAAGGAAGGAAGGAAGGAAGGAAGGAAGGAAGGAAGGAAGGAAGGAAGGGAGGGAGGGAGGGAGGGAGGGAGGGAGGAGGAGGGGGAGGGAGGGAGGTTGGTTGGTTCCTGCCATTTCTTTTTAGGGGCGCGGTAGCTCAGCGGGTTAAACCGCTGAGCTGTTAGTCTGCCGACCATAAGGTCGGCAGTTCGAATCCGCGTGGCGAGGTGAGCTCTTGTCACTAGCCCCAGCTTCTGCCAACCCAGCAATTCGAAAGCTAAGGCAAGTAGATAAATGGGTACCACTCACGTGGGGCAATATGCTGGCGTCCTGTCGGGGAGTCGCCCTCGGAACCGAAGACGAAGATCTGGAGAAGCCCGTGGATGGCGGCTGAACGGCGGCAGAGGACAACAGATCCCAAATTAACAACTTCCGGGACGTCAGCAGCCGGCTCCGAAAGCGAAGCATTCTGGGGCTTGTAGTTCCGATGCCTGAAAAAGAAGAGTCGGTTCCCTCACCCCCTCTCTAATCGCGCGGTGCACTGTAATATATATATATGGATGTATAATTAAATATGTAATTATGTTGTAAGCCACCTAGAGTCCTCAATTAGGGAGGGGATAGGCGGGGTATAAATAAGATAAATAAATAAATAAATAAAATGTACACACACATTCATTTGGATTCCTGCATGAGCAGCAGGTTGAACAAAGCAGCCTAAATGCGCCCCCCCCCCCCAATTTCAGGAATCTTGTGCTTCCACAAATGCTGTGAATTGAATCAATAGCAGGAACAATCCTTTAAAGATTTTTAAAAGATTTTTAAGGCTAGCCTTAAAACTTGCAAAAGGGATTTTTTCAACAGATTGCAAAAAAAGTCTCACCTTGTCTCTTTGGTTAGGAAACATACCTTTGTGAACAATTAAGTCTTTAGAGCAGGGCTTTCCAAAGTGCCGCCGCTGGCGACACATGAGCGGCGGCGGTGGCAGCAGTGCGGCGGTGGCGCGCTCGCGCACGGAGGTGGCACAGGGGGCGCATGTGCATGGCGGCAGCGCGGGGGGGCGTGCGGCAGCACGCGCATGCACGGTGGCGGCGCGGGGGGCGTGCAGTGGCACGCATGTGCATGGTGGCGGCGGCAGCAGCTGCCGCTGCCGCCGTGCACGCACGCGCCGCCGCTTCCGGGTCGTGTGGCGACACACTTTTGTGTCGCGACACACAGTTTGGAAAGCTCTGCTTTAGAGTCAGCCAGGTCTATCACTTACGGCTTCCCCGGTTTTCTTGGAAGCAGTCAGTTTTTGGACCAAAGGCCGCAGGGAGGGTTGGCGAATTTTCCTTGGCGAAAACCAGAGGAGACTATGAAGCGCTGACCTGAATCAAAGGGCAAAATCGCTGGGATTCACTCGCAGTTGGACGCTGGCCTTGTTGCAGGTCCAGAGGAGATGCCTGGGGCGGAGCCTTGCCCAGTTATCTGGGAAGAGTTTGAACCTGCTGGGCCTTCGGAGTGTGGGCTCAGCCACCTGCTGTTTAGATCCATGCCCCGCCTGTCTTGTGAAAGCAGCCGGGTGTGTGTGTTGTGTGAGTGGGTTCTGGCGGTGGTTAATTCTTCTTTGAGTGAGGGGGTTGTTCCTTTACCTGTTACAGAGGCCTTGGTTCGCCCCCTCCTCAAGAAGCCATCGCTGTACCCACCATACTGAACCATTTTCATCCAGTACCAAACCTCCCTTTTGGGGGAAGGTGGTTGAGAAGGTGGTTGCACAACGGCTTCAGAGGGCCTTGGATGAAGTGGATTAATTTGTGGGGCAATTTGAGGGCATCCATTGGAGGGTCGTCCTCGATCCAAGAAAGACCTGGAGAATGGTGATGGCGGCGGAGGACGACGGATCCGGAAATAACAGCTTCCTGGACATCAGCAGCCGGCACGGAGCGAGGCATTCTGGGACATGTAGTCCGATGCCTGCAGCTGAAGAGCCGGTTCCCTTCCCCTCTCCCTATCGCGCGGTAAAATTTGTAATGATGTATAATTGATATGTAATTGAATGTTGTAAGCCGCCTAGAGTCCTCCAGTAGGGAGGGGATAGGCGGGGTATAAATAAGACAAATAAATAAATAAAAATTATCTGGATCCTTTTCAGTCAGGATTCAGACCCGAATATGGGATGGAAATGGCATTGGTCGCGCTTTTGGATGATCTCTGGTGTGGGTGGGATGGGGGTTGTGCACCCATCCTTGCCCTACTTGACCTCTCGGCAGCTTTCCATACCATCAACCATGGCATCCTTCTGGATTGGCTCAGAGGATTGGGGGTGGGTGGCGCAGTGTTGTGCACAGTGTTGTGCAGTATGTTGTGCATCTCATCCTTCCTACAGGATCAATTCCAGTCGGTGGTGATTGGGGAGGAGAGGTCCCACCCCTCGGCCCCTACTGTGTGGGGTGCCGCAGGGTTTGGTGCTCTCCCCTCTCCTATTTAACATCTACGTGAGGCCGCTGGATGAACTCATCCGTCGCCACGAGGTAGGGTATCATCAGTACGCTGATGATACCCAACTATACATCTCTGCCCCTGGCGAATTAAGCGATGCCGTGCACATCGGTGCCTGGAGGCTGTGAGGGTCTGGATGGCTTCAGCTGAACCCTGGCAAGACCGAGTGGCTCTGGGTTTGGGGGCCTGCTGGTTCCAGGACTATGCCATCTTTGGCGCTGGATGGGGTGGCACTGCACCAGACAGACCCGGTGCGCAATCTGGGGGTCCTTCCAGACTCACAACTCCTGCTCAAGGAGCAGGTGGCAGCCGTGGCTGGGAGGGCCTTTGCACAGTGTTGTCTTGTGTGCCAGTTGCACCTGTTCCTAGATCAAGGGGCTCTGCTCACAGTCACTCACACGTTAGTACTGTTGGAGTCTGGAAGGTTAGAAAAACACTCCAAGCAGCTAACGACAATCTTGCAGAGTAGAAGCGTCCAGAAAAGACTTACACATACAGCTCAATTAATGTTCAGAAATAAAACAGTCTTCACACATTAGTTAGTTGAAGAAAAATAAAGATAGTTTATATTTTTATTCAATAGATCTTGGTTACAAGCTGTTTCATGGTAGAAAGGCTTAATCATCTCCGGTCTGCATGCAAGCGAGATATTTCAGACAAGACCCACATAGCCATGTGGCCCTCCTGTGTGTACATGTGCTTAGGAAGAAGATGGAGAAATGGCCCCGAAAGACCCCAGAAGGAGTAGGAAACAGGAAGTCAGGTGACCCACAAACACAGTAGAGATACGCTTCAGTAGAAAAGTCCTCCCCTATGTTTGTGAGACAATGCTGAGTTGACTTTCAATAATCCTAACACCCCTTCTTCAACTTAGCATGTCTCAGTGTCCACAAGGTTCAACTTCTCCCGCAGTTCTTGGTAACTGCTTCTGGGCAACGGCTTCGTGAGAATGTCCGCTGTCATGTTCCTTGTGGGACAATAGTCCAGTCTGACTATCCCTCGTTCTTGCAGTTCTCTCACTGCATGATGCTTAACATCAATGTGTTTAGTACTCCCATTAATCTTTTCTGATTGTGAGAGTCTAATACAACTTTGGTTGTCTTCAAAAACCTGAATAGGGATTGGTTCCTCTATTCCCATGTCTTCAAGCAATAGCTTGAGCCATACAACCTCACTGCATGTTTCTGCTGCTGACACATTTCTGCCTCTGTGGATGACTGTGCAACTGTGCCTTGCTTATGGCTTCCCCAGCTTACTGCTCCACCCCCATAGAAAAATACATACCCACTAGTTGATTTACGGTCAGCAATGTTTTCTGCCCAATCTGCATCTGTAAACCCCACTAGTTTTGGATTCTCAGTGGCTGGCAGCTTTAGTTTCAGGTGTGTAGTCCCTTTCAGGTACCTTACCACCCGCTTAATACCAGTCCAGTCTCTCTGTGTGGGTGTGCTGGTTTTTCTACATAGAATGCCTACTGCAGCTGCTATGTCTGGCCTAGTTGTGGTGGCTAGGTACAGTAGCTTGCCTATGGCACTTTTATCATCGTTGTTCTCTGGTAAGAGTTCACTAGGTTCCTGTTGCTTGTGGAAACCTGTTTCCATTGGTGTTGGCATAGGATTAGCATTTTGCAGTCCGAGGCTCTCCAACAGTTCTAGGATCTTCTGCTTCTGGCTTAGAAGAAAGCTTCCGTCTTCTTCCTTCTCAATCTGTATTCCTAAGTGGTAGCTGGCATTGCCTAGATCACAGCTTTCCAAACTTTTCATGTTGGCGACACACACCAACGGCAGTGGCGGCGGTGGTGGCAGTGGCAGCGCGGTGGCGGTGGCGCAGCCTGCGGTGTCCTGGTGTGTCACACACAAACCCGGAAGTGCTGATGGGGGGAACCATAAGGAGCAGCACCCCTGCCAATCAGCGCCACCGCTGATTTTTAATCTCTGCTAATCTGTGTGCTGGTAGTGATCTAGCAATGAGAATTATGGCTCTCTTATTTTTATTGTCCCATTGTTTCTTGGTTTCTTCGCTATCTTCTGGTTTTGGCTGAGGCAATTCCAAAGCATCTAAACATTCTTCAAAATCTAATTGCATTTTTAATCTGAATAGCCATGCTGAGTAATTATCCTCAATCAGCCTTGGTATGGGGGGAGCCCCCTCCTCCTCCTCCATTGTTCAGAGAGAAGAAGAAAAAATGTCTGAACTTAGCCTTTTAAAAATGTTCAAGCGGCTTTTTGGCTGTGAGACCAAAGAAAGCCTTTTTCAAAATCAGTTCTCAGTCTGCCGAGCTGCACTGGCTTGTACTGGCTTGTACTGGTTTTGTACTGGACTGAGCTGTGCCCATAACCCTTTGTTGGAGTCTTGAAGGTTAGAAAAACACTCCAAGCAGCTAACGACAATCTTGCAGAGTAGAAGCATCCAGAAAAGATTTGCACATACAGCTTAATTAACGTTCAGAAATAAAACAGTCTTCACACATTAGTTAGTTGAAGAAAAATTAAGATAGCTTAATGTATTGTCGAAGGCAATAAGATAGCTTACATTTTTATTCAGTAGATCTTGGTTACAAGCTGTTTCACGGTAGAAAGGCTTAATCATCTCCGGTCTGCGTGCAAGCGAGATATTTCGGATGAGACCCACATAGCCATGTGGCCCTCCTGTGTGTACGTGTGCTTAGGAAGAAGGGAAGATGGAGAAATGGCCCCGAAAGACCCAAGAAGGAGCAGGAAACAGGAAGTCAGGTGACCCAGGCACCTCCCACAAGCGCAGTAGAGATACCCTTCAGTAGAAAAGTCCTCCCCTATGTTTGTGAGACAATGCTGAGTTGACTTCCGATAATCCTAACAAGTACTAATTAATTAATGACCTCCAGATTGGACTATTGTAGAGCTCTGTACATGGGTCTGCCCTTGAAGGGTATCCAGAAGCTTCAACTGGTGCAGAATGCAGCAGCATGGGCAGTTATGTGTGCTCCTAGAAGGGCATACGTGACATCTCTGCTCCGTGAGCTGCATTGGCTGCCAGTCTGCTTCTGGGTCCAATCCAAGGTGCCGGTTTTAACCTTTAAAGCCCTTCATGGCATGGGACTAGGTTATCTGAGAGGCCGCCTCTCTCCGATTACATCTGCCTGTCCCATTAGATCTGACAGAGGCGGCATGCTGCGGGTCCCGTCTGTTAGGGAACTACACTTGGTGGGTCCCAAGGGGTGGGCGTTCTCTGCTGTGGCACCCGCCTTATGGAACACACCCCCCCCCCAAGTGAGGTTAGCTCCATCCCTGTCAATGTTCCGGAAATCCCTCAAGACCTGGTTATGCCAGCAGGCGAGGGTCCCAGGGAACTGGAAATATGTCTAGATGGCGCCACTATTGCGGTGGATGTACTCATTCTCTCTCTGCCTGGGGTTCGTATATATTTTAGTTTTAATTAATCTCTACTTTTTAATGTTGACTTTTTATATTTTTAATTGCTTGTTTTTATACATGTATTGTTTTTATTTGATTGTTGTATGCCACCCAGAGTCACTTCTCGTGAGATGGGCAGCTATATAAATTTGATTAATAAATATATAAAATAAATAATAATGGCAGCTAATGAAGATGTCCAAGAAGGCAAAGCAGCATTGGCAGGCATTTTTCTTTCCATCCGTTTTCTTGCGATTTTTCTTTCAAAATCAATTGAAGTAACATCTTGCTGCCATTTTGCCCATCAGGATCAATGCACTGAGTGTACGAAGGGGGGGACCTGATGCCCCAAGCGGGGAGCAGAGAGATCAGGCTCCCCTGTCCAGCAAGCAGCCCTTTCCTTCCTCGGCAGGGGGGCAGCCTAGGAGGAAAGCAGCCCCATGGCTGCTGAGGCCCCCCAGCTGGGAATAAGGCTGCAGCAGCTGCTGAGCTGAAGGAGAGGCCCCCTCCCCACCCACTGCACGACTGCCCCCCCCCGGCCAGGCCAAGGAAACGTGTCAGGGGCCCAAGCAGAAGAGACAGGCCCTCCCAACCAGGGACCCCTGTTTGGCCTCACGCAAGATCACTCCCGGCCTGTGTGCCTGGGGAGGGGCTGTCATTTAGCACCTCTAATACTTCCTGGGTAATGGCATTACTGCCCCCTCGCTGAGACACTAATGTGGTTTGCAGCTGCGCGCAGTGGCGCCTGAGATGTGGCGGCCGCCCAAAGACTGTGTGGAGAAGACAGCGAGGGTAGAAGAGCAGTCCCAGAGAACTGACAAAATGGGCTCCAGCCAGAGGGTCTTCCTCCCCCCACCACGCCTCCTCCTGCCTCACTGCAGCATTTCCCAAGGGGAGGGGTGGGGAGAGGTCCCCGGGCCCTCCAGGGCCATGGAGCGTGACTTGGGAGGGCACCACTCAGGCCCCTTTGACCACAGAGGGCGGAGTGGGGTTTTCACAGGCCCACAGTTGGGGGGGGGGGTCCTCAGGGCATGGCCACCCTCGGGCCAGCAGGATGTTTGTGAATGCGGGCGTTGTGCAAGGAGCAAGTGTGCTGCTCTCCCACCTCCCAGGGCAACCCAACAGTTGCAGCCCAGAGGCTTTGCATCCAGCCCCCGATCGATCGGGGTGCAGCTTCCTTCCCAGTTCTTCCGGAGCCATGCGTGGGCATTGTGTGCTGGAATAAAGCTTCTTGGTCAAGTCCCTCGGGGGTCCCCAGTGTAGCCCCCTCCAGGCTCAAGGTCCTACCTGGCCTTTTTGTATTTTTTAAAAGTGGAAACATTTTTGGAAGCTGGCTTGCTGCACAGAGCCAGTCTCCACCATGACCCTTTTCTAAGAAATCCAAATGGGCACCATAAGTTCTTCTTACTTCATTTGGACATACGCATGTCTGAACAGGCACGGGCAAAGAATAGAGAAGGTGCTCGGAAGCACGCTGGAGATCGGTGCTTGTAACTGAATCTGCACGCCTGGAGCCTCTTGGGGATGGGCAATCCCTTGCCCATGGCAGAACGTTTGCAAGCATAACCACAACGGTTCAGGAGCCCACCAGTCCAAACGTTATAAACGTGTAAATATAAATGTAAAATAAATCCACATTCTTCCTTTTCTCCATCATGGAGCAAATGCTTCCGGCTGCAAATTGTCCACTGGGCTGTGGCCCTCCTCCTCCAGCTCCCCCTTCCTGGGGTTGCTGGTCTCACCTTCCCCGAGAAGCAGCCACGCTGGATATATGTCTTGATTAGCCAAGCTCCAAACTGCATTAATCAGCATAACCCAATCAAGGCAGCCGGGTCTCTAATCCGATTACATTCCTCTGCTGACGGCAGCCGGTGCCTCTGCTGAGCCATTCCACCTTCAGACTGGCGCCCGGAGACCTTCAGCGCACCAGAAGCATTTCTCGGCACCTCCAGGGTGTCTCGGCAACACCAGCCCGAGGGCCCAGCTTGCCAGGTGCATCGGCCTGGGCTCTCCCAGCACCTCCTCGCCAGGACAGGCAAGAACCAACTGAACGGGAAGGGCTCAGCCTTCCCCACCGAAACCCCCCCTGGCCCCAACAGAAAAGAGGGCGGTCCAGAGGCCTCCTAGGAAGCAAGAGGCGTGCCTGTGGTCAGAGGTGTTACCTTACTATGAAATGGCCTTTTTAGAGCGGGGGATCCTACTAGCCCCACAGCTCTGGGCGGGTCGGAAAGGCAGGTAGGAAGGTTCCCCGGTACTGGTAGGAAGAGCAGTTTGGAGTGAGGAAGGCAGGCGGATCAGGGCCAGGCCAAAGAGGCCCCCACTTGTCTGCTTGCAGAGCGGGCGGCGCCTGAGAGCCTTGAGAGGGAGGCAGCCGGGGGCCCTCAGACGAGGGGTTGAACTGGGTGCAGAGAGGAGGAGACGGAGCAGGGCAGGACTGCGCCGGAGCAGCTGAGCGGCACTGGGATCGGAGGGGGTGGCTTCGGCCTGGCAGCAGACCCCAAAGCCAGCCAGACCCCCACTGGGAGGCAGCAGGGGGGGGACCCAGCTGGAAGGAGAAGGGGCAAGGCCGCACCACCCCTCCCAGGCCTGACTGGCTGCCCAGCTGGCCAACTGGGAGCTTCCCCGCCCTCTCCCGGACTGGACCGGACCGCGGGCTGGGCTGATCTGTGAAGCGATGAGTTGTGGTTTCCTCCTGTGGAAGGAGCCACTTTTTGCAGGCAGATGCTTGGCCAGCTCTGCATCCTTCAGCCTCACCATTCTGTTTCCATGGAATGGGTGTTTACGACTAGGACACCCACAATGGACATGCCTCCCTTGGAAGCCAGGTTGTGGCCAGAACCAAACTCCAGATGTGGGCCCATCGGGATCAGGAAGCCCCATCTCAGGAATCAGGATGCTCGGTTGGGCACCCTCATCATCCAGCCCATGATCAGGACCACCCACTTTTCACTTCTCTTCAGACGGCTGTACCAAGGCCCTACATACAAACACACAAAAAGATGTGACTGAATGTGAAGCCTACTTTATTTATTTGTTTGTTTGTTTGTTTGGTCGTTTTCGAGTCAGTGTTAACTCCTGGCGACTTGCCTGGACAAGTCTCTACAGTTTTCCTGGCAAGATTTCAGAAGTGGTTTGTCCTTGCCCCCTTCCTAGGGCTGAGAGAGAGACTGGCCCAAATTCACCCCAATGGCTTCATGCCTTCACCTAAGGCAGGACTAGAATCCACAGTCTCCCAGTTTCTAGCCTGATGCTTTAACCACTACACCAGCGGGCCTACATTAGCCTTCAACTTAACCTTTACTACAGTAGCCTTCACCAATATGGCTGCCTTCAAATGCTATGGTCCATAAGCCACAACCACTTTGACCTTTGGACGTCATAGAATATGAAGACTCGTAGTCCAACATATGTAGGAGAGACTAAATTGGGAGAGTGGTTGTGTTATGCCAGGTTTGTGGAACTCTTCCGCCCGGGGAGCACTTCCATTTCATTCCATGCAATAAGCAGAAACATCAGTGGACAGTGAGGTTGCGCGGCGGCCATGAGCAGATCCCTCCAGCAACACTGGTGTTTCCAAGGTAGGTAGGTAGGTAGGTAGGTAGGTAGGTAGGTAGGTACGTACGTACTTATTTATTTATTTATTTATTTATTTATTTATTTATTTATTGGATTTGTCCCCGCCCATCTCTACCATGGTAGACTCTGGGCGGTTTACAATCACAATATAAAAGTTAAAAAGCTATACATTTAAAAACTACCATAAAAATAAAAATCAAAAATCAAAAAGATGGTGTGTTCTTAAAAGGAGGATATTATTACGCTAACCACCCCCAGGAGGAACTATTATGTCCTTCGTTCCAGGCAAGGTGGCAGAACCAGGTCTTTAACGACTTCCTGAAGGCCAGGAGCGAGGGTGCCCGTCTCGCCTCAGGGGGCGGACAGGGCGGGAGCGATCGCAGAGAAGGCACGCCTCCTGGACCCCGCTAGATGGAATTCTTTTAGTGATGGGATC
The DNA here is from genome assembly GCA_023362775.1 of Charina bottae. Lineage (NCBI taxonomy): Eukaryota > Metazoa > Chordata > Lepidosauria > Squamata > Charinaidae > Charina > Charina bottae. Next base: position 26,415,600 of record JALMGJ010000014.1, read on the forward strand.
CGAAGCATGCCCTCCCTGCATGATCGGGTGGGGCGGGTGGATATGATTGGGATGAGACGGTCCCTCAGATACCCATGGTATTGGAGGCACAGTGACAGCTCACTGAGAACTAAGAGCTGCAAGTAAGGGCCATGGATGAATAACATCCCAGACTGATGGCAGTGGACTTATATGGTGACTCTGGTACTAGCAGGGCTACCTTCTTTGGCTGCAAAAATCCAGGCAACCATTAGCAAACAATTTTGGAAAGCAATCCTTTGCTTCCATCTAGTGGTTGTGTGGATTTTTGCACCCAGATATGGAAGCCATATATGATACCGCTTTGATGGCTGAAAGCGAGGAGGAGCTGAGGAGCCTTATGACGAAGGTGAAAGAAGAAAGTGCAAACGCTGGGTTGAAGTTAAACCTCAAAAAAACCAAGATTATGGCAACCAGCTTGATTGATGACTGGCAAATAGAGGGAGAAAAAGTGGAGGCAGTGACAGACTTTGTATTCCTAGGTGCAAAGATTACTGCAGACGCTGACTGCAGCCAGGAAATCAGAAGACGTCTACTTCTTGGGAGAAGAGCAATGACAAATCTTGATAAAATAGTTAAGAGCAGTCATCACACTGACAACAAAGGCCCACATAGTTAAAGCAATGGTATTCCCCGTAGTAACCTATGGCTGCAAGAGCTGGACCATAAGGAAGGCTGAGCGAAGGAAGGCAAAAGGAAGAGGGGCCGACCAAGGGCAAGATGGATGGATGATATTCTGGAGGTGACGGACTTGACCGTGGGGGAGCTGGGGGTGGTGACAGCCGACAGGAAGCTCTGGCGTGGGCTGGTCCATGAAGTCACGAAGAGTCGGAAGCGACTGAACGAATATACAACATGGTATACAATAGCATGGTGTACAATATGAACATGGTAGCCGTAATGGGGGTAACCCTAGATAGTTATTTTCTGCTGAGCCTGTTGCTAATTTTATGCACTTGTGTTTTTGTTTGTTTGTTTGATGGGATTGTTTTGATTTTAATTGTTTAAATTGTGCTGAGTAATGTAAAAGCATTAGAGCAGAGCTTTCCAAACTGTGTGTCGGGACACGTTAGTGTGTCGGCTGCAGTGTCCGGGTGTGTCGCGGCTGCTGCTGCCTCTGAGCCCTGCCAGGATTCCGCGCAGGTCCTAGTGCCTGCCTTGTGCCCTGCTGTAAGAGTGTGTCGCGAAATGATGCATGTCTAAAAAGTGTGTCACCAACATGAAAAGTTTGGAAAGCTCTGGATTAGAGAGTGATTGGTGGCATTAAAAAAGGTAAAGGTTCCCCACGCACATTTGTGCAGTCGTGTCCTACTCTAGGGGCCAGTGCTCATCTCCGTTTCTTAGCTGAAGAGCCAGCGTTGTCCGAAGACGCTTCCACGGTCATGTGGCTGCATGACACGCGCGGAACACTGTTACCTACCCACCAAAGTGGTACCTATTAATCTACTTGCATTTGCATGCTTTCGAATTGCTAGGTTGGCAAGAGCTGGAGCTAGTGCGGGAGCTCACTCCATCACGCAGGGCCAGGTATTCGAACCTCCAACCTTGCAATCTTCCAATCGACAAGCCTGGCGTCTTACCCGCTGAGCCACCATGTCCCGATTGGTGGCATACATGTTTTCTAAAGTAATTACTGGCTATTGCATGGCCTAACTTGATAAAAGAACAATTCACTGTGGAAGCACAGTTGTGCTCCCTATCAACCAGGCTTTGAGTTGGGCTAATGAACTCAAAGGGCAGGAGACATTATGTCCCTTTTTCCAAGTAACAACCTGTGACCCACCACCTTTAAGCACAGCCTATCAGCAAGGGATTGGGGCCTTCCATTGGGCTATCAGATCCAGGCTAAAAAAGTCTGGATGGTTACCAATGGCAGCAAAGCGATACTGACAACTCTACATCCTCGCTGCCATCCAGTTGTGTTCTGGATTTTGGCCACCCAGATTTGGTGGTCTGTTGCCTCTGCTCTTCATTTCTCCAGTCCTTTCTGCCTCCTCAGCACAGCAACTTACAAACCTTGAGCAGGTCCTATTTTAGAAGGAAGTGCCAGAAGCCCTCCAACCTTCCCTCGGCTCCCTCTTCTTGTACGGGCATCCTTGGATCCATTCTCCCCAGATCTCTTCCTTTTCCACATAGCCAGCAGACTAGCACATGTTAAATTTTAAATGGTTGTAATTGATGTAAGGTAAAGGTAAAGGTTCCCCCTGCACATTTGTGCAGTCGTGTCCGACTCTAGGGGCCGGTGCTCATCTCCGTTTGTTAGCCGAAGAGCCAGCGTTGTCCAAAGACGCTTCCACGGTCATGTGGCCGCATGACGCGCGCGGAACACTGTTACCATCCCACCGAAGTGGTACCTATTCATCTACTTGCATCTGCATGCTTTCGAATTGCTAGGTTGGCAAGAGCTGCGGCGAGTGCGGGAGCTCACTCTGTCACGCGGGGCTAGGGTCTCGAACCTCCGAACTTGCGATCTTCCGATCGACAAGCCTGGCGTCTTACCCGCTGAGCCACCACGCCCCTTTTGTAATTGATGTACCTAGCCTGTAAAAGAACCTGGGGAAGTAATTAGCATGGGTTATCCATGTTGCTATAATAATGGCAGTGAAGCAGAGGACAGTCTTTCCAGGCACACAAACAGGGAAGATTGGCCTGCAGGACTCACCCGTTGGAAGTGCTTCGAGTTTGGCTGCAGGGATTTCAGGAATACCGTCTTGATATAGGGCAGGATGACAGAATCTTGAAAGCCTGTCAGAGTTTCTCCCTTCCACATCTTACACCAACCAACCAAAATTAAGGCAGGGTTATTTCTTTCAATAGGGGCGTGGTGGCTCAGCAGGTAAGACGCCAGGCTTGTCGATCGGAAGATCACAAGTTCAGAGGTTCAAATCCCTAGCCCCACGTGACGGAGTGAGCTCCCGCACTCGCCCCAGCTCTTGCCAACCTAGCAATTCGAAAGCATGCAAATGCCAAGTAGATAAATAGAATAGAATAGAATAGAATAGAATAGAATAGAATAGAATAGAACAGAACAGAACAGAACAGAATAGAATAATAGAATAGAATAGAATAATAACTTTATTGTCATCCCACTATACACTATACAAGTGCACAATAGAATGAAATTTCGTTGCAGTTGGCTCACAAATTCACTCAAGCAATAAAATACTAATGATAATAATAAAAAACCATAATTACTATAAAATACCCATTCTTATAAAATATACATTCTTAAAAAATATACATTCTTTAACTCACAATTTCAGTCAAACATTAAAATACTAATAAAAGTCCATAATTACTATAAAATATACATTCTTTACATATCCAACATATTTCACCTAAAAGAACCTATTTGGCATTCAAGAATCCAATAGCCTGGGGGACAAAGCTGTTTCCCAATCTGGCTGTTCTACATCGGATACAGCGGAACCTCTTCCCAGAGGGTAACAAAGAAAACAAACCATGATGAGGATGGGAGGCATCACTGATGATCTTTCGAGCTCTGGACAAACAGCGTGCATGTGCTAAATCTTGGATGAGGGGCAGAGATATCCCAATTATCTTTTCTGCTGCCCTTACCACTCTCTGCACAGACTTTCTATCTGAGGCCCTACAGCCTCCAAACCAGATGGAAATACAGCTTGTAAGTACACTCTCTATAGTGCCTCTGTAGAAAGTAAGGAGAATGGAAGATGGGAGATGTACTTTCTTCATCCGACGCAAAAAGTGCAAACGTTGCTGTGCTCGCTTTACCAAAAATGTGGTATTAAGGGACCAGGACAGACTATTTGTTAACTGCACCCCCAGGAATCTAATGCTACTGACTGACTCTACAGCTATGTTATTGATAAAAAGTGGAGTGTGACTGCACCGGTTCTTCCTGAAGTCTATAATAATCTCCTTAGTTTTTTCCACATTTAAAACCAAGCTGTTTTTATTGCACCACTCCACCAAACCCTTTACCTCCTCCCTATAAGCCCACTCATCCTCACCCCTGATAAGACCCACTACAGTTGTATCGTCAGCATATTTCACAATGGAATTGGTGGTATACTTGGCGCAACAGTCATGTGTCATCAGGATGAACAACAATGGGCTCAAGACACAGCCCTGTGGGGAGCCGATGCTTAGGGAGATAGAGCTAGAAGTATTATATCCAACTCACACCGACTGAGACCTCTCAGTAAGGAAGTCAAGTAGCCAATTACACAAATAGGTATCACTTCGGTGGGATGGTAACAGCGTTCCGCGCGCGTCATGCGGCCACATGAGTGTGGAAGCGTCTTCGGACAATGCTGGCTCTTTGGCTAACAGAGATGAGCACCGGCCTCTAGAGTCGGACACGACTGCACAAATGTGCGGGGGGAACCTTTGCCTTTATTTCTTTCTCAGGGCTGAACAACCTTTCCCCCTCTCTGTAGCTTGAATCATGTCAACTGGATTTCTATTTTCTCAGTGGAAACGTTTCGCTCCTTATCCAAGGAGCTTCTGGATAAGAATATTCAGAAGCTCCTTGGATAAGGAGCGAAACGTTTCCACTGAGAAAATAGAAATCCAGTTGACATGATTCAAGCTACAGACAATTCCACCTGGATGACTGAGAAGCTTCATAGACATACTTTCCCCCTCCCATAACTATGTCTTGCTCTCTTCCCCCTTCTCAAGGCCAGGCCCACAATCTTTCGCACAGCCTTCGCCCTTGTCTTTGGTCCATCTGGCTCCAGGCGGACATCTTCCAGAAGCCCCCACTCTGCTTTCCTAGTGTCTGGACTCCCTTGGTAAGATACGCCGCCAAGGACTGAATTGGGGCACTTCCAAAAGCAAAGATGAATGGTGGGAAATTCAAGACAGAAAAATGACAGATTCAAGGAAGAGATCATGGGAGATAAATCCATGTTAGAGTTATTCTATGTAGAATTCAAATGGATTTCTCCACTGTGATATTCTAGCTTGTAAAGACAGTAATTTTCCATACACCTCTACGAATGTTCTCAAAACATTCCACCGATAAAAACCAGGTGTGGCCTTGGTCATAGCCAAAACATTGTATCATGTGAGGTAGTGATATCAGTCCAAAAAACCTTATCTCATGGGAACGGTTTCCCGGAGGGGAGACAATGTGCAACAGTGCCATCTCATGGTGATTTATAGTAAGTACAACTCTTAATGCATTGTTAGTTTGAAATGTCCTGACCCACATATAGCCAATCAGAATGCTGAAACAAGTGTATATCTCAGCTATGAACTATGGGTCTGTGCTTCTTGACTTCTTGACTTTCTGTCTGTCATGTTGCCATGTACTCTGTTCCTGAACTGTAACTATGCCTGGCCTTTTGTACCTGGCCATGGTTTTCTTCACATCTGCTGATGGAACTCTGCTCATGCTTTGTTGTTTTTCCTTTTTGCAATAATGTAACTCATATCCATTATTGCCTTATGCTACAATAAAATATTGTTAGCCCTACACGCTGCACTCTGTTTGGCTTACTCTGCGCCTGGACCCCATAAGCCAGCAATATCCCACAGGCGGTTGCATATTACCTTCAGGATCATGCTTCTGCATGCCAGTTTCTGGAGAACTGCAGCTGTTATGGCAAGCAGGATGGCCTCCCAGGGACATCTGGCTGGAAATGCTGTGAGAAACAAGTCGCTGGTCTGATCCAGCAGGAAAGGTCTTCAGATGCTCTGATAGAAGTGATCCTATTTGGTCCTATCTCACAGATTGGGCAGAAAAAGAATGGAAACAGGCCCAATTGCTCTGGTTCTGGTGGAAATGACAGAAATGAGGAGGGATGGAAGTTAATTCCCGCACCCACCCAGGAGCTGGAGTTCTTGAGAATATGAGATCAAGGTCTAGTGACATTGGGGAATGCAAAACGGCCCCATTCACCCACAACGTTAAGGGAGCCTTATGCCAATGCAACAGCACAAGTAGCTTCAGTGCTACATAATTCTACACAAACAAATAACCAAGTGGATTAAGTACATCAGTGGACTGCAAATGAGAAGCCTCAGTGATCAGCAAGACTGACATTTTCTCCATGATTTTTCTGATTTCTGAAATATTTTTGACTTCTCTTGAATTGCATCAAGTTCATGGGCAGTGGGATGGGTTCTCCTGCGGGAACTTGGGAGGCATTGTTTCCCATCTTGGAGTCCTGGATGGCCAAGCCAAGTCCTAGCAAGACTGTGGTGGAAAGGCCTTTGAAGGACTGAGATGGTCAAGATCATCACAATGCAACCATGTATACTAAACCAAACATTTGATTGTTATTAATCCTTTATTTCTTGCAATACTGCCCTTTTGTGACCGTTTGTCAGTCGACTTGACAAATACCCTTGCAGTTTCTGCGTGAAAAGAAGCGGTCATACCACCGTGACCCCGACTCAGTGCTGCCCTGTCCCACTGCCTTCAGACACATCGATTTTCAGTGCAGGTGCTCTTTTCCCTTCTTTCCCCACGTTTGGGGCCAGGATGAATCGGTCCCCAGAGGGGGGCCTCTCCCTTTGCTCCAAGGGGAGCCGGGAGGAGGAAGGCCTGCGTGCGGCATCCCCTTTGGGGCGGCAGCATCACTCCTGAGCTGGAAGAGCTCCCCACGCTCCCCCCGGGGTGCGGCGTGGCCATCTCCCCATGAAGGGGAGTGGAGCGCTGTGTCCAGCCCACAGCAGGATCCCGCGGGGCCCCAGAGGCGGCGTCTCGCCCAGGGCACTGCATGGCACACCGCAGAGCTTTTGAGGGCAATGCCATCACTGCCAACTGGTCAGTGACCCACCGCTTTTTCTTCAGACTCAGATGCCAGCATTGTCTCCCGAAGAGGACTCAAAATATTCAGATTCCCAATTTCCATTTTAAAAAAGAGCCTTTTTAGGAATGGAACTGTGAGACAAAATAGCCCATCGCATTTCTGTCCCAAGTAATTATAGGCTTTTTAAGGAGAAAAACCCCTCACTTCTGGAAAATGTTTGCTGGCTCATTTAAAAAGAAAATCAGAAATCTAGATTTTGGGGGTAGCTGTGACTACCCAGTCATGTCTCTCCCCAAAATCAAAAGAAGGATTTTTTTTAAATGGGCTATCTTTCCTTACTTCCAAACATTTTAAGAAATGGTCCTGCCAATGCATGCAAATAAAGCCCATCATTTTAACCTCCCCCGGTTGTGCTGGGAGATTCTAAACGATGGCTGCCCACCTGCAAGAGGCCTGGCCCAGGTTTGCCTCTGGGAGGGGAGGATAGACTGGAATGTTACTCTCTGCTGGATCCCTTGGTGGGCTACTGTTACTGTTTTGGGGAAGTGTGTGTGACACGTAGTAACCATGTAACCTATTAAGGCCTGGAGGGGGTGCCGTGTGTGCAAGGGCAGTGTAAGATGAGCAGCAAATGTCCTTCTTCTTTCCCCAATGTGCAACCTCTCCCTCTCGCTGAGCAAGGAGTGCAGCTGCTCACATGCGATAATGGTCACCGAGTTTATTCTGCGTGATGCGATGAGCAAAGTCGAGGGGTGGGCTGCCAGCTGAGCTCCAGGGTCATGAAGAGTGAAAGGAAGCAATGGAAGTATGTATCTTCTCTTGACTGCACCCCAAGGGCATGTCGGTGCCCGGTAGGTACCTCCTAGTAGAGGTGCAGCCAACAGGAGATTGGCTTGCAAAGTAGACTCGGGATGAGGGGTTGTGGCTTGAACATAACAGTGTGAGCACACTTCGGGTAAAACTGTGCTTTGTGCTTGTGGGACACTTGACAGAATGTGCCCAAACTGAGATTGGTACTAATACAGATTCAACAAAGAGCAAAATTGCAATTAATGCCATAAATGTTACTGTCCAAGAAAAAGATAATGAAAAGGAAGTCATAAATGCTGTGAGAAACACTAAGGCTGCAGTATAGATGATATAATGGGGAAAATGATAAAATATTTATGTGGTTAAAAATAAAAAATATGGATGTGGTTTGCTTATGGATTGTTTGTGGGACTTATTTACTGTGTGTGTGGTTACTCTATCTGTGCCTGACAATAGTAGAAGTAAAGTGAACACAAAAGGGAGTTACAGTATGAAAGAAGTACATTGTGGTAGTGTAGTCATACAGGGAGAAGGAATGAAGATCCAGTCTCAAAACAAATATATAAAGGAAGAATGAAGGTCAAGAGGAAGGGAGAGATTGCAAAAATCATGGTTGGATGGAATTATTCATATCCAGTGTGAGAGATGAGAATTTAAAGAACAAAAGGACATGCATAAAGTAGTATGTGAATGGTATACTCTACTCAATGACTCAAGGATGGGTCAGCCAGCATGGGTTGTTGGCAAACAAGTCATGCCAAACAAACCTTACTGCCTTCTTTGATAAAGTGACTAAATTAGTGGACCAAGGAAATGCTGTGGATACTTAGATTTCAGTAAGGCATTTGATAAAGTAGACCGCAGCCTACTTCTTGGTAAGATAGAACAATGTGGGGTAGACAGTACTGCTACCAGATGGATTCGCAGTTGGCTGACCAACCACACTCAGTGTGTGGTCCTTAATGGAACTACATCTATGTGGAGGGAAGCATGCAGCGGGGTACCTCAGGGTTCTGTCTTGGGCCCAGTGCTCTTCAACATCTTCATAAATGACCTAGATGAGGGGACTGAAGGGGCGCTCCTCAAATTTGCGGGTGACACAAAATGGGGGGAATTGCTAACACTTCAGAAGACAGACTCAAGATTCAGAAGGATCTTGACAGACTTGAGCACTGGGCCCTATCCAACAAGATGAAATTCAATGGCAAGAAATGTAAGGTCCTGCACTTAGGCGGGAAAACCCAGATGCACAGGTACAAGATAGGAAGTACTATACTGGACAATTTTCGTCCAGTCTCCCACCTCCCCTTTTTGGGGAAGGTGGTTGAGAAAGTGGTGGCATTGCAGCTCCAGAGGATCCTGGATGAAACAGATTATCTAGACCCCTTTCAGTCAAGTTTCAGGCCCGGATATGGGACGGAAACAGCATTGGTCGCACTTATGGATGATCTCTGGCAGGAGCGGGATGGGGCTGCACTACCCCATTCAGACCCGGTGCATAACCTGGGGGTTCTCTTGGACTCATGACTTCTGCTCGAAGAGCAGGTGGCAGTCGTGGCCAGGAGAGCCTTTGCCCAACTTCGTGTGGTGCGACAGTTACGCCCTTTCCTAGGCCGAGAGGCCCTTCGAACAGTCACTCATGCCCTAGTTATCTCACATGTAGACTACTGTAATGCGCTCTACATGGGGCTACCCTTGAAGAATATCCGGAAGCTACAACTGATCCAGAATGCAGCCGCACAGGCAATTTTGGGTGCACCAAGATCAGCACATATAACACCGCTGCTCCGCAAGCTGCACTGGGTTCCAGTTTGCTTCCGGGTCCAATTCAAGGTGTTGGTTATCACCTTTAAACCCCTACATGGCATGGGACCGGGTTATCTGAGGGACCGTCTCGTCCCTATTGAATCGACCCATCCCACCCAGTCATGCAGAGAGGGCATGTTACGGACCCCATCTTTAAAAGAATTCCACCTAGTGGGGTCTCGGAAGCATGCCTTCTCTGCAGTAGTGCCCGCCCTCTGGAACATCCTTCCCCCAGGGGTGAGACAGGCCCCCTCACTCCTGGACTTCAGGAAAAAACTGAAAACCTGGTTTTGCCATCAAGCCTGGGACGGGAGGGAAAATAGTTATTCTTGGGGATGGCTAGCGCCCTAGAATGGATTGAGAACGGCCTTTGCACTCAGGATTTGAGGAAGAATTGTAGCCATCTGGATTTCATTTCATTTTATTCTATTTATCCTTGAGGGGCCCGGTTTTCGACTGCTGCTACTCAACGCCAGGTCAGTAAACAACAAAGCCCCTCTCATAAGTGAATTAATCACGGAGAGAGGGGCGGACCTCGCGTGTATTACTGAAACCTGGCTGGGCCCAGAGGGAGGGGTAGCCCTCTCGGAGATGTGCCCAGCCGGATTTCAGGTGTGGCACCAGCCGAGAGACCGGGGTAGGGGAGGAGGGGTGGCAGTTATCAGAGAGTCTTTGGTGGCTTTCAGGGGCCTTGCTCCACTAGTATCTGAATGTGAATGAACTGTTTTTCAAGTTGGGTGCACGGGAACAGTTGGGAGTCTTGCTACTGTACCAGCCTTGTACATTGTACATTGCCTTGTCAGAGCAATGGCAAAGTGATCTGAGGGGAAAGTTAGAACTATCCCCATTGTCATGGTCAGATCACGTCCTGATATCCCTAGGATTCTCTTATGCCGCCCCACTCCGCAGGGAGGCAGGACCTATTTGATTGGTCTGCCCTTGGCGACTTATGGACCCATTGAGGTTTCAGAGGGAGCTGGGGGTAATACCCGAGGATCTGCTGCATGGTCCAACCTGGAATAAGGAGGCGGCCAGTGCCTTGGACAGGATCGCGCCGATGCGACCTCTCCAGCCCCATTCAACCCGTCACTCCCCATGGTTTACGGAGGAGTTGAGGGTCTTGAAGAGGGTGAAGAGACGTCTAGAGCACCGCTGGAGAAAGACGAAGACGGAACTTGACCGAACACAATCTAGAGCCGCTATTAAGGCCTACCTTGTGGTGGTAAGAGCGGCGAAACGTGATTATTTCTTCGCTCTTATTGCGTCCGCAGAATGCCGTCCGACGGCCCTGTTCAAGATTACTCAATCTCTCTTAGGTAGGGTGGTAGTGACCACCCACCTGCAGGGCCGTGCGGAAGAATTTTTCTGAGCATCTGCAGGATAAAATCGCTTGGATTCGGTCTAAGTTGGACTCCATGCGTGGAATGCAGTCTGGGGAGATGCCAGGAGAGTGGTCTTGCCCTGTTATCTGGGAACGATTTGATCCTGTTGGACCTAAGGAAGTGGACAGGATCCTTCGAATTGTTAATTCCACCACATGTTATTTAGATCCCTGCCCTTCCTGGCTGATAAAATCGGCCAGGGAGGTGACAGGTGGATGGGTCCAGGCTATGATTAATACATCCTTGTTGGAGGGGGTGGTTCCGACTGCCTTCAAGGAGGCATTGGTGCACCCCCTCCTCAAGAAGCCATCCCTGGACCCTACCATCCTGGACAACTTTCGTCCAGTCTCCCACCTTCCCTTTTTGGGAAAGGTGGTTGAGAAAGTGGTGGCATTGCAACTTCAAAGGACCCTGGATGAAGCGGATTATCTAGACCCTTTTCAGTCAGGTTTCAGGCCAGGACATGGGACGGAGACGGCATTGGTCGTGCTTATGGATGATCTCTGGCGGGAGCGGGATGGAGGTAGTGCATCCATCCTGGCTCTCTTAGATCTCTCAGCGGCTTTCGATACCATCGACCATGGTATTTTGGGGCGGCTTAGGGAGTTGGGGGTGGGCGGCGTAGTTTTACGCTGGTTCACCTACTTCCTCCGGGGCCGCTCCCAGTCGGTGGTGATAGGAGAGGAGAGATCCAGCCCGCGACTGCTCCTATGTGGGGTGCCGCAGGGTTCGGTTCTCTCTCCTCTCCTATTTAACATCTACATGAAACCGCTGGGCGAGATCATCCGTCACCATGGGATGAGGTATCATCAGTATGCGGATGATACTCAATTATATATCTCCATCCCTGGTGAGGTAAGTGATGCAGTGTCCACCCTGTCCCAGTGCCTGGGGCCTGTGAGGGCCTGGATGGGGAACAACAGGCTTCAATTGAACCCTGGTAAGACCGAGTGGCTGTGGATTGATGGCTTAGCGTCTTCTGGGAAATTATCATCTTTGGTTCTCGATGGGGTAGCACTGCCCCGTTCGGAACCGGTGCATAATCTGGGGGTCCTTCTAGACTCACGACTCCTGCTCGAAGAGGGCTAGGAGGGCTTTCGCACAGCTTCGGTTAGTGCGCCAGTTACGCCCATTCCTGGATCGCGACGCCCTCCGTACAGTCACTCATGCTCTCGTCATCTCCCATGTAGATTATTGCAATGCGCTCTACATGGGGCTACCCTTAAAGACAATCCGGAAGCTTCAGCTGGCGCAGAATGCGGCCGCGCAGGCAGTTTTGGGTGCGTCAAGATCCGCACATGTAACACCACTGCTCCGTGAGCTGCATTGGGTGCCAGTTTGCTTCCAGGTACAATTCTAGGTGTTGGTTATCACCTTTAAAGCCCTACATGGCATGGGGCCAGAATACCTGAGGGACCATATGATCCCCATGTTATCGACCCGCCCCACTCGGTCATTCAGAGAGGGCCTGCTATGAACCCCATCAATTAGAGAATGCCATCTGATGGGGTCTAGGAGGTGGGCCTTCTCTGTGGTAGCGCCCACTCTATGGAACACCTTGCCCCCAGAGTTAAGACAGATCTCCTCCCTCCCGACCTTTAGGAAAGAGCTGAAGACCTGGTTCTGCCGCCTGGCATGGGAAGGAGGAAGGGATAGTTCCTCATGGGGGTGGCTAATCCCCTAATTTTATAATTGTCCTTCTTTTAATTATTCCATTACCATCTGGATTTTAGAATATGTATTTTATTGTATAACTGTGATTTTAGATATTTTAGATTTTATTTTAACTTGTTTATTGTGAACCGCCCAGAGTTCCCCATGGGGGGAGATGGGTGGTCATATAAATTAAATAAATAAATAAATTTATATCTTTTAATAATTATAATGATATTATATATTTATTTCACTTCCATTAGGGTTTGTTTTGTATTTTAACTCCGGTTTTATTGTAAACCGCCCAGAGTTCCCCCTTTGGGGGAAGATGGGCGGTAATATAAATTAAATAAATAAAAAAGTACCTGGCTGCACAGTAGTGCCTATGAGAGGGATCTGGGTGTCCTGGTGGACCACCGCTTAACCCTAAGTCAGCAGTGTGTTGCAGCTGCCAAAAAGGCCAATGCAGTCCTGGGCTGCATCAACAGAGGAATACTATCAAGATCACGGGAAGTGACGGTACCGCTCTATACCGCACTGGTGAGGCCACAATTAGAATACTGCGTCCAGTTCTGGTCACCATAATACAAAAAAGATTCTGAGGCCCTAGAAAGGGTGCAGAGAAGAGCCGCAAAGACGATAAGGGGTCTGGAGGCTAAATCCTATGAAGAACGGCTAAAGGAACTAGGTATGTTTAGCTTAACGAAGAGAAGACGGAGGGGAGACGTGAGAGCCGTCTTTCAATTCTTGAAGGGCTGCCACAGGGAAGAGGGCGTCGATCCATGGCACCTGAGGGTAGGACAAGAAGCCATGGGTGGAAGCTCGTCAGAGGGAGATCCAACCTGGAAATAAGGAGGAATTTCCTGACAGTGAAAACTCTTAAGCAGTGGAACAGCTGGCCTCCCGGAGTGGTGGGTGCTCCATCGCTGGAGGTTTTCAAGAAAAGATGGGACAACCATCTGTCCGAGATGGTCTGAGGACTCCTGCCTTGGGCAGGGGGTTGGACTAGAAGACCTCCAAGGTCCCTCCCAACCCTATGATTCCAGGATTCTAGGATAGGATTAGAGCCAGTTTGGTCTAGTGGTTAAGGTGCTGGGCTAGAAACCAGGAGACTGAGAGTTCTAGTCCCGCCTTAGGCACGAAAGCCGGCTGGGTGACCTTGGGCCAGTCCCTCTCTCTCAGCCCTAGGAAGGAGCCAATGGGAAACCAGGAGACTGAGAGTTCTAGTCCCGCCTCAGGCATGAAAGCCGGCTGGGTGACCTTGGGCCAGTCGCTCTCTCTCAGCCCTAGGAAGGAGCCAATGGCAAACCAGGAGCCTGAGAGTTCTAGTCCCACCTTAGGCACGAAAGCCGGCTGGGTGACCTTGGGCCAGTCCCTCTCTCTCAGCCCTAGGAAGGAGCCAATGGGAAACCAGGAGCCTGAGAGTTCTAGTCCCGCCTCGGGCATGAAAGCCAGCTGGGGGACCTTGGGCCAGTCACTCTCTCTCAGCCGAACTCACCTCACAGGGTTGCTGTTGTGGGGAAAATAGGAGGAGGAAGGAGTATGAGGTATGTTTGCTGCCTTGAGTTATTTATAAAAATAATAAAGGCGGGATAAAAATTAATTAAATAAATAAATAGGATACCAAGATGAAGAGGTGCAATGAATGAGGTTAATGTAAACTAAACTTAGCTATATTTCAAATGCTGAATATTTTAGACAAATTGACAAGTTAATGTGCAAATTTTTATGGAATTCTCAGACTCCCATGGTTTTGTCTCTCAAAGTTGTGATTCATATCTAAACATGTGGGTTCAAACTTTCCTGATTTTCAATTGCACCACTGGGCTTATGTATTAACTTCTGATTTTTATTGGAATGAAAGGGAAATGGAAGAAGTACCACTATGGGCTGAACTAGGTTTCCATTCTATCTTTATATTTCAGTGGGCACAAAAATTTTGGAACCTTTGAGATCTTAACAAGTATTTGGTTCTGATTATAGCTAGAATTCTATTGTATGTCCAACACTCAGGACAGTTACACATATGTGGATGTTATTGCAAAAGGAATTAAAATCTGATTCTTGTTCCCATGCAAAATTCACTTTGGAACAATCCTTATTTTCTGGTAATATACCTTATATATTTTTAGGAAAGTTCTTGCTGAAAATGGCAGCATTACTCTAGATCACCACATTGTTAATTATAGTGCTTCTGAGAGGTTATAAAAATAGTCTCAGATTTTGGTCTCTGATTAATGGTCTCAAGTTTTTTTAAAATGTTAATCATGTTCGTGTATTACCGAGACCTGGCTGGGCCATGGAGGAGGGGTTGCCCTCTCGGAAATCTGCCCGGCCGGGTTTCAGGTATGGCACCAGCCGAGACATCGGGGTAGGGGAGGAGGGGTGGCAGTTGTCATCCGAGAATCTATAGTGTCCTTCAGGGGCGCTGCTCCACAGGTGGCTGGTTGTGAGACCCTGTTTCTCAAGTTGGGTTCCCGAGACCAGTTGGGAATGTTGCTACTGTACCAACCTCCCTGCTGCGTAGCAACCTCCCTGCCCGAGCTGCTGGAGGCCGTCTCGGGGCTGGCGGTGGAATTCCCCAGACTTATGGTTCTGGGGGATTTCAATCTGCCACCCTGGGACGTGCCTCGGAGGCAGCTCGGGAGTTCATGGCTACCATGGCAGCCATGGGCCTGGTCCAGATTATTCGGGACCCGACTCGAGACAGTGGCCTCATCCCGGACTTGATTTTCTTGTCGGAGCAGTAGCAAGATGATCTGGGGGGAGAGTTACATCTTTCCCCTTTGTCATGGTCAGATCATGCCCTGGTGTCCCTGAGATTCTCATATGCTGCCCCACTCCGCAGGGAGGTTGGACCCATTCGACTGGTCCGCCTCCGGTGACTAATGGACCCAATCGGGTTTCAGAGGGAGCTGGGGGTTATATCCGAGGATCTACTGCACGGTCCAGCGGAGGTCATGGCCGCAGCCTGGAATAAGGAAGCGGCCGGGGCCTTGGACAGTATCACGCCTATGCAGCCTCTCTCGGCCCATCCGACCCGATATTCCCCGTGGCTCACGGAGGGATTAAGGGTTCTGAAGAGGGTTAAGAGACGTCTAGAGTGCCGCTGGAGAAAGACAAAGACCGAATCAGACCGAACACAAGCTAGAGCCGCAGTTAAGGCCTACCTTCTGGCGGTAAGAGTGGCGAAACATCAATATTTCTCCGCTCTTATTGCATCCGCAGAATGCCGCCCGACGGCCCTGTTCAGGATTACTCGATCTCTCCTAGGTAAGGTGGGGTCAGTGACCCACCTTCAGGGCCGTGTGGAGGAATTTTCGGAGCATCTGATGGATAAAATCTCTCGGATTCGTTCTAAGCTGGACTCCAGGCGTGATGCATGGTCTGGGGAGATGCCGAGGGAACGTCTTTGCCCGGTTATCTGGGAACGGTTTGATCCTGTTGGGCCTAAGGAAGTGGACAGGATCCTCCAGACTGTTAAGAGCCACTACGTGCCATCTTGACCCATGCCCCTCCTGACTGGTGAAAGCAGCCAGGGAGGTGACATGTGGTTGGGTCCATGTGATGGTTGCTACATCCTTGGGAGAGGGAGTGTTTCCGACTGCTTTTAAGCAGGCGCTGGTGCACCCCCTCCTCAAAAAGCCATCGCTGGACCCTACAGTGTTGGACAACTTTCATCCCATCTCCCACCTCCCCTTTTTGGGGAAGGTGGTTGATAAAGTGGTGGCATTACAGCTCCAGAGAATTCTGGATGATACGGATTATCTAGACCCCTTCCAGTCAGGGTTCAGGCCGGGATATGGGGTAGAAACTGCATTGGTCGCACTTACAGATGATCTCTGGCGAGCGCGGGATGGAGGCAGTGCATCCATCCTGGCTCTTCTTGACCTCTCAGCGGCTTTCGATACCATCGACCATGGTATCCTTTTGGGGCGGCTCGGAGAGTTGGGGGTGGGTGGCGTAGTTTTCGCTGGTTCGCCTCCTTCCTCCGGGACCAGTCCCAATCGGTGGTAATAGGAGATGAGAGGTCCAACCCTCGGCCCCTACTTTGTGGGGTGCCGCAGGGTTCAGTTCTCTCCCCTCTCCTATTTAATATCTACATGAAACCGCTGGGTGAGATCATCCGCCAACACGGGATGAGGTATCATCAATATGCTGATGATACTCAATTATATATCTCCATCCCAGGTGAGTTAAGTGATGTAGTGGCTGCCCTTTCTCAGTGTCTGAAGGCTGTGGGGGCCTGGATGGGGAACAACAGGCTTCAGCTGAACCCTGGTAAGACGGAGTGGCTGTGGATTGATGGCACCTCGGGATCCAGGGAGTTGTCATCTTTAGATCTGGATGGGGTGGCAGTACCCTGTTCGGACTCGGTGCGGAACCTGGGGATCCTTCTGGACTCACGGGTCCTGCTTGAAGAGCAGGTGGCAGCCGTGGCCAGAAGGGTGTTTATGCAACTTCGAGTTGTACGCCAACTACGCCCTTTCCTGGACCGAGACGCCCTCCGTACAGTCACTCATGCCCTGGTCATCTCCCATATAGACTATTGCAATGCGCTCTACATGGGGCAACCCTTGAAGAGTATCCGGAAGCTTCAGCTGGTCCAGAATGCAGCTGCGTGCGCAGTTATGGGTGCCTCAAGATCGGCACATGTGACACCTCTGCTGCGTGAGCTGCACTGGTTACGAGTTTGCTTCCGGGTCCAATTCAAGGTGTTGGTTGTTACCTTTAAAGCCCTACATGGCATGGGACCAGGTTACCTAAGGAACCGCCTCATCCCCAGAACGTCAACCTGCCCCACCCGGTTATGCAGAGAGGGCTTGCTACGGACCCCGTCTGTAAAAGAATTCCATTTGGCGGGGTCCAGGAGACGGGCCTTCTCGGCAGTGGCACCCGCCCTTTGGAACATTCTGCCCCTGGAGGTGAGGCAAGCCCCAACACTCCTGACCTTCTGAAAGCAATTGAAGACCTGGCTCTGCCACCTCGCCGGGGATGGGAAGGGTAATAGCTCTTCTTGGGGGTGGCTGGCACCGTAGAGTTCCTTTAAACAACATCATAGCCTCTTGGATTTTATATATTTATATATTTATGTCTAATTTATTTAGAATGATAGGGGCGTGGTGGCTCAGCGGGTAAGACGGCAGGCTTGTAGATCGGAAGATCACAAGTTCGGAGGTTCAAATCCCTAGCCCTGCGTGCGGAGTGAGCTCCCGCACTAGCTCCAGCTCTTGCCCAACCTAGCAATTCGAAAGCATGCAAATGCAGGTAGATGAATAGTTGGGTAGGTAACAGCGTTCCGCGCGTGTCATGCCAGCCACATGACCGTGGAAGCATCTTTGGACAACGCTGGCTCTTCGGCTAACAAACGGAGATGAGCACCGGCCCCTAGAGTCGGACACGACTGCACAAATGTGCGGGGGGAACCTTTACCTTTACCTTATTGTATTTTATATTTATTTATTTATTTATTTATTTATTTATTTATCTATCGTATTTATACCCTGCCTATCCCCTCCCTAATGGAGGACTCTAGGCAGCTTACATACAGATATAAATTCATGTATTTATACAACGATATATATAACAATGTTACCGCGCGTTAGGGAGGGGGTGAGGGAACCGACTCTTCTTTTAATTAATCAATTTTTTGTAAACCGCCCAGAGTCCCCTTGTGGGGGGAGATGGGCGGTGATATAAATTGAATAAATAAATAAATAAATAAATAAATGTTGCTTATGACTGTAAGATGAAACTATTTCTTCAAAAAAGTCTATTTAGGGTCTATAAACCCCTCAATAGAAGTTCAAAAAGGGTTATCTACTGGCCTATCTTGAAGATGCAATGAATTAAGTTAAGTTAAACAAACACAATTTTGTCATGTCATCTAAGTAGAGGTAAAGGCTTTCCCCTGCACAGTCGTGTCCGACTCTAGGGGCCGGTGCTCATCACCGTTTGTTAGCCGAAGAGCCAGCGTTGTCCAAAGATGCTTCCGCGGTCATGTGGCCAGCATGACAAGCACAGAACGCAGTTACCTTCCCACCAAAGTGGTACCTATTTATCTACTTGCATTTGCATGCTTTCAAATTGCTAGGTTGGCAAGAGCTGGAGCTAGTGCGGGAGCTCACTCCGTCACGCGGGGCTAGGGATTCGAACCTCCGAACTTGCAATCTTCCCATCGACAAGCCTGGCGTCTTACCCGCTGAGCCATCACGCCCCTCTTCATGTCATCTACTTGTTCTATATTTGTTGAATATTTTTAGTATGGGAAATCATGTTCTAGTAAGAGAGTTAAGATTTAAAGATGTTAAACTACTGTATACTCCTAAAATCTGGATTCTTCTTAGAGGCTTTCAAATAGAGACTGGATATCATCCATCAGAGATACTATAGTGCATACCTTTCCAAACTGTGTGTCACGACACACTGCTGTGTCACGTCCAGGGCCCCGGTGTGTCGCGGGTGAACCCGGAAGAGGAGGCCATGCACCACATGGAGTCCCGCCCAGCCCTTGCCACGCCGCCGGTCCCTGCTGTGCCCAGCTCTCGCCGCAGAACCCAGGTAAGATGCCAGCCCGGCAGGGCCGCAACTGGGGGTGGGGGGTGGGGAGGGACACAACTAGGCCGCCGCACTGGGGGGTAGGGGTGCAGGGACATGACTAGGCCACCGCACTGGGGGGTGGGGGTGCAGGGTCGTGACTAGGCCGCCGCACTGGGGGGTTCAGGTGGGAGCCAATCGCGTGGGCCAGGGGTGGGGTTTGAAGCCGGGAGCCAATTGCATGGGCGTGGGGGGGTGTTTGGAGCCGGGAGCCAATCACGTGGGGCGGGGGGCAGGGACCCCTCATTACTGTGTCACAAAATTATGCATGGCTAAAAGGTGTGTCACCAACATGAACAGTTTGGAAAGCCCTGCTATAGTGGATTCCGCATTGAGCATGGGATTAAATCTGCTTAGGGAGGGGATAGGCGGGGTATAAATACAATAATAAATATAAAATAAAAAAAATAAATTAGATGACCTGTAAGGTCCCTTCCAACTTGATGATCTTATGATTCTATGGAAGTTCTTCATAAAGAACTTCCTCCAATTTGTCACTGTCTTTTTGGTTCCCACAACTGGATATAGGACTCCAAGTGGCATCTGCCAAGGATAGAGTAGAACAATTATTTCCCATGGTCCAGACTCTGTCTTCCTGTTAATATTAATCCTCCTGAGTCATTGAAAGAAACGTTGAACATCACAGGGGCAGGGAAGTGGAGCCATTCACTGGCACTCTTTTGGTATGGTCATTCAGCCAATTGTCAGTCCATCTAACAGTAGTATCAGCCCATATTGTACCATTTTAGGAAGGAAAATATAACGAGAACCTCTGTTGAAACCTTTGCTAAAGTCTAGGTACACTACGAGAGCCAGTTTGGTGCAGCGGTTAAAGGCACTAAGCTGGAAAGTGGGAGCCTGTGAGTTTTAGTCCTGCCTTAGGCACGAAGGCAGCTGGGTGACTTTGAGCCAGTCTTTCTCTCTCAGCCCAAGGGCAGACCACTTCCAAACGTCTTGCCAAGAAACGTGCAGGGACTTGCCCAGGCAGTCACCAGAAGTCAGCAATGACTTGAAGGCATTTTTTTTTAAAAAAGATACACTATATCAAGTGTACAACACAAGCAGGACAAGCCAGGGTATATAAACAGAGAGCAAGTCCCACTCCCTTTTCACACTGAAGACGTTGCCTAGTCTGGCAATGAAACCTCTGCAAGAAAACAAGAAGGCTCAGAGAGCACCAAGGACTCCACACTATATCAAGTCCATAATGGCCCCTGTTAATTGTACCATGCCTATCCAAGTGCTCACAAGCATGCTGTTTTAATAATCTGTTTGAAGACCAAGCCCAGATCTATAGGTTGCCAGGCCTTTCCCCCTTCTTGAAGCTAGGAATGACATTTGTGCCCTTTCAGGCTTCTGGGACCTCACTGGTCCTCCAGGGGTTCTCAAAAATTACTTAGAACCGATTTGCCCGAAAACACCTTTATGGGTCTCAGCACACAAAGCATTTTATAGGAAAGAAACCGCAGGGAAAGAGAAATGGTTAACCTATTGAGAGATGTTAGAACAAGACCACGGAGAATATACAATGAGAGCAACTGGCTGCAGGAGGATTTAGTTTTCAATGGTTTTCGTATGCACAGTTAAGAGAGCTTTAAAGTAGACAATGGGACATTTGGAACTGAGCAGCAGAAGACAGAATCTGAAGTTGAATTATGTACAAATGATGAACATGTAATTGCTAAAATGTATAAACGTTTGCGGAAATTTGAAATGGAGGAAGAACAAGTGAAAGAGTGTATGATAAAATGGGCTAAGAACTTTGGTTATAACATATTGTTGGAACAGTGGGAAAACATGTGGCTGAAAGGATTGAAATTCACATTATGTTATAATTTAAAAGAGAATTTTTATAAAATGATGTACCGTTGGTATATGACTCCAGAAAAATTATCTAGAATGTATAAAGGTACTTCAAATTTATGTTGGGAATGTGGACATAAATTGTGGGTTTTATCGTGGCTGGTGGACTTCTAAAAAAGCCAGAAAATTTTGGGTTCAAAAACATAAAACAGTACACTTCAAATTTATGTTGGAAATGTAGACATAAATTGTGGATTTTATCATGGCTGGTGGACTTGTAAAAAAGCCAGAAAATTTTGGGTTCAAATACATACAACAGTACAAAGAATTTTAAAAGCTAATATTAAACTGAAATCAGAACTGTTTTTGCTGGGACTAATGGACAGACAATTAGAAAAGAGCCATGGAAGATCATTTTTATAAATGATTGCTGCTGCGAGACTACTATATGTGCAAAACTGGATAGACTCTGAAATGTTCAGAATGGAGGAATGGTTGGTGAAGATGACGGAACTAGCAGAGATGGCAAAATTAACTTGTTTGCTTAGAGAAAGATCAACAACCATATTTATTACTGACCAGAAACCTCTTGTGGACTTTTTGCTGAAAAAAGAAAAGAAATAAACTGGTGATTTATGGATTTGATGATTAGAATGAGTAGATTATGGAAAGAAGGAAATTATGATGTAACATAGAGAGAGGGGGTAAAATATAAATGTACTTATAACTGCTGTTAAGAAGATTGGAAGCCATCTCTTTATTACTTTTTTCTTTTTCTTTCTACTTCTTTTGCCTTATTTCTTTTTCACTTTCTTATTACTTTTCCCTATTCCTTTTCTCTTTACTTCAAACTTTGAATTGTTTTTATTCTGTTGAAAACTACTTTAATAAAAATCATATTTAGAAAAATGCTGAGAACAGTTCTATGAACATCTCCAATGGTTCCTTCCAGATCCTAGGATATAATCCATCTGGCCCTGGAGACTTGTATTCAGTTAGAGCAGCTCTCTGGGTCTCTCCTAAGCTGCAGTTCTTCCACTGGCGTATCTATGGCAGCTAAGGCTCAATTTCCCTTCTGAAATGAGGCAGACACAAAATCGGAATTAAGAGGTTCTGTCTTCTGTCAAGCCTTGTGGGGCTGGCAAACTCAGAAAGAACAACCTTTATTGCCATCAGGATAATATAACCAAATCTTGAAAGCCTGCTAAAGCAATTTTCCAGATCAACTTATACCTATCGTAATGAAGGTGGAATTGTATGGCTTTAGCTTTTCTGACAGCATTCCTAGAGTTTCTGGAGACTGCTTGTATTCTTTTTTGGCGAAGAAGAATTTCCCATACATGTCCATGTTTAAATTCAGCATTTTAGAGACTTTTTCCCAGAATTTTAGGACATTACAGAAACATGGTTTTAGAGATGGGTTATTCTTACCACATCTCCAACATCACAAAAATATTATTTTTGTTGAATAGCCTAAGGTCTATTGAAATTTATGGTACAGATGTTGAGAAAGTTTTCCATTGTTTAGACAAAATGGGGGTCCCCAATTCCTTGTTCCATTTAAACTTTAAATTTTGCATATCAAATTTTTTAAAAAGGTAAAGGTTCCCGCTGCACATTTGTGCAGTCGTGTCGGACTCTAGGGGCTGGTGCTCATCTCCGTTTGTTAGCCGAAGAGCCAGCGTTGTCCGAAGACGCTTCCACGGTCATGTGGCCGCATGATACGCATGGAACGCTGTTATTTGTCAATAAACAAGTGTTTTTAAAGATTAACAGTGGGCTTTTTTTGTCTCTTAAGATTTGGTGGTCACTTTAATAATTTAGATGTCTCTAAAGTTGAAAATGCTACTGCTTCAAACCGAGATGTCAGTAGACTGTGGTTGTCAAGTCTGCCAGTGAGTGCCAACAGATAAATTACATTCATCCACTAACACAGAGCTTTCCAAACCATGTGTCGCAACACAAAAGTGTGTCGCCTGCGGGGCCCAGATGTGTCGCGTCAAAACCCGGAAGCGCTGATGGTGCGCCATCAGCGCTTCCGGGTTTTCCCGCGGCGACACACCAACGGTGGCGCGCAAAAATCCGAAAGCGCCGCAGCCACATCGGCGCACAAAAACTGAAAGCAGCAGCAGCGCTTCCGGGTTTTTGCGCGGCGACACACCAACGGTGGTTGGTGTGTCACCGCGGGAAAACTTTGGAAAGCGCTTCTCTAACAATAGGAAATTAGAAAAAAATATCATTACCATCCAGTAATAGAACTAAAGTAAAAATCCCAGCATCCATTGAAATCTTCCATATAATTGCGGGGGGGGGGGGGGTATTAATTTTCAGATCTGGTTTACCTCATAGCATGAGAAAATGGATCAAAATGCAAAATTTCTGGGAATAGTTTGTTTATTTATTTATTTATTTATGTTTGGACTTTTATCACCGCGACATCTCCCCCAATGACAGGACAATCTAATCAATTATATTTTAAACCCAAAACAGTTCAATTAACCAAGTTATTATGTGTGAATGTTCCAAAAGGACTCAGGAAAGAAAATTTATATTGAGTGAAGCTGTCCAAAATTTTGTACTAGTAAAATAGATATATATAATGCATATTTAGTGGACAATTACATCTTTTTGAAATGTATCTTTAGAATTGAAGAATCTCATAACATTTATGGAACAATGTACTGAATTTCTGAAACTGTTTTCAGTTTCTGTCTCTCTAAATATATATGTGTGTGTGTATTTTGGAATTCCATGCAAACTATAAAGTTTTGCTTTAGAAAATGCAAAGTATGCTTTTGCTTCCTTTATTTTTCTTTTTTTTTTCCTTTTTCTATTTTTATCTGCTTAATTAATCTCTGTTGGGGGAGATGGGTGGTGATATAAATTTAAATAATGAATAAATAATAAAGGCAAAATAATAATAAATGCTCAGTTGTGTCACTTTTGGTATATTTAGTTATTGTTGTAGCTCTTTATGGTCTGGTCTTTCTGGTCTTTTTATATGTTCTATTCTCTTCCATTTTGTTGTAGTAGTATTAAAGCAATACAAATGGAAAAAGTGGAGTCCTTGGTGCTCTCTGAGCTTGATTGTTTGCTTGCAGACGTTTCATTACCCAAGTAAGTAACATCATCAGTGCTAATGAGTGTGGGGTTTGCTCTCAGTTTATATACAGTGGTTTGCCCTGCCAGTTTAGGTGGGGGTCTGGTTTCCTCCTTGGTGGATCCTTGATTAGGGTTGCTTGATTGTTTATCTGGTGTTAATCCCTGCTTATCGGTGTTGGCTTCTGCTTAGCTTTTTATTGTCTCTTTTGAATGGTGTGTAAATGTGGTTTGCCTCTACGTGTCTATTGATGGCTGATTTGTCTGAATGCCAAGCTTCCGGGGATTCCCTAGCATTTTTGGATTTAGCTTGGTCTAGGATGCTCACAGTTTCCCAGTTGAAAGTATGGCTGAGTCTGTCCCCATGTTGCGAGATTAAGGAGTTTTCATCGTGTCTTCTGACTGCTAGTTGGGTGTTCATGGATGCGCTCTGCTATTCTTCTGCCCGTCTGTCCTACATAATGCCTGTTACAGTCCTTACATTGTATGACTGTACATCTTACACTGTATGTTGTAGATGGGTCATCCACAACACCTAACAGCCACTATGTAGGACAGAACACCAACTGGAAGCTTGGCATTCAGACAAATCAGCCATCAATAGACACATAGAGGTAAACCACATTTACACACCATTTTAGAGACAATAAAAAGGCTAAGAAGGATACAAAAAGACCAAAACACATCCTTTCCAGCAGCCAACACCCAGATAAACAGGGATTAACACCAGATAAACAATCAAGCAACCCTAATCAAGAAACTACCAAGGAGAAAACCACACCCCACCAACACTGGCAGGGCAAGCCACTGTATATAAACAGGGAGCAAACCCCACACTCTCTTGTACTGATGATGTTGCCTAGTCGGGTAATGAAACATCTGCAAGCAAACAACCAAGCTCAGAGAACACCAAGGACTCCACAGTTCAATCCTGAGCTACATATATTCTCTTCTACTGAAAAATGGAAAAATATTTGATTAGACTTCCTTTCCTTTTCTTATCTCATTACTCTAATTTCCTTGGTTTATTTCTTACTCCGTTTTGGCACTTTGTATAACCCTGCCAATTTGGACACGAATAGCAGCATGATGCGGATGGATGGATGCCAAGCCAGGCAGAAGGCAGCTTTCCATGTTCCTATTCTAACACACGGAACCTGCTCCTGGCAAATTACATGAAGCTCTCAATTTTTGTAAGAAGGTAGACTCACCAAAAAATGCACCACAGCTGCTTCTGGAAAGAAATCACAAATAGCTATGTGGGTCACAGTAGGCATGAAATCTGCATGCAAATTAAATCACACCGTCCACTGCCGCTTAACCCCCATCGCATGTGGAAGGGTGGAGGGGGAAGGCCCCTGAGGCTGTTCTAAGGATGGGCTGCGCAATGAAGGACGGACTCCGGCTTCTGCCCTGTGCACTTTGCAGGCCAGCAAAGGGCTGGGTGGCCCCCCAGTCCGTTTCTCTCTCTCTCTCCTCTCTCTCTCTCTCTCTCTCTCTCTCACTCTCACTCTCACTCTCACTCTCACTCTCACTCTCTCCTTCCTTCCTTCCTTCCTTCCTTCCTTCCTTCCTTCCTTCCTTCCTTCCTTTCTTTCTTTCTTTCTTTCTTTCTTTCTTTCTTTCTTTCTTTCTTTCTTTCTTCGGAGGCCCTGTGATGTCCTCAGTGCATTTCACTTCTGCTCTACTTAACTAGTTTTATTAAGACCGCATTACAGTTTTGCATAGATTTGATTTGTATTTTTGTACCTTGCTTTGAAACCCTTTTCCTGTATGGTGGCTAACAGTACATTTTAAAAAGCAGAATCCGTAAGAGGCAAAGTAACGTCAACTCTCTGTCTACCCTATTTGCAAAGTCAGAAGGGTGGCTGGAAAGTCTTCTTCGTGTTGCCTTGGCCCCCAGTGCAAATTCAGGAAAAGAAGAACTTTTAACTTCTTTTAACTTCATTTCACCTCTTCACGCTCAGATCAGCAATTTGCCTAAGGTATCTCCAGACCATTGCTTAGCAATTAAATCCACATTTGGCTTGTTCATACTCCACGTGGGAAGATTCTGTGCCAGGACCCTGAAAGGACTAAGCCTCCAGTTGGCCCTTTCGCGGCTTGCGTTTCCTCCTCAGACGCTGCAGGAAGCTTCACTTGGGCAAAGCCCACCCAGTGCCAACCCAGCAGGAATTTAATGAGTTTGGAAATGAGCCAGCATCAGCGAAGCCTCCCTTCCACCTGGTTGTGGAGGGAGCCCAGGGGCAGGCACTCTCCCTCTGAGCCAAGACTGGCTGAGGTCTAGCTCATCAGAAACCTTTCATCCCTTCCAACTTCCTTTGGGTCTCTGACCTTCAGGACACTTGCCCCCCCCCCCCCCGATCCAGCAGGGGTGGAATCCATGAGGCTTTGGCCAGCATTCCCCAGCTACATGTTCACTGCCCATCAGCACCATATAATCTGGAAAGGGTTATGCCCTACAGATGCCATCCTATCCCCTCCGATACTGGGGGTGATCAAAGAAGAGTGACTTGGGAAAAGTGACCCCACAGCCAACACGAGGCCCTTTGGCTGCCAACAAGGCCAAAGCGCAGCCAGTACTACTCCGACGGCCTTTTCCACCATGGCAAAAGTGTTAGCCCTGCGAGGTGGTCCAGACAATAAGCACAACCGGGACTACTAGCACCATCTTTATTGTAAGGTTCCATTAGCAGAATCTTGCAAGGCCGAAGGTATTTCTCCCTTCCTTTCCTTTTACTCTCTGGAAAACTAGGGAGGGTCCCTTCTGAAACGTTGCCCACGCCATCCCCCATTCTGGGGGCCGAGACATCTTTTACGTGCTGGTTGTCCAGTCTGTGGCTCTTCCTCCTGTCTCCCAAGGTCATTCCCACAGACCATTACAAAACGCCCCAACCATGCTGTGGCTCCAGCACCATCTAGGAGGAACGTGAAGCTTTCTGTGTGGCAGAAGCTGGGCTGTTACTGCTTGAGACAAAAATCTCCCCTCTGAAAGTCAATGCTGAGAATCCTGCCTCTGCCGGTGTCTGTTCCGGCGCAAACCCTCCACTGCTGCAGGCCGTGATGGAAAGTCACTGACATCGGGATGACAATAAAGCAAAGTGGCCCGTTAATAATTCAGAAGCAGCTGGAAATGGTTTTTCAAAAAACAGCTGAGGCTGTCAAAACGGTGTCTCTTCACGAGAACGAGGACCTCCAGAAACAGGGCCTCGGCCCCAGCCCTCCGAAGCGCCTCCCCGGGCGCAGAGCAGAGGAAGGCGGCCCCGGCTTGCCAGATCTCAGCGCTGCTGACGGGGGACTGCTTCCCCGCCCTCTGGCCCGGGAGGTTCACAGGAAGGCCAGTGTGATGCACAGGCAGGGCTCCCCGGGGCTGCAGCCAGTCGCTCCCCTTTGGGGGGAAGGAGCTTTCGTCCCTTGCGGAGGCTGAATTTCCGAGGATTGGCCCATTTCTGGTTCGGGGAGGCGGCGGAGCCCGGACGGCAAGGAAAGAAGCCGAGTCAAGGGGAATCTCTGTCGGAACAGCAGCCCTTTGCTCCAGAGTTGGGGATGCTGGAAGGGATGGGAGACTAGACAGCAATGGGAATAGCCAGGCAACAATCTGAAACCTTTACCCCAAGTTACAGTTTAAGAGAAAACAGGTATAAAATGTTTTATGGGTGGTATACAACTCCATCAATAATCACCAAGATAGGCGAATCACACAGTAACAAAAGTTGGAAATGCCATGAGACAGAAAGAGCATTTTACCATATGTGGTGGACATGCAAAAAAACCTCAAAAGTACTAGAAAGAAATGCACAGCACTACTTCTAGAAATCTTAGAAATCAAATTTGAAACAAAGCCACGATTTTTCTTACTAGGCATAATTCCAGCCCCAAGGATAAATGTACCACCATTTTGGAAGTTATCAGATCAGGAACTTAAACTTGGAGAATATGCAGTAGTGGCAAAATTAGCAGCATATATACATATATATACAGAAACAGAGCAAGGGAAAAACCAATGCAAGAGCATGGTTTTTAAGGGGAAGAGCAACTAAAGTACTGAAATCAGAAATATGCAACAAGTTAGAAACTAGTATCTATCTAAAATGTTTTAGGAGTTTATTTTTCATTTTGTATTTTTAATAGCAAATAGTGGAGATTTTGGCACATCTTAGAGATTCAAATCCTTTCTCACATTGTTAAAATAATTTGATTAATTTCTCATCAACGATATGCTGAGCAGTAACTGTATAACCTAGGTAACTCCTTTGTCCACTTACTGATACTGCATTTCTGTCTTAACTATTTTTTTCCTTTTTTCGTCTTCTTCTTTTAAAAATGATTAATATTTTTTTTAAGGGACAGGAGACCACATGTGCAGCAGATCAGTCCCTTTGTCCCCCGCCCCCAATCAGTCCTCCAGAGAAAGCAGCATTTTTCAGGAAGTCATCAGCCCAACCACCAAAAGGTCAAGTGAGAGGTTGGCAAGACTTTCAAAATACGAACCCTTTAAGAACGAACACGTTTATCCTCCAATAGCAAAATCAAAGGTCAGAAACAGTAACTTGGCCAAGAGACACCATACAGAGGAGATTCTGAATCCCAAATGCCAAATTATATAGCGGTCGGCACAATACAATAAAATACCCATTTCACAGAAGGTAAACACACTACACCAGCCTGAAACCAAGTGACACGTGTACCCACACTGAAACAAATTTAACATGAAAAGCAGGCAAAATACCCATTGCTTTCTGTCCAGCCCTCGCAGGGGCTTCCCACCTGCTGTCTATCTCCTTAAAGCAATCCCATTTCTCTGGGAATATTTCCTTTTTTCCAGGAGTTTTCTATACTTCACAAAAAAGGCACCGTGCCAGGACCAGAAAAGTTCTTGGAAATAAAAACGGCATAAGGACCAACATTTTAATGTGCACTAGACCATCCTTTAGATTTAAATAAAAATAAAAATCTGGATGGCGGTCATCATGGTGCCCAGGAAGTCACTCTGGGGACCTCACCTCCAGATTCTTGTGTGTTTAGCTCCCCGATTAGAGAGACCAGAGTAACACCAGAGCCGGTGGTCCCGAGCCGTTGGGGAGAATGGCACCCCCAACTCTTCTATCTCACAGAACTGATCTCCCACCAGGATGGCCAACCAGGTAAATAAATCTTGTCAGCAAATGTTTCCCAGATGGGGCTCAGTGGTCTATCACGGAACCTACTGATGCCTCCCCTGTGCCAAAATGCAAAGCATTTATTTGTGCATCTTGGCCAACACTGAGAAGAGGCAACAGTACTGGGGGGGGACCCCTTCTCCACCATCCTGACTACCACATGAATTGCTCTTGTTCAGCTTGATTTGCTTCTTGCAGCTTGCATGCCTCTCCTCTTTCCGACAATCTCTGTCCTCAGGTCACAGAAGCATCTATTGAGGTCACGGCCTGCCACCACGGAACGGCTCTTAGCGATCTGCTTAAAAATTCTTTCAGAATCCGCCTTCCTCTATCCCCTGCCCTAGGCTCTAGTCCTGACCTTCTTCTGTATGCCATCTTCTCAGGCCTATCATATTCCCCCAACAAACCCAATTCCGGGCCTTCTCTCCAGGTCTGAGGTCCTCACTTAAAAGGATTTGGACAGTCTGGAACAGGCTGAGAAAGACACTGAGGATGATGGGGAGAGGGGCAATGGTCACAAAAAGTGAGGAAACGGTATGTTAAGCCTGGCAGAAAGAGGACCGAAGGGGCCTATGATAGCACTCCTCTACGTGCAGACCACACCAGGGGCAGCTTCAGCAGCGTCTACCTATCAGCCAAATTCAAGCAGGAGTAGCAAGAAGGGTGATCTGCCCAGCTCGGCAAAGGGAGTGGGTAGCATCTGCATACTCACACAGATTTGATTGTTGCAAGCACAAAAAAGCATTTGAAGGCATTTCTCTGTCCTTTTAAACAAACATTAAGATTACAACTAAGGAACGAGAACAGCAAAGTATCTAATACTGAAGAACAAGTGAGCAGAAGCAGAGCAAAAAATATTCAGCCTGCTCCCAATCAGCAAAGGAAATCTCCATGGAGAGCAGTGTTCATTGTGGCTTCGTGGCCATGCAATAATATTATGCTGTTGTTGAAGCAACCTGGCAAGGCCCCTTCAGATAGCAGAGGTGGTGACGAGAATGGTCTGTGTTCAGGAAGGGGGTTGACCAAGGAACCAGGCCTGCCAATCGTGCTGGGTTAAAGTGCTCTCCGCCACCTTCACTGCCAGTCCCTCTGCTGCCTCTTGTGCCCCTGGCAATTGGCCTTGTCTGCTTCAGGAGCGTGCCCCTTACTAACGGAAGGCAACTGCTTCCTTGCCTGGCCCTGTGTCATTTCCTTTCCACAGGTTGCCCGCCCGCCCACCTGCCTGCCTGCAAGTTGACCTCCATCACTCCTGGCACCGCACCAGGAAGGGGGTAGCTGGACTTTTCTAGGCTGGCTACCTGCCCCTCCACCCACCCCATGTGGGCACCTCCCAAGCTAAAATAAGATGAATTACAAGTAGTCCTCACTTACTGACCATTTGTTCAGTGACTGAAGTTACAACGGTGCTGAAAAAATAACTTTACGGCTCATTTATGACCATTTACAACCTTTGCAGCATCCCTCAGTCAGGTGATTGCCATTACAGTCAGTACGTGTTGTCCTGTGCATGACCTGTGTTTTTTTTCTTTCCCCCCCTTGCAGAACAGAGAGATTGGAGAGAAAGGGATTGCAAGAGAGTAAGCTATTTATTTATTTATTTGTCATATTTCTTTACCGCCCATCTCATGATGACGACTCTGGGCGGTTTACAACATTTAAAATAGAGAAATAACATATTATTAAAATAAAACAATATAAATACACATATAAATATATAAGTGCAAAAGATATAAAATATAAAATTCAAGATGGCGAGTAAGAATGTCATTTGCTCTTCTACGCATTGAAAGCAATGCAGTTGCGCCGGCAGCCCAGGGCTGGGAGCTAGGAGCACGCTACAGAAACAGCTTACAGTACTCTCTTGAAATCCCTTCCTCTCCAATCTCTCCGCTCTGCGAGGGCGGGAGGAAAAAAGCAAGCAATTTCTGTAGGCAATCTCTCCTTTGCCACTCTTTCAAGAGAGTACTATAAGCTGTTTGTGTAGTGTGCCCATGGCTCCCAGCTCCAGGCTGCCAGAGCAATCACATTGCTTTCAATGTGTACAAGAGAGTAAGCAGGCACTCAAGCATTCCAAAGGGTGGGGGAGTGGTTAGGAGGCAAACAAAAGCCGAAAGTGTGAAACTGAGTAGTCTTATCTCTTTCCAGCTGGAAAGTACAGTTGCAGTCAAGTGATTTCCCACTTAGTGACTGCTTTGTTTAGTGGTAGAGCTGCCAATCCCAATTAAGGTCATTAAGCAAGGACTACTGTAAAGAAAGATGAGTGGCCCACCCTGAGCATGAAGCCAGCTGGGTCCTGGAGATTGACAGTCTGAAGCTGACTGGTTGCTGCCCCCATTTTTTCAGGTGGGGGCTTTGCAACTGACAAATGTGAGGAGCCTGGCAAATGAGCGCAAACACCAGCTGGCCCTGCCTGTTCTACCTCCTCTCCACTCTTTTGTTTGAAGCCTGCAAAGAAGCTCCTTTCAAGAATTAGGTTGGTGTGTGTGATGGCTAATAAAGGGCCATGCAGACCAATGGCTACGGGGGAGGCTGGCAAGTGACCAGATGGGAAGGGTGAGTTCTCCCATCCAATCATCCCCAACTGGGTCAAAGTAATTGTTAGCCAACTATAACAGGTTTACACATCTTAAGGGGAAACCATTGAGTAAATGATGATTTAAAACACTCCCCTTCCTAAAACAGGGCAAGGAAGAAAATGGTGTTGTGAGGACACAATTGTGTTGTGGTTAAGTGCAAGAGGGGACAGAGCCACAGTCACAGAGCCAGGACAAAAAGTACTGTGATGCCGTCCATGTTCATTAAAGCAATGCAGTGAGCAAGATTATCTGTATGTATTCAATAGATCTCTCCCGCTGCATTAACAGTCACAAGGCTCTAAGAGCCCTGGGGGTGCAGGCAGCCCCAGGTCTGCAGCTGGGTCGCCCCAAGGTTGAGCACCCCTTGGCTCAATGCCCATTAAGGCAACTGAGATTAATGCCGGCCTCACTCTGGACTTGGGAGCCGACTTCAGAGGGGGATGATCTGTCTTCCATCACTTGGAACGCACTTGTTTCCAATTAGCCATTGCTGTGTTTTAATGAGGGGTCTGG
This sequence comes from Charina bottae, assembly GCA_023362775.1. NCBI lineage: Eukaryota > Metazoa > Chordata > Lepidosauria > Squamata > Charinaidae > Charina > Charina bottae. Next base: position 26,447,762 of record JALMGJ010000014.1, read on the forward strand.
AGATATATTAAATCCCAAGATCTCCTCTGCCTCATTATGCAGAGAAATAATAATCAGGTTCCAAATGATTCGTGAAACTCAGAAGAGAGGACCCCCCGGCAACAATAGCAACGTTATGCTCCCAGGGGCACTCTTAGCCTCTGTGGGGCTAAACTGTGTGCCCATCAAGAGACCCCCAGCCCCCTACTTTCAAGGCTCTGGTCCTGAACATACCCCACCCGAGAGAGTAACAGAAGGGACAAAGTCCTGATCACGCATCAAACGTTCTCTCTTTGAGAGCTTTTCCAACTACTGGAGCGCAAGGCCAAACTGAGGACTGGCATCTGGGAGACCTTCCAGCCTACCCTGCGCCGGGGGGAGTGTCCGGGGGGAACGGCCCAAGGCCACAGGAGAAACAGCCCTGCCACTGGCCAGGCTGGAAGGGAGCCGGGGCTCCAGTTTCGAGGTTCTTCTTTCTTCCTGCTGGAGGTCCAAGCCCAACAGCAGTGACGCTCCAGGCCGCCTGGCTATAAGGGGCAATGAGGGGTAGACAGAGAATTAGAGGTTTCCTTTGGGTCTCCTTCTTCTCTACCATTCTGCCTGTTCCTCGTCAAGACTGCTAATCTGTGGTCACTTCCTTCCACCTTCCTTCCCAGGTGCATTTTATCTGTCAAATTTATATAGTTGCCCACCTACCCAATGAACTCTGAATGGTGAACAGAAATAAAAACAAACCAACTCTAGAGATCCATTAAGAAGAAACTGGGTTGAGGTCCCTAAAATGACACTATCAACTTATCAACCAAACCCAAAATTCAATAAATACCACACCTGCACCAGGGCTCCTGGCATCTTGACCCCAGGGCCAGGGGAAAAGCCAGGTCTTCGCAGCCTTCTGGAAGGCCGACAGGGTCAGGGCCATCCGTGTCTCGGGGGGACTGTTCTGCAAGACAGGTGCCATGACAGAGCAGGCACACTTCCAAGGCCCATCAGGGGACACTGCTTCACCAATGGGACTCAGACCATGCCAACTCAGCCAGATCTAATAGAATAATAATAATAATAATAATAATAATAATAATAATAATAATGTCAGAGGGAGCGCGCAGAGATGGAGCGGCCTGCCTCTCTCCTAGGCACCAGTGATCCACATACTATGCAGTAAATAGACTCCAAACAGAAGTTATATCAAATATCCTATTTACTTTATATACATATGTATTTACAGATCACTTCCACAAGTAACAAATGATACACCATCAATGATACAGCTTTCACGAGGTAAAATGGGAATAATGGGAAATGAGAATGTCTCTGCATATATAGTGAACCTGACCAATCACATTATAGGTCACTCTTGTTATTCACAACACCCAACCTAACTCTAAGCACCTGTTGAATGAGTCACACATGACACATCATTCCTACAACAATGGCTGCTAATTGGGTGACTGTGCAGAATATTTCACCTTTTACCTAGAAATCAAGCCTCTCTGTATAATTTATATCTAGAAGTAAATTCCTGGGTTTATCAAACCCCAACACCCCTTCAATTTACAATAGATATTACATTCAATTGTACAGAATAGAAGACATACACATTTGAGATATACACATCCTATGTCTCTCTAAGCTTAGAGGCTTTGTCATCACATCTGCTACATTACACTCAGATGGACAATATCGCAAACCAATACAATACAATAAACTTCCAATTATTGACTGATCACATATTCTTGATCACATAAAGTTTGGTCATCGTCTCCAGTCTCTGTCATGACAAAATCTGTTGTCATCGGGGTTGAAACTTCTTTACACTGTTCCATATTGTTCTCTCTTAGCAGTGCTTCAATCTTCTTCCGCTGCTCTAGAACATAACCCCCATCAACCTTCTGAATACCCATTCTTAATTTCTCCCAGATCTTTGACATCAAAGTGCTGTTTCAGATTTTCAGTAAATTCAATTACCCTGCTTTGATCTTTCGCTATAAGACACAAATCGTCTACAAAAATCAAAAGCAAAATCTGTTCATCGTTTTCACATTGCTTTACATACAGACATGGGTCAGCTATACTACACTTGAATCCCATTCTTTGTAATTCCTTATCTAACCTAAGATTCTAGCAACGTGCCGACGTGTCATTCAAATCAGCATGCAAATATGCTGTTGTGATATCATAATGCTGTACTACACAATTCCCAGCTGCTGCCATTGCTAAGGCAAACCTAAATGTCTCCCCTCTTAGCGTTGGTGCAAAAACTTCATCATAAGTCTGATTCTTTATCTGGGAAAATCCTTGTGCAACCAACCTAGCCTTATACTGAATATCACCATTCACTAAGGTTTTCTTCTTATACACCCATCTACAGCCTACTGCTCTATGCCCCTCAGGCAGCCTAGTAGATTCCTGGCGAAGGAATCCAGAGCGCGCCAACTCTGCAAGATTGGATCGGCCAGGCAAGATGCTATGGGAGACGGGGGGTCCCCCAAGTGACCAGGCCCTCTGCCATGCAGGGCTTCATAGGTAACAACCAGCACCTGGAATCGCATCTGGAAGCAAACCGGCAACCAGTGCAGCCCGCAAAGCAAAGGTGTTACATGGGCACACACACACACACACACAGAGTGAGTTGGACCATCAATAACTTAGATCAGGTCCATGGTTGCCGTGGTGTCCATAAACTTCAGGGCCACTTCTGGCTCTGGGCCCAGCAAAGGCAGGTTGAAATTCCCCAGAGCCATGAGCCTGGGAAGCCCCATTGCCAGCCCAGCCACAGAGCGACACAGCTTGAACAAAGCGGCTGCGGTCTGGCAGGGAGGCTGTTACACAAGCGCAATCCCCTCCGATCCTTACAGCCCAGTTCCATAAATAGGATTTTCACATCCAGCCAAGCCAGAAAGGGCAGACTTGACCAGCTGGTGGTTTTCTGCAAACTGGATTGCAATCCTGCACTGCAGACCTCCCTGTACTCATAGCATTCTGATGACTGAGTGGATCTGAACATACCGGGTCAAACTCACTTGGGTCACCTGGAGTTCATTTAAACTGGATTTAGCAGGTTTGGGAGATGGACAAGCTGTTTGTCTCGAAGAGCCAGGCCAGCACATACAACCTCCTGTTTGCCTCTCTGCAAGCTTTTTCCTCTGTCTGCTCTGCCTGAGTTACTGTACGCATTGCGAAAGGTCCAGATTGCTTGCAGTCTTCTCCAGTCAGTCACATTAATAGTGTATTTATGAATAGTTGTCATCTGAGTGTCTCTTGTGGCCTTCAGGGGTGCTGCTCCGCAAGTGGCCGGCTGTGAGACCCCGTTTTTCAAGTTGGGCTCCCGAAAACAGTTGGGAGTGTTGCTACTGTACCAGCCGCCCTACTGCGTAGCAACCTCCCTGCCTGAGCTGCTGGAGGCCGTCTCGGGATTGGCAATGGAGTTCCCCAGACTTATGGTTCTTGGGGACTTCAATCTGCCATCCCTGGGACAGGCCTTGGAAGCAGCTCGGGAGTTCATGGCTACCATGGCAGCCATGGGCCTGTCTCAGATTATTCGGGACATGACTCGAGATAGTGGTCTCACCCCAGACTTAGTTTTCTTGTCTGAGCAGTGGCAATGTGATCTGAGGGGAGAGTTACACCTATCCCCATTGTCATGGTCAGACCATGCCCTGGTGACCGAGACTCTCCTGTGTGGCCCCACTCTGCAGGGAGGCTGGACCCATTCGATTGGTCCGCCCCCGGCGACTTATGGACCCAGTGAGGTTTCAGAAGGAGCTGGGGTTTATACCCGAGGATCTGCTGCACGGTCCAGCGGAGGTCCTGGCCGCAACCTGGAATAGGGAAGCGGCCGGGGCCTTGGACAGGATCGTGCCTGTGCGACCTCTCTTGCCCCGCTCGGCCCATCAGTCTCCATGGTTTATGGAGGAGCTGAGGGTTTTGAAAAGGGTTAAGAGATGTCTGGAGCGCCGCTGGAGAAAGACAAAGACTGAATCTGACCGAATACAATCTAGAGCCGCTGTTAAGGCCTACCTTGTGGCGGTAAGAGCGGCGAAACATGAATATTTCTCCACTCTTATTGCACCCGCAGAATGCCTCCCAATGGCCCTGTTTAAGATTACTAGATCTCTTTTGGGTCGAGTAGAGTCAGTGACCCATTTACAGGGCCGGTCGGAAGAGTTCTCTGAGCATCTGCAGGACAATCGCTCAGATTCATTCCAAGTTGGACTCTTAAGCGTGAGACACCATCTGGGGAGATGCCAGAGGAGCGTACTTACCCTATTATCTGGGAACGGTTTGACCCTGTTGGGCCTGATGAAGTAGACAGGATCCTCCGGATTGTAAATGCCACATCACCTTGACCTGTGTCTCTCCTGGCTGGTTAAGTCAGCCCGGGAGGTGATGTGTGGTTGGGTCCAGGGGATGATTAATACATCCTTGAGTGAGGGGGTGTTTCTGGCTGCCTTTAAGGAGGCACTGGTGCACCCTCTCCTCAAGAAACCATCCCTGGACCCCACTGTTTTGGACAATTTTTGTCCGGTCTCGCACCTTCCCTTTTTGGGAAAGGTGATTGAGAAAGTGGTGGCACTGCAACTCCAGAGGATTCTGGAGGAAACGGATTATCTGGACCCCTTGCAGTCAGGTTTCAGGCCGGGATATGGGATGGAGACCACATTGGTCACACCTATGGATGATCTCTGGCAGGAGCAGGATGGAGGGAGTGCATCCATCCTGGCTCTCTTGGATCTCTCAGCGGCTTTCGATACTGTCGACCATGGTATCCTTCTGGGATGGCTCAGGGAGTTGGGGGTGGGTGGTGTGGTTTTACACTGGTTCACCTCCTTCCTCCGGGGCTGCTCCCAGTCAGTGGTGATAGGAGGAGAGATGTGACCCGCGACCCCTGTTTTGTGGGGTGCCGCAGGGTTTGGTTCTCTATTTAACATCTACATGAAGTCGCTGGGCGAGATCATCCATCGCCACCAGCATACTGATGATACTCAACTATACATCTCCATCCTGGGTGAAGTAAGTGATGTGGTCGCTGCCCTCTCTCAGTGCCTGGGGGCTGTGGGGGCCTGGATGGGGAACAGGCTTCAGCTGAACCCTGGTAAAACAGAATGGCTGTGGATTGATGGCCCCCCGGTATCTGGGAAGTTGTTATCTTTGGTTCTGGATGGGGTGGCACTGCCCCATTCAGATCCAGTGCAGAACCTGGGGGTCCTCCTGGACTCATGTCTCCTGCTCAAAGAGCAGGTGGCGGTCGTGGCCAGGAGGGCCTTTGCACAACTTCGGGTTGTGTGCCAGCTACGCCCTTTCCTGGATCGGGATGCCCTCTAAACAGTCATTCATACCCTTGTCATCTCCCACGTAGATTATTGCAACGCGCTCTACATGGGGCTACCCTTGAAGAGTATCCAGAAGCTTCAGCTGGTCCAGAATGCGGCAGTGTGGGCAGTTATGGGTGCTATGAGATCAGCACACGTGACACCTCTGCTGTGCAAACTCCATTGGGTACCAGTTTGCTTCTGGGTCCAATTCAAGGTGTTGGTTATCACCTTTAAAGCCCTACATGGCATGGGACAAGGGTATCTGATGACATCGACCCGCCCCACTCGTTCATGCAGAGAGGGCATGCTTTGGACCCCAACAACAAGAGAACTCCATCTAGCGGGGTCCAGGAGGCGAGCCTTCTCTGTGATAGCACCTGCCTTATGAAATATCTTGCCCCCGGAGGTGAGGCTGGCTCCCTGGCTCCCGGAAGACTAAGACCTGGTTCTGCCGCCTTGCCTGGGACGGGGGAGGTAATAGTTCCTCCTGGGGGTGGCTGGCCCCACAGTGTCCTCCTTTTATATATGATTTTACCATTTCTTGGATTTTTATCTATTATTTATTATATTGTTTTAGGTGTAACTCATGTTTAGTTTTAACTGTTGATATTTTGTAAACCGCTCAGAGTCCCCCATTGGGGGAGATGGGCGGTGATAAATTTGAATTATAAATAAATAAATAAATAAATTTTACAGCTTGTTCCCTGTCATTTTTATCACACCAGCAAAATGTGACCTCTTGCCTGAACGGCAGAGGAGAAATGGGACAAACATCTTCTATCCCCATGTTTGGCTGCCTCGGGGGTATGTTTCTGGGAGGGTACCATAGCTCAGGAAGTCAGTAAAGTGTGTGAATAAATAGCTTTAATCCAATGTCAAGCAAGTAGCGTTCTTTATTTACTTTGGACGTAAAACCTGCTCAGTAGACTCAAAGTCTTTAAACAGGGTCCACACGGTGCAGCCGAGAGAGGCAGGAGAACACGGTGGAACACTGGACCCCCAAGGAGGAAGCAGGACAGGTCAGGGAGGAAAGAGGGCTGTTGCAGGAGAGATTCTGGCATCCCGGGGAGGGAGGAACCTAACAGAATCTTGAAAGCCTACTACAGCAATTCTCCCGCTCAACCTACACCTAGCACAATTAGGGCAGAGTCGCCCTGAGTCCCCCCCTCTCTCTCTCATGCTTCCCCATGACCCTTCTCTAACTGCCTTTTTCTCCTTTGCCTGCCTGGCTGCCTCCTCTGCATTCCCCAACTCTGTTGATCATTCAATCACAGGTCGGCCAGGAAGTAGCTCCCTGCACTATGCACATTTCCCACAACTGTGGGGAAACTAAGGCTGCCCCCAATGCTGCTGAGCATTATCTCCCAGCAGCCCCAGCCAGGGATGGTGGGTTACTCAATGGATGATTCCAAGCCTAAGAGGAAAAAAGAGGCAATTTCTGAAACCAAAGAAGCTCCGAGAAGAGATTTTCAAAAGCAGGAGCCAATATCCCTGCAGGAGACTTTCTTCTGAGCGACAGTGAGTAATGAATTGGCAAGTAATGGGTTGAATACAGCAGCAAAATGAGGTGTCGGGGAAATTACTACTTTAACAAAGAAAATACAGGCAAAAAAGAAAAAAGAAAAGGCAGATCGAACACAGGGTGTCTAACCTGTTACCTTAGATGCCTCTACGCTAATGCGCAAGGCGTGGGTAACGAGCAAGAAGAGCCAGATGTCACGATAAAACTGGGATAGCAGAGACATGGTGGGGTGAATACTAGCGTGACAGGCACAACCTGTTGCACAAGAGGCAACCCGAGAGAGGGAGGAAGTGGTATACCAGGGTCTATCAGGAATACCCCCACCTGCACACAGATCCAAGGACTGATGGGAACACAAGTATTGAAAGCACCTGGGCAAAACACAGGAGGGATCTCTTGCTTCGAGTCTCCTACTCACCATCAAACCAGACAGAAGTGCTAGAGGAAGGTCTATTAAAACAGGTAACTGAAGTCTCAATCAAGTGGTTGAGATGGGAGATTTCAACTCTCCACACATTTCTTGGAAGATTAGTTGTGATGATCTCGCCCTTTTGCTAAATAAAAGTACTTCTCACGTAAGTCTCACAGGAATACGAAGAAAACTTTATTATGCTAGTGGCTTGCAACACATTAAAGATTTGAGTGGAGTATGTCTCCGTATTTCACAATTTAATAGTCCCCAAGTTCCCCTCCACCCTTATCTTAGGATTTTGCTATTGAGTTCAATCTGTTTTTGTTTGTCAGTTTCCTGCTGTTTCCGCTCGAATCCACTGATGCAATGTTTTGCTCTTTTGATCTATCCCGGGTGCTGAATTGCATGTCTCGTTTCCCTTGATTTGCACCGTTTACCTGTCTGGCGATTTTACTGCCAGGCATCTGTCAGGATGGAGGCTGAGTCTGAGGAGGAGGAGGACCAGCCGATCGCAGAAAAACCGAGAGAGAGCCATGAGCAGCAAGATCCAGAGCCATTGATTGAAGACAGACAGGAGGCAGATTCACCACCACCTATCAGCGCATGAGAAAGGAGGCTGGAAAGGTGGGCTGAGCAGCGAGAGAGGCGATTGGCTCCTGCGTGTAAAAGGCAGGAAAGCTGAAGATATAAAAAGGGCCAGAAGTCAGAGACAATACCCAACATGAACGCCTTCCGCTGGAGTGAATCAAGACTCAGAGCCCTGCCTTGCTGCCACGCCAAACCCTGCCTCAGAGCCTGGACTTACTGCCGCGCCAACTCTTGCCTCAGAGCCTTGCCTTGCCACCATGCATTTGTGAGTTATCAACCACTTAACCTTTCCTGTATCCCTTATTGTTAAATAAAGAACGTTACTATCGCTTCCTGTGTCAAGTCTTAGTCAGAACAGGACAGATTGTCTCCGACCTAAAATCCCCAAGGGGAGGGGGAAAAAGGTGTTGTGGCCTCAGAACAAGGCATCATGGAGCAACTTGTGATGGAGAATGCGCAGCTTGCTCAGCAGGTCACCATCTTAACCAGTCAGTTGGCACAACTCCAGGCTCAACAGGCCTGTGTGCCCATCCTGACCACCTTGCGGCACAAATGCCCTGTATTGCCCCCAGAGAAGTTCGATGGGACTTTGGCACAATTTCCAGCCTTTTTCACCCAATGCAAGCTTTACCTAAGTCTTCGGTCTGAGGATTTCCCGTCTGACCGGCGTGGCTTCTTGACAAGTCTATTGTTGGGAACCGCCACGCGATGGGTCTCACCTCTGATTATTCAGCAAAGTCCACTCTTGGACGATTTTGACGAATTCTGCCAGCAACTACAGTTAATATATGAAGAACCGGTTAAGGCACAGTCTGCCAGTCGGCGTCTGCGAGAACTGCGGCAAGGACGCCGACCAGTGGCGGAGTACCTTAGTGATTTTTGGCTAATCACACAGGACTTGGAATTGGAATGAGGAAGCCTTGCTGGACCAGTTTCAGGAGGGGCTGGCTTCGGAGATCCTGGACAAGTTGGCCCGCACAGACTGTCCATAGACCCTCCAAGCCCTGATGCACCTCTGCCTGCATATTGATGGATGCCTGCAGCAGCGAAGGGCCAGGCGACACACCTCCATGCCCCCATCCATCGCTCCGCACACCCCAGCAACTCGAGCATCTTTGGAGGAGCCCATGCAGTTGGGAGGGGCGCGACCTCGCCTCACAGAGGCAGAGAAAGATCGACACCAAGAGGGCCTCTTCTTATACTGTGCTGGTTCGGGACACCTCGCTGCAAGTAAACCCACAAGAGTAAACCCACACCGCCATCAGGAAAAGGGCAATTAGGCTGGGTTAGATTGGTAGCCAGCCACGCCCAATTGCCCTGCCTCACGCCCCTCAAACACCTGTCAGTTACTGTCCGCCTACAGGCCCCGGGGACTTCCGCGTTAGTGGCCCAAGCCATGATTAACTCGGGGGCCACAGCCAAGTTTATGGACACTGGATTTGCCCAAAAATGGAACATTCCTAGACAGGAGGTAAAGCCCCCTCTGGTTGTCGAAACTATTGATGGGCGGCCACTTCAATCTGGTCCTATGGTTTCTGCCACCCAACGCCTGACCATGAAGATAGGAGATCACTCCGAGTGGGTTGAGTTTTACATGGCTGAGACGCCGCATTTTCCCTTGGTACTAGGTCTAGAATAGCTCACGGTGCATGATCCACAGATCGCATGGACTGGTGAAATTGAATTCCACAGCCCACAATGTGCCCTGCACCTGTCAGAAACCCTCGCCGCCAGACAGCTCGTCGCTTCGGACCAGCAGATTCCCCCGCAGTTCCGGGACTACGCTGACGTTTTTTTTATTATTAAATTTTATTATTTAAAATATATATTAAACACATGTAAACAATTATACATATACTTACAATGTGTACAACATTTCAGACATCTTTACATACAAAAAAGGACAATAAAAGGAAAAAAGAAAAAAAAGAAAGAAAAAGACAGAAATAAATAAAAAAAATTTAAAAGAATAAATGACAACATATATTATAGACTTTTAAAATACTTCCAGTTTTCTTCACAAAAAAATTTTTGTTTCATATTTATTTACATAGCTTTTCTTATTCCTTTCCCCCCCTTTCCCCCCCTTTCATATTTCATTTTTATAATTATATTTCATTATATTTCATAAATTTCAATATCTTATTCATTCTAGATCTTCTAATACATTTACTTTTCTCTTATTTCTTCTTTCACTTATAATTTTATATACTTAATTTGATCATATATTCCTTTTGTATATACTTTAAAAAGGGGTTCCATATCAATTCATAGTCCTCCAATTCTTCATCTTTCATTAAATTTGTTAGTCTGTCCATTTGAATGATTTCCATTAGTTTTATGATCCATTCTTCTATTGTCGGAGTACCTTCTTGTTTCCAGTATTGTGCAAAAGTAATTCTTGCTGCTGTTGTTAGATATAATAATAGTTTTTTGCTGTTATTGTTCATCTTTTTTTCCATTAATCCCAATAGGTAAATTTCTGAGTTTTTTTCCATATTTGTTTCCAAAATTTTACAGATACACAGATGTATTTTATCCCAATATTTTTTTGTTTTCTTACATGCCCACCACACATGATACATTGAACCAACTTTTGTTTTGCATTTCCAACATAGATTTGAATTAATATGCTTCATTTTGAACAACTTCTCAGGAGACATGTACCACCTAAACATCATTTTGTATATATTTTCTTTTAGATTATTGCTCAATGTAAATTTAATATTTTTGTCCATATATTTTGCCAATCTTCATAGTTAATTTCATGCCTTAAATTTTCTTCCCATTTTGTCATGTAATTTTTTATTTTTATGTCATTAGTTTTTATTTCTAATAGTTTTTTTATATAATTTGGAAATCAAATGATCGTTTTCGTTCCATAATATATTATCCCATCTATTTCCTCTTTTCTCAAATTTAAACGTTTTTTTGTCTAATTTAAATTGTTCTTTTATTTGGAAATATGTAAACCATTGACATATGGAACCCTCTTTTTCCAATTCTTCTCTTGTCTTAAATTCATAATTCTGTCCATTAAATTTTAATAAATTTTGGTATCTCAACCATTTATTGTCACTTTGATTTTCCTGCCTGGCAAATGCCTCCTGAGGCAATGTCCACAATGGTATAATTGGTAATAAAGAATTTTTGTATCTGTTCCATATTTTTAATAATGATTTCCTTATGATTGCTAAATGCCTTATTAATTTTACTTTTATTATACCACGTGTATCCATGCCAACCGAATCGAATATCATGCCTTTCTAAATTTAGTAATTTCGTATTTTCCAATGTTATCCAGTCTTTTAGCCATACTAATCCACAAGTTTCGTACTATAATTTTAGGTCTGGCAATCCCAATCCTCCTCTTTCTTTTGCATCTTGTAAATATTTTAGTTTTATTCTGGGTTTTTTTCCCTTGCCGTATAAATTTTGCTAAATCTTTTTGCCATTTTTGAAATGTTTGATCTGTTATTATAATTGGTATCGTTTGGAACAGATACAAAATTCTTGGTAATATATTCATTTTAACAGTAGCTATTCTTCCCAATAAAGATAATTGTAACGATTTCCATTTTTCTAGATCTTTTTTAATTTCCATCCATGTTGTATTATAATTGTTTTTAAATAAATCAATATTTTTCGAAGTTATCTGTATTCCCAGGTATTTTATTTGTTTTACATTTAGAAATCCTGTTTTTTGTTCTAATTCAATTCGATCTTTCTTTGTCATATTTAAATTTATCATTTTAGTTTTTTGTTTATTTATTTTAAATCCTGCTACTTTGCCATATTCTTGTATTTTTTTATTTAAATTATCTATTGAGTCTATGGGATTTTGCAGTGTTATAACCAAATCATCTGCAAACGCTTTTAATTTGTACGTTTCTTTTTTAATTTTAATTCCTTTTAAGTTTTCATCTTTTCTAATTTCTTCCAATAGACATTCCAATACTAGTATAAATAATAGTGGAGATAACGGACATCCTTGACGGGTGTTTTCTATGTTACAATCTTGTGTTTCTTCTTCATTAATTATGATTTTGGCTTTTTGCGTTCTATATATAGCTTGTATTGCCTTTATAAATTTATCTCCGAAGTTCCTGTGTTCTAATATTTTGATTAAAAAATCCCAATTGACGTTGCCAAAGGCTTTTTCTGCATCTAGAAATAATAACATTATTGATTTTTCATTATGAATGTGTGCATATTCCACCAAATTTATAACTGTGCGTAAATTTTCGTTTATTTGTCTACTTGGAAAAAATCTGTTTTGGTCTTGATTTATTAATTCTTTGTAGCTTGAATCATGTCAACTGGATTTCTATTTTCTTAGTGGAAACGTTTCGCTCCTTATCCAAGGAGCTTCTTCAGTCTGAAGAAGCTCCTTGGATAAGGAGCGAAACGTTTCCACTAAGAAAATAGAAATCCAGTTGACATGATTCAAGCTACAGACAATTCCACCTGGATGACTGAGAACCTTCATAGACAGATTTATTAATTCTTGTAAAACTTTTTTTAATCTTTCTGCCAGTATCATGGTAAATATTTTGTAATCGTTATTTAGTAGGGAAATCGGTCTGTAATTTTGACATTCCGTTGAATCTTGATTTTCTTTTGGGATTAGAGTGATTCTTGCTTCCATTCATGATTGCGGTATTTTGTTTCCTAATATTAAATTAAATAGATTTTTAAGTGGCTCTATCATTTTTTCTTTAAATTGCTTATAATAGCCTGCAGAAAGTCCATCTGTACCTGGAGTTTTACCTATTTTCAATTTTTTAATTGCATCCATTATTTCTTGCGTTGTAATCAAATTTTCTGTTATTTCTTTTTGTTCATTAGATAATTTTTTAAAGTTGCATTTCTGAATTTTTCCAGTGGTATTTGTTGTTTTTTATATAATTTTGTGTAATAGGTATGAAAGGCTTTTTTAATTTCCTCATTGTGAATTAAATCAACATTATTTTCTTTTATTTTAGAAATTATTCGTTTTTCTCTTTCTTTTCTTAATTTGTACGCCAGCCATCTGCCTGGCTTATTTGCTTGTTCAAAATTTCTTTGTTTTATATATTTCATTATAAATTTTTAATTGCAATTGTAATATTTTAATTTGTTTTAGAATTTCCTCTTTTTTATTTTTATTTTTGTTTTGAAGTTCTTTTTCTTTTTCCTTGATTTGATCTAGAATTGTTTGTAATTTTCTTTGTGCTGCTTTTCTTTGATAGTTATTTAGGGATATAAAATGTCCCCTCATAAAAGCTCTACTAGCCTCCCATACCGTTTCTAGTTTTACCTCTGTATTTATGTTCCATTGGAAAAATTCTTTCAATTTCTTTTGTAGATCTTCCAGATTTTCTTTTATTTTTCAAAATATTTTCATTTAGTCTCCATCTATAATTTCTTAAATTTACCTTCAAGATTATTTGTACTGGGTTATGGTCAGATAAAGTTTTTGGTAAAAATTTTACTTCTTTAATTTTATTTTCTAAATTTTTTGATATCCATATCATATCTATTCTTGATAATGATTTGTGCCTATTAGAATAAAATGTGTAATCTCTAATTGTTCTATTTTGGCTTCTCCAAGCATCTATCAATGTTAAGTTGTTTATCATTTCAAAAAATTCTTTAGGTAGTTTACCTTGATAATTGTTTGGTTGATTATTAGTTTCTCTGTCTATTTTTGGTGAGACTACTCCATTTAGGTCTCCCATTATAATCCAATTGTTTTGAGTATATTCTAAGAGGGCATTTGATAAATCTTTATAAAAAATTTTTGATTATTGTTTGGGGCATATATACCAATTACCAAAGTTTTAGAATTTTGATTTTCAATTTCGGCTATGATGTATCTCCCTTTGTTGTCTTTTTTTATTAATTTAGATTTTAGATAGGATTTTATATATATAACTACTCCATTTTTTTGTTTTCATTCGCTGTTATAAATTCTATTCCTAATTTCTTATTTATTAAATAGTTTGCTTCTGTTTTTTTAATGTGGGTTTCTTGAAGGCATGTGATATCTGGTTTTCATGTATTTAATAATTGAAATATTCGTTTTCTTTTAATTGGAGAGTTATCTCCATTGATGTTCCATGTAATTGCTCTAAGTTCACTCATTTACTAGTAATGATGTAAATTCCCTTGTGTTGGATACCTCTCCTTCTTTCTGACTTAAAGTTTCTTCTTTCCTCCCTTGTTTCTGTTCCTTGGGGTTTGTTTGTTCTTTTTCAAATCTTTTTAAAAATTCTTTGGCTTTTAAGATTGAGTTCAGTTTAGTTCTTTGTTCTTTAAAGGTTAGGGTAAGACCTTCAGGTACTTCCCATCTGAAATCTATATTATTTTTTCTCAAAATATCTGTTAAGAATCTATATTATTTTCTCTTTTTTAATATTTTTGCTGGGATTTCCTTAAAAATAGTGACATCTTTTCCTTCAATTTCTATTTTTTTGTTATAGGATGCTTGAATTATCATGTTTCTTATTCTTTTTTTTTTTGAGAATTCTGTTAATATGTCTCTGGGTTTTTTATACATTATCGCATATTTAGAGTTAATCCTATACATTTTTTCAATCTCTTCCTCTAATCTATCTTCCTCCCACTCTATTAAATTTTCTAGCATCTGTAAAACAATTTCTCTTGTACTATCATCCTTCTCCTCTGTTACTCCTCTTAGTCTAATACAGTATTCTTTTTCTTTACATTCTAACATAGTTACTCGTTCCTCCTCTTTATCTATTTTCTCCTCACATTTTTCAGTTTGTTTCTTCACTCCATGTATTTCTTCTTTGAAACTTTTTTCTATTTTTCCTATTTTCAGATTCCCCCGCAGTTCCGGGACTACGCTGAAGTTTTTGACAAAAAGGAAGCCGACTGACTGCCGCGTCACCAGCCCTACGATTGCCCTGTTGACCTGGTTCCCGGCGCTAAACTTCCTGTGGGGCGCCTTTATTCCCTGTCCGAGCCGGAGAGGGTGGCCCTTAGAGACTTCCTGGACACCAACCTAAAAAGGGGCTTTATTAGGCCCTCTACCTCACCGGTCACCGCCCCAGTACTGTTCGTGAAAAAGAAGTCAGGTGAGTTACATCTGTGCTGCGATTACCGGAGGTTGAATGACATCACCATCAAGAACCACTACCCCTTCCATTGATTTCCAAACTGTTGGAACGACTCTGTGGGGCTCGGCTATTCACGAAGCTAGATTTGCAGGGGGCGTACAATCTGGTGTGAATCTGGAAGGGGGACAAGTGGAAGACGCCTTCCGCACTAGCTACGGCCACTTTGAGTATACAGTAATGCCGTTCAGACTGTCCAACGCGCCAGGGGTATTCATGCATTTTATGCATGACGTGTTCAGAGATCTCCTGGACTGGTTCATGATCGTCTACCTCGACAACATCCTAATATTCTCCACCTCTTCGAGTAAGCCTGCTCGGCATGTGCATACAGTACTACAGCTTGTATGCCAAGCTGGGAAAATGTCAGTTCACCCAGTCTATCATCGATTTCTTGGGGCACCGAATCTCCGCCACTGGCATTGCCATGGAGCCCGACAAGGTAGAGGCGTTACAGTCTTGGCAAACCCCATGTTGAGCCAAAGATGTGCTCAGTTCTGGAGGGCGCTACTTAGGAATTTAAACATTCAAGGCCATCTGCAATCAGCCTATCATCCAGAATCGGACGGGGGTACGGAACGAGTGAACGCCATCGTGGAACAGTATCTGGGCTGTTATGTCAACTTCCAACAAGACAATTGGGCAGATCTGCTAGCAATGGCTGAATTTGCGTATAACAACACCCAGCATACCTCTACCAAAATGTCCCTGTTTCTAGCCAACTATGGTTTCCACCCACGTCTATTTCCCTTAGCATCCCCGGACTCTTCCATGCTGGCCACTGACCGATTCTTCCAAGAACTTCAGGTCAGTCACCAGGTCCTCCACAAACAGTTGAAAAAGACTAAGGACTACAAATGGATTGCCAATTGGCACAGGAAAGCAGGACCATCGCTAAAGGTCGGCGATCTGGTATGGCTGTCTATGAAGCACTTGGCTTCCTCAGGCCCTTCCCGAAACTTGGATCATCGCTTCCTGGGACCGTTTCCAGTAGAGGCCATCATTAACCCCATAGCCTTCCCCCTAACCCTCCCACCTCACATTCATGTACACCCCATCTTCCACAGGTCTCTGTTAATCCCCACCTCAGCGCCCAGTCAGCTCAGGACCATGAAACAACCACCTCCCCCAGTCATTAACGGTGAGACCGAGTACGAAGTCACCCGCATACTGGACACCCGTGTACGCCGGGGCCACCACCAATACTTGACTGGAGGGGGTACGGACCAGATGAATACTCATGGGAAGACTCCACGGACGTACACACGCCACTGAGAGTACGGCAATTTCATCAACAATACCCACACAAGCCCAGACCACAAATGCGGGGGGGAGCGGGTCCTACGGGGGGGGGATAGTGCCAGGACGGAGGCTGAGTCCTCCTCAGGAGGAGGACCAGCCGATCGCGGAAAAACCAAGAGAGAGCCATGAGCAGCAAGATCCAGAGCCACCGATTGAAGACAGGAGGCAGATTCACCGCCACCTATCGGCGTGTGAGAAAGGAGGCTGGAAAGGTGGGCTGAGCAGCGAGAGAAGCGATTGGCTCCTGCGCGTAGAAGGCAGGAAAGCCAGATATAAAAAGGGCCAGAAGCCAGAGCTGGTTGTCAGAGACAACCGTTCACTATACCCAACACGAACGCCTTCCGCTGGAGTGAATCGAGACTCAGAGCCTTGCCTTGCTGTGGCGCCAAACCTTGCCTCAGCGACTGGACTTACTGCTGCGCCAAACCCTGCCTCAGAGCCTTGCCTTGTTGCACCAAATCTTGGCTCAGAGCCTTGCCTTGCCACCGTGCATTTGTGTTATCAACCACTTAACCTTCCCTGTATCCCTTGTTAAATAAAGAACGTTACCATCACTTCCTTTGTCAAGTCTTATTCAGAACAGGACAGCACCCCCCCCACACACTGAGAGCTATCACCGTTTGGCGCCATGGCAGAATGGCATTGATGACATCGTGACATTAGTTCTGCCAAATATAAATTGTCAGTTAAATTTTTAAACTTGTGTTGGTGATAATTTTCTTTCTCAGAAAGTTCAGGCTACCTTGGATTTGGTCCTTACTTACAGAGAGGAGTTGATTACAGATATTAAAGTGGTTGAGTACAAGTGATCACACATTGATTTTATAAAAAGCTTGGTTTAAAAAAAAAGGCAAACCATGGATTTTAGAAAGGTTGATTTTAAAAAACTAAGAGAAATAGCAAGGAAAATGCCATTAGAAGAAAACCTTAAAGGCAAAGGTGATGTAGCCTGCTGCGACATCCTGAAAAGTGAATTAAGGATAATGCACTCTCAAACAACACCAGTTTGGAAGAAAACTAGGAGAAATCTAAAGGAGCCAATGTGGATGCATCAGGAGCTTGTGAAGGAGCTGGAACCCCCCAAAAAATGATTACTGAAAAAGAAAGGAAAAGCTAATGACCAAGGAAGTTTACAAAGCTTCCACTGAGAAATGTAGGAATGAGGTCATGAAAGCAAAGGCAGGAAATGAGGTAAGGCTAGCAAGAAAGGCAAAATCTAGCCAGAAAAGTTTCTTCAAATACTGCCTGTTAATAACAAGAGGAAGACAAAGGGCTCGCTGCTTATTCCAAATGGAGAAACCTTAACAGATGACCAAGAAGAAAGAGAACTGCGGGGAACAGCAGCATGGCAGGATGTGGGGGAGGAAGGGGACCCTCCCCATCCCCGGGGGCGCCGGGGCTCCTGCCAGCCAGCACGGATGGGGCAGGGGATGGTGGCAGGGGCAGCCCCGGTGTGGCTGAGAAATGCCGCCTTCCCCCCAGGAGTGCCCCCGCTGGCCCACTGTGCAGCCCAACGGCTCAGGGGCTGCTCCAGGCAATGGCAGCAGCCCCCCTGGAGCATCGGAGCGGCGGGACCACCCTGCGCCTCCCTCCCTCTGCAGTGAGCACCGGTGAATCAAGTGCAGTGGGTGGGAAGAGGCGCCTCTGCAGAAGCAAAGGCAGGCTGGGATGAGGGCGGTGCTCAGTGGACACGGATTGGCTGCAGCCTCGGCCAATGGCAAGCACGTGTGAGAGCCGCTCGGCCTCCTTGGGGCAGGGGGCGGGCCGGCTGGCCTGTCTCCATGCTGCCCCGCAGCCAATCACCGCCGGTGGGGGTGGTCCCCCACTGTTGCATGCTGCGCCCTATTGGCGATCACTGTCAACACGATACATGGTATTCAAGTGCCAGGAAACAGTCAGTATACAAATACTATTTTGTCATTTTGTCGCCCCCCCCAGCGCGGTGCCCGGGGCAATGCCCCGCTTGCCCCCCCCAACCCTGGGGATAGCAAGCTGGCAGCTCCTGCCTGTAACTGACAAAACTAATCAGTTTCACAAATTCCACTTTTGTTTGCCTCCTAACAATTTTACTTCAGCTTCCCTTTCTCCCCACTCCCCTGCCACTCCCCTGCCCTTTGGAATGCACTAATTAGCAAGAAGGGAATTAATGTTTGCATTTACATTCATTGGAGAGGAAGGGATTACAAGAGAGTAAACAAGCATACAATCGAGAATACACATCATAAGGAATGTGGTGGCAATCTGCGAGCCAGCCGTGGGATCCATGAGTGCATTATGCAAACAGCCCAATGTATTCCCCATTGTGTGCCTGCTTACTCTCTTGTAATCCCTTCCTCTTCAATCTCTCTGCTCGGGGGGGGAAGAAAAAATGGGTCAGACACAGGAGAGATTGCCTACAGAGATCAGTTTTTTTCCTTTTTCCCCTCCTCATTTGTTTAAGCAATCTCTCTGCTCTATGAGGGGGGGGGGGAAGAAAAACAACAAGTTTTGTTGTTGTCAGGCACAGGACAACATGTAGTGACTGTAATGGCGATCACGTGACTGAGGGATGCCGCAAAGGTCATAAATGCGGGTGTTGGTCATAAAGTTATTTTTTCAGCACCATCGTAACTTTGAACGGTTGCTGAACAAGGCAATCGGTAAGTGAGGTCTACCTGTAGTGAGAAATGGAAGCTTCTGCGCTTAGGCAGAAAAAAATCAGATGCACAAGATAAGCAATACCCAGCTTGGCAATAGTACTTGTGAAAGGATCTGGGCATTTTGATAGCCCACAAATTAAGCATGAGCCAGCAGCTGGCAAAAATTATTTTCATTTTATTCTCCACCCAGTGTTCCTTCTGGTAGATGGGCAGCTATATAAGTTTGGTTAATAAATAAATAGAAATAAATTTAAAACCAGTGCAACCTTGAAGTGCATCAAGAGAGGTATAAGAGAGATATAAGATGGCAAGGAGAGATCATTCCACTGAATGCTGCACTAATCAGACTGCATCAGGAGTACAGCTCTGGTTACAATATAGGAAGGGCACTGTGGAATTAGATAGAGTGCCGAGAAGAAAGACAAAGATGGTTTGGAGATGAAATCCCATGAAGAACAGCTAAAGGAACTGGGTATATTTAGCCTAAAAGAGAGAGAAGTCAGCAGTGTAAGACAGCTGCTTGAAGGGCTAATGCACTTCTGGGCTACATCAGAAGCAGCACCACAAAGTCATTACTCCTCTCTACTCAGTGCTGGTAAGCCACCCAGAGTCGTTGTGTACGAGATGGCCAAGAAATTCGATGGATGGATGGATGGATGGATGGATGGATAGATGATAGATAGATAGATAGATAGATAGATAGATAGATAGATAGATATATGATAGATAGATAGATAGATAGATAGATAGATAGATAGATAGATAGATAGATAGATAAGACTATACCTGGAGCCCTGTGTATGATTCTGGGCACCACATTTCCAGAAGGCTGTTCACACATTAGAGAGGGTTCAGAGAAAGGTGACAAAGGCACTGGTGGGCATGTCCCCGGAAGACAGGCTGGAGAAAATTGGGATGTCAGTCTGGAAAAAGACGACTGAGGGAATACCGATAGCTGGGTTCAGTACATAAAGGGAAACGAAGCGAAAATAGCTAAGAATTATTTTTCATGGCCACAGAAACTAGGTCTAGAAATAACAGGTATAAGTTGCAGCAACCTAGGTTTCATTTAAATGTATGGAAAAACTTCATGACTGTAAGATCTGTACAACAGTGGAAGATTGTGGAGTTTGTGAATTTATGATTAAGATTATGGAGATTGTGAGTTCATCTCTGGAGCTTTTTAAGAAGAGGCTGAACAGCAACCTTTGGAGGATGGTTTGTTTTTTCTGCATATTACTGTGTGTTGGACTAGATCAGGGCTTTCCAAACTTTTGCCATTGGCGACACACCAACGGCCGGCGCGCAAAACCCCGGAAGCGTTGCCCACCGTGGCAGACAAAACCCCAGAAGCGCCGCCACCACTGCGCTTTCGGGTTTTTGCACGCCGTGGCGGCAGCGGCAGCACAGCAGTGGCGGTGTCCTGGTTTGTCATGTGACAACCCGGAAGCGCTGATGGCCCCCCGCTGCCGCAGCTGCGCACCATCAGCACTTCCAGGTTGTCACGCAACACACCTGGGGCCCCCAGGCGACAAAGTACTGTGTCGCAACACAGAGTTTGGAAAGCCCTGGACTAGACGATCCTCGTGTTCCCTTCCAACCATAATTCTATGATTACTGGGAATCACAGAAAGACATCCACAAACAAATCTGTGTGACCTCTGGAGAAGAAAATGAGCGCCTCCCCGGCCCTCATCACACAAGAAGAAGGACCACTGAAGCAGAAGGCAACAGGGAGAAGCTGATACAGATGGTAGAAGCTGACTGCACTGTAGGCATCTCCCTGCTCCCAAGGTATGGAAAATTAGGGAGTGCAGGAGATTCCTCCTTCTGCCCATCACGTCCAGCTGTAGACATAACCTGGCCAAATTGGCATGAACACTGCTCAGCCCTGGTGCCACACCTCTCAGCAGGCAAAGGCCCGAGGCTGCTCCGGCTGAGCACAGCGGCTGCTGTAGAAGAGTCCCTTCCCTTGGCAGGAGGTGCCAAACCGCTTCCAAGTCTCTGCTGCAGTTAATGCCTTGGACTTCCTCTGAGGCAGGAGCACACCCCACATATGCAACTGTCCCCCTGCCCTTGCAAGGCCTGCAGCTTCACTTCAGGCATCTTCTCTAAACCACGC